>RJVU01047119.1:3473781-3530347 GCA_003731715.1 Anabarilius grahami | reverse complement strand
CCTAAAAGCTTCAGCATCCCTTCATGTGCTCACGCTCCTCGTATTATTATTATTATTATTATTACACAGTACTCCAACACAACTTGATTCTCCTCCAAATCCAGACTAGGAATGTGAATTACTAATCAACAATAAAAATAACAGAAGTCTAGTCTTCATAAATGGTAAAGACGATCTTTTGAGGGAAAGAGATAAAACAAACACTAAAAAAATAAAAATGCTACAAATGTTAGCTAAGTGGTTCTGAATGATAGAAGAAGCTGTTTCTGTACAGGATCAGAGCGGCTCTTCTCTCCTCCACACATCCTGCTCCGGATGAACTCTGACCCCTGGAGGAACGTGCTGGACTTCAGCTCTGTGGAAGGAGACAAAAGCAAACAGTTTTTATACATATCACAGTCAGGATAATACCATACATATTCATTACACTGCGTCATGTCAGCTGAATCTTTGAGGAACACAGATTATATTTCAATTAAAAAACGCACAATTCGGACCTACAGTCTCACTTTTCAAGCACTACTTTCTGTGGTTTTTCAAGGACTACAATCAGAGATTTCACTTAATATCTTTATCACTCTCTAATGAAGGGATACTCTAGACATGCTCCACTGAAAGGCCCGTTGTGACGGAGGCTGGACGGCCGTATCGAGGACAGTCAGCTGTGCGGGAGATTTGGATATTTTGTCCTGAGTGAGACTTGTGCAATCTCTGAGCAGTGGCAGCGCTGTGATATTTCTAATCCCACAACAACACTGTCGACATGCAGATGGAAGCGTATCAGTGCTGTTAGACGACAGCCGCCCATCCTCAGAGATGAAGAAACGCTTTCATCGCTCAGAGAAGTTCACGTCTCTTCAGGGCTGAGGTCACCTGGAGACGTGACGGCGCTTCCCCTCAGAGCGGCAGCTGTAACTAATGAGGTCCAGGGGCTGATGACGGATACGACAGCTTCAGCAAAACCCAACCAATCTAGACTGCTTCAAATCATTAACTGTGTTTCCATTAGGGTAACGGTACACAAAACTCACGGTTCGGTACGTACCTCGGTTCAGTATGGTTTTCGGTACAGCAGGTGGAGAGAAAACTAAACATAAAATTGCTTTTTTTTTTAAACAGTGGTTTACTGAACAAATTGTGTTTTTGTCTTTAAATATATTAAATTAAATTATAACAAAGTTTCTTAAGGATAAAAAAAATTATCTCTGCTAATGCTATAAACTATGTAGGGATCTCTTACTTGAACATTATGCTACTATAATATTAAAGGTTAACAACTGAGCCCAAACTAATAGCATAAATTCAATTGCTTTTTTATTTTTAGATAAAAAATAATCAACACTCAAATAACAAATTGTATGCAAACATGTAAGCAGCAACTAAGGCAGTTTTTACTCAAATTCGTTGTTAAAATATAATCATTTCTAAACAGTGGCTGTCATTTTCATGACAGATTTATATAAACATACATTAAACAGCCTAATCAGGACATCACTAAAAGGTTAAGTAAAATATAATGATTATATAGGCTAATACAGTGCATATATTAAGCGAAAGAGTTCATTTCTCTGGCGAACTAACAAGCTGTGGACACTGAATGGCTTTTCTGAGGTAAATGTTACTTGACATATTGTTTACAAGCTTTCATTGATGTCTTTCCGCCGTTGAATCACTGATTGAGCGATTACAAGAGATATGACCGTTTCAGTAAGTTGTACTGTATCTTTCAACATACCTTCAGATGTTCATTCATGTTTATTCTGTGGCTAGTATTAAAGAGGAAGAGATTGCGTTCACTCGCGCATGCGCTGCCGGTGATCTGTCACGCCACATCAAAGAGTGTCAAAACTGCATTTTCTGTTTAAATTTCGTGATTTCGTGGACAGAATTTGAAGGATGACACTTTGTTTCTTATCGAAAGTAACAAAACGCAGAGCTTATTGCGATTATTGGTGGTTAGGCTACAATGCTTCGGTACACACGAGCACTGAACCGAAAGCCCTGTACCAAAACGGTTCGGTACGTATACGTGTACCGTTACACCCCTAGTTTCCATTCAAAGCTGAGAATTGAACTTGAACATAATCGTCACTTCCTGGGAAATTGTCACAAAATATCAGTAATAAGAATGCAAGTTTCTTCAATCGGGCTCTTTTCTCCTTTTCTCCAGACGAAACGCAATAAACGCTGTCATGTTCTCTTGCGTTCAGATGCCGGTGTTTGGGAACACAATCGTGTGAGATGCTTCTGGAGGAAATTAACAATCATTCTAAAGGCTGTTATTTCAGAACGACCAAACCAACATTTGCGATTGGTCCACTGGTTAGTCCAGTTATCCAATCACAGCCTCTTATTATTGGCTGTTTCAACACAAAATGTTTTACCAACTAAGTAGTACAGCACTTTTAGAGTTTCATCCCTCTGTCTAATGTGAGCATAAGTATTGGGACGGTTTAACTTAAAGCAAATGTAAATGTGTAAAAGCTAATATTTAATTGTAAATCCCTTGCAAGCAATCACAGGAGCGAGTCTGTGGCCCATAGACATCACCAGACTCTTGGTTTCACACTTTGAAATGTTTTTCCAGCCTCATATTTAGTGTCCTTTTTGAGTCTCCAAGTGTCCTTTTTTGAAAAGACACCTTGAAAAAAGCAGTTTTGTGAGAATCATCCTTCAATCTNGGTGTTTGGGAACACAATCGTGTGAGACGCTTCTGGAGGAAATTAACAATCATTCTAAAGGCTGTTATTTCAGAACGACCAAACCAACATTTGCGATTGGTCCACTGGTTAGTCCAGTTATCCAATCACAGCCTCTTATTATTGGCTGTTTCAACACAAAATGTTTTACCAACTAAGAAGTACAGCACTTTTAGAGTTTCATCCCTCTGCCTAATGTGAGCATAAGTATTGGGACGGTTTAACAAAGCAAATGTAAATGTGTAAAAGCGAATATTTAATTGTAAATCCCTTGCAAGCAATCACAGGAGCGAGTCTGTGGCCCATAGACATCACCAGACTTTGAGGTTTCACACTTTGAAATGTTTTTCCAGCCTCATATTTAGTGTCCTTTTTGAGTCTCCAAGTGTCCTTTTTTGAAAAGACACCTTGAAAAAAGCAATTTTGTGAGAATCATCCTTCAATCTGATGGTTTACTTTGTCGGATATAGAAAATGACGACAAAACATTAAACAAGATAAATGGTGTATGATTAATTTCACGTTAAGTGTGCGATTAATCACAATTTTAAAATTTTAATCTACTGACAGCCTTAATATATATTTAAAATACTACTGGATTTTTCATGTTGAGATCGTTAATTCATTCAGAGTCATATGAGGAACCTCTAAAATAATGTAATAATTTTATAGAAACATTGAAACAAATGCAGATCCAGGTGTTCACAAATGAAGTCGTGAGTGTGATTCTCTGCTTTAACATGAGAAACACTGAGCAGCTGGCAGATCCAGGACACAGAAAAGAAAGACAAAAGAAAAAGAACAAGCACAGACAAAAGGAGAGAAACGAGAGGCTCCGGGCGCAGGAGGAGGAGCAGGAGGAGCCGGTCGTCAAGAGTGCACGCTTGTTGCCATGGTGGGCTGCCATGTGCTTACCTGTCCTTCAGTCTTCATCCTCGGCGAGCTCCGTCTCTTTGTGGACGACCACACGAGTGACGGACATGTCAGGGTGCTGCTCTTTGGCCTCCTTTATAGCCTGGGCCAACGCCTGACAGTGACCATCAACACAAACAAAACAAACACAAACCAAACAAAAGATTTAAGGGAAAAAATAACCAACTCAACACAAGAATGAAAACTCAACTGAATACACACAGATGGTGGGGAAACACACATGCACACGAACAACTGCAGTGCTGGACCTGCAACAACCATCACTCCGTCTATGAGGATGGCAAATGTCTTATCGCTATGGTAACCTGTGTGCATGTTCCCGATCCGATCAGAAAACTGCGTGCGTCACGCGACAGACAAACACCTCGCGCTATAATGAGCACCTGTCGTCCTGCGTCTGAGGATCACGTGTGACTCTCAACTTTACAACTGTCACTCATCAGACTGAACCAGTGAGATTGTGTGTGTGTCTGTGTGTGTGTGTGTGTGTGTGTGTGTGTGGTATCTCACCTGATCGTGATCAATGTCAGAGTCTCCCGTGATGACGATGCGCTTCTCAATGCGAGTTTCTGACAGCCCGCCCTTTAGTGTCTGTCAATCATTAAAGAGACACAGACGTCATGTGACACATCTGAGTTGAGTAGTGTCATCAATCTCTGAGTCAAACACAATGTTCAGTAGGAAATGATGTATATTAAAAAAATAAAGTAGTTGTTTCAGAGGATCAGGAATGTGAATTAAAGTACGCTTCCCAAGTTGCAATTAAAACAGATTATTGGAGTACGTTTAGCAAAACAAAATACTATTTCAGTTGTTGCTTTAAAATTGAATGTTGCTGTTTATTTGAAATTATTTGTGGAATTTACTAGCGATTTCAGAGTGAAAATTGTTTATAAGTAAATCCTACACCCAATTTTATTAGTGTGAATTTTGATTTGTTGTCTTCAAACACTGGTCCTAGATTAAACTGAAGATTGAAACCTGAAAATGAAGATTGAGGTCAGTCAGTTCTGCATCTAGAGTTCAACAGTCAGTAAAAACTAAATTTTCTCCATAAGGAAATTAATTTAACGATAAAACTATATTTTCATCTTAAAGACAGCCCTACTGTGATGGTATCTGCTTCAGTTGAAGCCGTCGGCCCGCATTACTTCAACTTAGTTTTAAAATAATCATGTTTAACAAAAGAATTCCTGTTGAAAAACTACATTACCCATGATGCTCTACAGAACATTCCACCAATGAGAGTCGAAACAAGAAAAAGATCTTGTTAGCTCGACCCACTCCCATGAAGCACTGCGAGTAATCGAGTCAATCTCTGTACACTTTCATAATATTTGAATAGATGCATATTTTGCAATAAACTTAAAATATATTGTTTTTACATATATATAATCAAGATCTTTAAATGAGCAGTTTTATATTTCTCAATTGATTATGCTGTTCTCAATGCTTCATGTGACTGTAGTTCTGTCCCTCATTAAAGTCGTTAAGTTCACAGTCTTGCACCTTTCTTTGTATTTGTCTGATTTTCAACTATTTTTTTTGCTTCAAATCAAAGTGTGTAATGTGATTCTCCTCGTAGCTGGTTGGTTTGGTTCATGGCTTATGACTCTTTAAAGACTTTGTTTGAAATCCCTATGGGAGAAATGAATGGAAAAAATACTTCCGGAACCAACGACACTGAAAAAGTGGGCCGGAACTAATGCACTTTATAACCCTAACCTTACCAGACAGCGTCAACTAATCATCTCATAACCTCTCTTATCAGCTCAAATATCAGAGCCAGTGGAGCGGGACGGTCGGTGTGTGTGTGTGTGTGTGTGTGTGTGTGTGTTACCTTGGTGATGTGTGTGGTGGTGGTGGTGCAGAGTGACTCAGAGGTGATGGTTTGAGCTGTCATGAGAACTCCTGGCTCCCCGTCTCCATTACCATCCAACTGTCAATCACACACAGAACAAACAAACACAAACATATTCAGCACTCAAAACTCTCAACGCAGCCGCAGGATTCTGCATTAATAGCAAAGCTGAAGCTACATTAAGCTTATGGTTACAGTTCCAAAGCAGTTCAATGACAGTCAAGATGCTCTTTTGAAGAAGTACTGAGCTAAACTACAAAAATAGCTAACCGCATCAAAGCTTCCTCAAGGGGCAATATATTTTTCTCAGATAACATAGTACATATAGAGATTAGATCTAGAATTAGATCAGCTTTTTACCAAAGAACAATTATCATCTCAGTATCAAACTTCAAAAGCCCTACTTTTATTGTTTCAATATGACAATTAACACAGGTTGGTTTGTTTCAAATCATCTAAACCATGGTAATGATCAAGTACTGAGACGTTTACAGATCTGAACACAGTTTCACTTCAGGCAAGACATTTAAGGAAAAAACACTGCTTTCAGGCATTGGTCAATGTTGAGATTTCAGCCTATTTTCCTTCCATGACAGTCTTGTTTCAGACTAGTGGAAAGAAATCATCCAAAATACACATTTAAGGGATTATTTTATTAAACTTTAGGCATCTGTGAATCACTGTGGATTCTTTGGTAAATCAGTCGCATTTCGGCGCAGGCTTTCTTTGCACTTTTTTGGACTAGAGTTGTCAAAAGTACCGACTTCAGTACCAATCGGTGCTGAAATTTTAAAAATGTGAAAAATGTTGAGCGGATTCGTAAACACCTCTCATTGGCTATTGTGTTGATGCGCTAAACGCTCAACTTCACATTGTTTTTCTTAGTAGGATGAAAATAATCTGTTATTTAAATGGTGATTAAATTATATATAGAAAGCGATCAAAGAACGCTCCCTTTACAATCACTGGAGCTGTCAATCAAACAGCGCGAGTTTATCAGTGACTGAGTTCTGGACTCACGCCAAAACTCCTGTTTTATTCAACAAATCTTAGTTACATCAGGTTTGCACTGTTAGTTATGATGAAAGCGTTAGTTATTGTGCAGAATGACGAGATCACTGCTTTCATGAGCTCAACAACATGTCTGTGATCGACTACAATGTTCATCACTGCAACCTTTCATGCCGCGATCTAAATATAATGCCATAAATCTAAATGTAATGCAACACTTTTCACGATTAGTTAACCTTGAGAGCTGTAATAGTAAAAACATGCTACAAGTTTTTGAGAGAGTAATACTCAGATATTTCATATGCAAAGATGTTAGCGTGTTCAAATCAGAGGCTAAAATAAGGGTAGGAAAAATGCCTTTTATTTCTAAATTATGACAATTTTTGATGTAAAAATCATACTAACATTATAAGTGCACTCCAGGAAACATTATAAAACGACGCATTTAAATCACGCATCATTTGCATACTTAAGCATTTCTTTTCAGAAAACTTGCAATACATATTGTTTTAACATACTTTGATTAATCGACTGGGGAAGTACGGCAATATCTATTAGTTTACATTTGTCCCACTTACACCTGTGGTGTCTCGCCTTAAGAAACACTCTGTGAAGTGGACGTCACATGATCACATGACCCCCTTACCTGTGCGGCCTCGTACGTGATGGTCTTGGTTTCCGTGTGAACGATGGGGACCTCCTTAGTGGATATCTCTGTCTTCTGAGCAGCAAACGTGTCTGAAATTGTAACCATCTCGGTCTTCACAACAGGAGGCTGCAGAGAGACAGGGGGCGTCAGTGTGAAGAACACGAGCAGGAGCCGTCGGCTGACGTCACTACACACTAACACAATCACTGCTAACACAGCACAACACAAAGACCAGGCTCATGCAGTTTAAAGAAACACAACACCAGAGCACAGCACTATAAACTAGACGTCTTTGGTATAATGCATGCAACCAAACCCAACAATCAGAAGCCAACCATGAGTGCAGCTTTGGTTTCTGTGATCTTTGGCAGTGTTGATCAGACAGCACACGCATGCAGAAGCACAAAAACGATATCTGATCTCAATCTACCACAATTCTATTTCTATCAATTTTATCAAATCATTTCAGTAACATTACGGAAGTCGCCGTTTCTCTACTAGTGAAGAATCAATGTAAACTTACTTATAGTTAGGATATCAAGAGTGCTACATCAAACATGCGACGATACACAACATGCAGCGCACAAAATAAAAGCCCCAGCATGCAGCGCTCCCACTGTGGCACATGTGTGACTGTGTGTGTGTATTAATGTGTGTGTGTGTGTGTGTGTAGTTGAGTAGGATGGAATATAAAATCAACTTAAAAGGCGAGAGGATGGAATGACGGACGTTTAAACGGACAGTTTCATTTATATTGCAACTGCTTCCTTAAACAAGTGCTAGAGAGACACTTCAAGCAGGATCTTCTTCCAGGAAGGAGGAAGGAGTGGGAAATGGAAGAGGAGATGAGGAGAAGAGCGGAGGCGCAGGGGAAGCGTAGACGGCCGTCTCCGCTCGGGATGTCAATTACCTCCGAACAACAGATAACCTGCGGCAGGTGCTCCGTTTCCACGCGAGAGACGCTGCCGTTGACGATGTGAGGCTCCTCCTCCGTTTCCTCTGCAACTGCTCTGAGAGTGGGCGGGGCTTCACCTTCGAGGGCGTGTCCGTTCGGAGAATCGTACGGCGTCGCCGCCGACGCCTTGTCGGTACAAGCTTCCTCTTCAGGCTGTGCGGTCGCTTTCTCTTCCTCTGCAGCAGGGGCGGGTTCAGCCGGTTCTGCTTCTGTGATTGGCGGGGACTCTACCACAGTGGGTGGAGCTTGTTGTATAAGCCCCACCTCCTGTTCTTCCTCTGGCTCTTCTTTGATCAGTTGAACGGAGACGCTCGTACTGGGTGGCTGAGCGTGATACTCCGCCTCTTCTTCGCTCTCACTGTCCGACGATAAACTCCTCTCCTCCTTGACCTCCGCAGCGCTCTCTGTCTCCACAGTAACCGGGGCCTCGGGGGCGGGGCTTTTGGGTTTGGCTTTGACGACTTCCTCAATGATGACGGTCTCTTCCACGACCTCTATGACCTCTGGCTGGCCGTTCACTTCGGGTTTGACCTCTGCGCTCTACACCAGACAACGACACACAAACACACACGAGGGATGGAGAGAAAAGCAAAAAACATAAACGATGACCACAGAAAATAAAATGAAGGAAACAAACTTCCTGCAGACCTTAGTCAAAGTCAATGCCATTTCAAAGCAAATTAAAGCTAATCTGTGAGGTAGAGATGTACAGTGTGTTCAGTGGGAGTACAGTTCATCTGAACCGCGTGATGTGTGCTTGAGAATCAGCAAAACTATCTACAATAATAAAATCTGCTCGTCTTATCCTAATTTCCCTAGACTGATGCCTAAAAGAAGAAAGACAACAACAACGGACCCTTTTCACATTTGCAGGGTTCTCAGAAACAGAAGTCGTCATAGCTTAACTTCAAGAGACTCATTATGTAGTTCAGATGAGCGAAAGACGTTAATTTTGCCGTCACTCCCTCAGCTGTTGTGGTAGAAACTCTCACAGCAGTAGTAACTAGTTTACTGTCATTTAAAGCCAAGGTAATAAAACAAAAAGTATAGTCCTTTAAATTTCTCAAAAATGAAACTCTGCTAGATTTATGATGTTAATAACTAGGGGTGTAACGGTACATGTATTCATCACGGTTCGGTTCATACAGTCGGACGACGAATACAGTCAGTCACAGGCGATCTAAACTCCAATCCAGAAGGGGGCGCGCTGTAATGCAATACTGTTTGCTAACCGCCACAACAGGGAAAAGAGCAGAAGAACAAGAACAGACGATCTATGCATAGATATGTTCATGTGTAATCTCTCAACCAGTGTTTCAACTGCAGAAAGACATCAATAAAATAGCTTTAGATTGATCTCGCTTAGCGTTACATTTACCTCAGGTCAGTCATTTAGTGTCCACAGCATGTTAGTTCACTAGAGAATTGAACTCTAGAGGAGCATTTCACTAAATTTATGCACTTATATATTCATTATATTTACTTTACCTGTTAGTAATGTCTTATTTAATATATGCTTAAATAAATTTGACATGAAAACAAGTAATGACAGCAACTGTGTAAATTGCGAGTGTTGATTATTATTTATTTAATAGTTTGGGTTCTGTTATTAATAGTAGTCTTTAATATTATGGTAAATGTGTAAGAAAGGGCTTCTTTGCATTTGCTGAGACCAAGATTTTTTTACTCTTAAGAAAATGTTAATTATAATTGAATTTAAAGAGAGGGACAAGTTGTTCAATAAACCGTTAAACTGCTTATTTTTTCGTATTTTTTATTAAAGTTTAGTTTTCTTCCCCTGCCGTGCCGAATCATCATGTTTGTGTACCGTTACACCCCTAATAATAACACGTCAACACAGTCTGTGAAAAGGGGTCACTGTCTGGTTATCTCGTCTGGAAACAAATCCAATTACTGTATTACACACAGTATCGTCTCCCAGTTAAATCTGTCTTGTAAGGATTTCTTTAGACTCTGATTTCATCTCATCTCATTGAGCACACTGTACATCCATCGCTCACAGCGAGTCAAATCAAACATGGCATCTGCTTCAACTCAGGTCCATAAACACTGCAACAACCACACATATATAAATCAACAAGCAACATAACGAGAGAGAAAGACAATCATAACAGGCTGAAAGATGAATGAATGCATGGCTGGACAGACAGATGGATGATCTCATGGAGGTCTGCAATGGAAAAGGGATGAGATGTGTGTGTAGTGTTAGATGTGCGTTCGCTCAGATGATGTTAGGTGTAAAGCAGGCTGAGCGAGGACGTTGGACCACCTTGCTGGCGTCTCTGCTGTCGGTCTCGGGATGAGGAGGGGTTTTCTGTGGAACCTGAAGGTAATCATAGGACACAGTCACTCAAACACACGCTCTCAGAGGCGGTCTGGACCGTAGCACTGCAACGAACCTGCTCACACCTGCTACTGAGGGTTATCTGATCTCAAGTGTCTCAACTGACCCTTGTGATGGATCGCCCGAGACAACAGGTGTAAACAGGGTCAGAGGGTTAACGGGTTTGGGAAGGTGGACAGGACAGCAGGTAGCAGTGCTACTGGTGATCAGAAAGATCAACACACACATGAAACAAGAAGTTTCACACACTCACTCGACGGCAGAGATGAAAATGATTTGCCAATAAAATGGAAGTTCATGACCAGTCTGGCAATGAGACGCAGCAGTGAAATTACCTCCTCTAGAGCTGAACTCTCAGTGCTGTATACTGATGTTATTCTGGTCTCATTACAGCACAAAGGGATCATTCAGAAGGTCTAGAATAATAATATGTATGGCACATAATGGAATAATGACAGTTGACTGTGCTTTGATATAGATTTAGCTATATCGCAGTATGTAACTATATAGCACTATTGACACTTCAGAGCGATGAAATGCATGAATGAGATTATAAAGAGCGTAATTATGTCAAAATGCCCATCGTGTGGAGTACTCACGTAAACACAGCCGGTTATGTCTCCAGTGAAA
The DNA here is from genome assembly GCA_003731715.1 of Anabarilius grahami. NCBI lineage: Eukaryota > Metazoa > Chordata > Actinopteri > Cypriniformes > Xenocyprididae > Anabarilius > Anabarilius grahami. Next base: position 3,519,245 of record RJVU01047119.1, on the reverse strand, counting down.
GTAAACTGTTGGGTGTAAACTGGATGTGTATCAGTATATTGGATCCGTGCGTTTGGTCTTAGAGCAGCAGGTTTATTAGGCTGCTGTCACTTTGTGTCATTAATGTGAATCAAACAAAAGAGAAAATAACTTACTGCTCTTGATTGAATAACTTTTTTAGCTTAAATAAGAAAAAAATTATATTCAATTCATACAGTAAAGACTACGCAATGTTTTATTTTTTACATTTGATTATTATATTTCTGTACTAACTCTTAACTACGTTAAGCTTATTGTACGTGAAAAACTTATTTTTGTATTGTATTGTTTGTTATTTGCTTCTTTTTTCTTATTTTTAATAACAGAAATTAGATAAAACAACAAAATAACTATATTGATATATATCCTTATCGTGAAATAATAATTTGGTCATATCGCCGACCCCTAACTGTAACTGCTGTATAAGAAATAAGTACTGTTTATATAACTTGTAGCTATACACCATTCAAAAGATTGGGGACAGTAAGTTTTAAATGAATACTTTTAACTGATCAAAAGTGACAGTAAAGACATTTATAATGTTACAAAACGTTTGAACTTTCTAGTCATCAAAGAATACTGAAAAATCAGTTTCCACAGAAATCTGAAGCAGCACAACTGTTTTCCACATTGATAATCATAAATGTTTCTTGAGCATCAAATCATCATATTAGAATGATTTCTGAAAGATCATGTGACACTGAAGACTGGAGTAACGATGCTGAAAATTCAGCTTTGATCACTGGAAAACATTACAGTATATTATATATTCACATAGAAAACAGCTACTGTATCTATTTTTACTGTATCTCAGTTGTATATAAATCATTTTATTTGACTGCACATTCATTTTTGCTTTGGTATTAAAATTAGTATCAAGAATTGTGAAATTTCTATTTCCAATAGATATTGACAAGTGAAATCAGTTCTTAAATGTGCTCTATGTAAGAATGACAGCTAGTGGTTCAAATGGGTACTGCAGTCCAAATTTAAAATATTGATTGCCCCGCCCCCTCCTCCTCAGACTCGACGCTCTCGCAGGTTGCCAGTTAGAAGACACGCAACAGGAGCGAGCTCAATTGACATTGGAAGGCGAGGAGACTTACACACTAAGATAATTATTTGATTTATTGATTTATGATGAGTTGATATTGCGTTTTAATATGCTCCTGTTCCTAGAGATTTTTAGATGGATGCAGAGGCTTTTTAGGTCGGGTAGAATCTGCGATCTCTGACCCAGTTTGTTCGCTGGCTTCCATGGCTGCAATCCGCTGCATGTGTTTTCCGGCAACTAGCAACCCGGGGTGGAGAAATACTATTGGGTAAATTGGCAATGTGTGGTCTTGCACAGACCAAAACAAAAACAGACATTCCGACACGGAACGTACATTTCAAAGTAAAATAACTGGCTGTAGCATTGGTTTTCAGAGAAACAAGTATGTGAACTCAGCATGTTTAATAACATATTACGGTATTTTTATGCTTTAGTACAGTCAAAAACTTACATAGAGCACCTTTAAATTTCAAGAAATCAATCTTTTAGCCTATGCCATTTTTTGAGTTGATGCGTGAACAAAACTTCACTATACATTATTTGTAGCGCGAGGACTGGATCAATAGCGCTGCCAGATCTGAGCATGAACTTGGTTTGTTTTAAAGAAATGCAGGCATGTGGCGGCAGAGAATACAAAGCCATAAGCAGTGGCATGGAAACAGAGAGAAGCGGTATCTGTGAATGCACCTCGGGCTGAGCTGAGACTTTACTGGCCTCTGCTGGAGCAGCAGCGGTACTGCAGGAGCCAGCCAGCCCTGAGAAGCACGCCTTACTCAGAAAGAGAGAGGTGAGCTCCTCTTCCAAACTCTACAGGCGTTAGGAAACCACACCGAAGGGCAAGAAATGAAACGAGCGGGTGCAAGGACAAGAACAGACACAGAAACAGAGGAAACAAGAGAGAGAGAAATACAAAAGCACTTCAGTGATTCTACAGAGTGACTAGAAGAGCTACTAACACAACATGCACACACACACACAACAGAAACAGCAATAATAGCATTTCAACATGAACACAGAGAGCATGTATGTGGAGAGGAGCATTTCTAACCCAGACACGCAGAGCATCAAGAATGTGAAACGGGTGCAAATAAAATGCAAAAATCACTCACACAAACACGCATGTCAAAATATGCAATAAAGTCTTTGGCAGGAGCTGATCATTTACATTGACTGATAAAAGCATACAAATAAAACAGAAGGAGCGTGTGCGCAGCTGAAGGAGACACAACGTGATTGAAAAACTGCAACTGAGATGAGCAAACCTAAGCATTCTGCTAAAAAACACAAGATTTCAGTCGCAGTGAGAAAAACACAACAAAATATACATGAGCAGTGATGAAGAAACCAAAGGACAGAAAGAGCCATGAACAACAGAGCTCGAAGAACCAATCAGAGCGAACTGATGCACCAATCAGACTGAGAACTGCCCTGCCATTGGCTAGTGTAGAGGACAGGAGGTGTGCGGGAGACAGTTGGGATTATGAGCAGTCTTTTTAAATCTACTTAGACAATAGTACATTGTGACGTCAGGAGTGACAGGTGTTCGCAAGGCTTCTCACGCTGACGGAGCTTATGCTGGGGAATGAGATCATCTGCAGGATTTCATTAGGAGACCCAGAGGCATTGAAGTCTCTTGCTGTTAACACAAGCCTGGGCAGACACTTCTAATCATTTCAGTACAGCTCTGCTCACACATGCATGTTTTTTAAAGGCCGATGTGGATTTGGATACCTTAGAGAGTAGGGTGCGTGGCGACTCAATGTAATGCTGTGTAGCAAGTAAGGTAAATTGTGCGATTCGATTCATAGGTGTCCGACTTGATTCAGGAATGATTTTTGCAAATTCAGAATGATCTGATTAGGTCCGATTCTGTATTTTAAGTGCATTCATAGGATTATGTAAATGCTTCTAACGTGTCTTAGGTAAAAACAGAAAAAAATAACTAACATTTGTTTTGAAAGTAAGCACATTAAATACATTTATAGAACAGTTCATTCTGGTTCTCGAATCTGATGTGACATTCCCCCAGTATCAGCACTGGAACGGTTTCACCGTTTGTATCACTCCACTTTCGGTGACTGTCATGGCGATTGAGCCAATCCACCATATTTTTTTTTTTACAAATGCTACTGTTATTGTGTCACAGAATGTAGTTTTAATGGCTTTTTAGAGGCGAATGTAGTTATTTAGATCTCAAATATGTGACTCTTTCGCAGATGTGAGCTCCAGGCCATCAGCGGCCGTTCAGCGCTCGTTTACCCGCAGAGAACAGCTTCATCTCGGCCAGTCCTTCATGAATTTGCTGCTGGCTCTTATGCAAAAAGTGGTTAAACATGAGATATAATTAATTTGGGGTAAATTAAACGACTTCAGTGAAAGTTACATTAATACACCATTAGATGGTGGCAAAGACTCTCTTTCTGAGTGAGTCAGAACAAGAAAGTTGTTTTAACGCTGTGGGAAATCCCCTTAACTTTTAAAAGGACAAAGACAAAGAATATCGCTTTCCTCAGCGGACATTCAAACTGATTTTTGATAATAGATATAAGGTAACACTTTATTTTACAGTGCCGTAGTTACATTGTAATTACTCAAATAAGTACTGAGTACTATTAATTAACTACATGTACTTACTATAGAGTTAGGTTTAGGGTTAGTTACTTGTAATTGTGCATAATTTACTGTTATTACTATAGTAAGTACATGTAGAAAAGTGTAACTACGGCACTGTAAAATAAAGTATTACCAGATATAATATGATTATGGACATTGACCTGAAGAATGAATGCTATATCAGATGCAGGTAATACACTCGTTTAGACGATCTCTCTCTCATAATACCATAATACTCGACTCTACATAATACAATAAGCTTCAATGAAGCGACTCAACGTTCCTTTGTTACTAGTTTTGAAGTGACGTTTTAGAATTAGTAACGGATCTTGAGCTCAACTGTTAACTTGGATTCAAATCTCATGGCGGAAGGAAGTAGTTCCGCTGTTATTTACTCACTTGTGCCGTCGAACTGTTGTATAACCGCAATCTCACACTCTTAGCCATGCGATATGGCTGTATATCAGCATGCTGTGCATATAGCCATATCGCATTGCTACTCATGTGATATTGCTCATGTTCATACAGGGTACTTGGAATGTAAGTGTGCAATGTGCCGATAAAATATTTCGGAGTTGAGCGCACACCTAACTTAATGAGATAAAAACGAACACTTATTCATGCAATATTTTCCCAACTGTCCCACCGTACAAAAGAAAACACACACAGTAAACCAGCTTCCCAGGGAAGGGGAGTGAGAAGAACAGGAAGTGAAGGACAGCGAGGGCATGCAGAGCGTCTGAGGTGGCGTCCGTATCCCGAGCAGAAGCACACGTACCCCTTGAGCCTGCAAGCGCAGGGTGGTGGCAGGGCTGCCCGTCAGGCGTTTGTCCCACTGACTGGGCCTGGGCTCGGGCGTAGCCTCCATAAAACTGCGCTTTAGCTCGCTAATGCTAGCCTGATGTTTCAATACATCCTCCTGGGTCTTATCCAAGTCCTGAAGGGCCCACAGCACCAGGGAGAGGACAAAGGGACAACCAACAACCAGTACATTAGTCATGGAGAGACCTGAACCACGTTAGAGTCGAACCTCACTGCTCGCCAACTGCCGAATTGAGTCCTGAGCTCCGTTCAAACACCCAGAGAGATCTTTGAGAGCACAGAAACACTCCTGACATGACGCTGGATCAAGAAGGGAGTCAATGTTTACAAATCTGCAAGCAAACTTTTGTACAACTGCATTGTGTAGACAGTAGGTCGTCAAGAAGCCCAAAAGATTTGGAACAGAGCTGTGGTGTTTTGGAACGTCTTTAATAACTACTAGAACAATAACATTGGAAGTCATATTTTAATTTGAAAGATGAGGTTGCGAGGGACAGAAATACAGACTGTTAAGGCCCTGATATACTTCATGAAATCAAAAAAGTAACAGGTGTGATCTCATTTCGAACTTAATCTCGTAGGAATATTGTTTTAGCCAAATATCATTCAAAATCATGTCACACCCATTATTTCTTTGGCTGTTTCGAGCCACCGAAACAAACTCCAAACGAACTTCGTTTTAGCCAGATTTCATTTAAAATGACATCACACCCATTCTTTCTTCAGTTTGAATGGGAGTGGCATAATTTCTAATGAAATCTGGCTAAAACGAAGATCATTTGGAGTTCGTTTCGGTGGTTGAAACAGTTGAAGAGAACTTCATGCTTCAGTGTAGGCGGCATCTGAATGTGTGCAAACAGAATACCGTTGCTTAGGCATTTCAAACTTCTTTTTACCCCAGAGCGAAGAATGAAGAAGAACCGGGCCTTTTACATGTTGTACATCCAGGTATTCGTAGTCCAGCTAACAGAACATTGAAACTGTCTCTTTTCACAAATGTTGTGCAGTCAAAAAAAAATTGCCAATTGCTCTGACTGTATGTCTATCCCTCACCAACTCATTTTCATTCACATCCAAATTAATAAGCTGCCTAGTAACAACAGGAAGTCTTGAATAATATCAATCAGTCTTCCACATTTGAAGGACCCTGTTAATCCCACTAATAGCTTGATCATGGTCATATTATGAGGGTCAGGTGAGAGGTCAGAGGTCAGAGACTGTGGGGAGCAGTGAGGCAGGACTGGTTTACACACTGAGGACTGGAGCGGTGCAGTGATTCACTGCCTCAATGCCAAAGACACACAACTGCTGCTGAGACAAACCCAGATATCCACTGAACGCCTGGAGAAAGTCACTTGATTTAAAGCTGAAGTGTGTCATAGTGAGAAAACACTCTCTCATATTCCAGTTTAACATGTAGATTAAACTATGGGTGCTTTAACACGGGCAGTTTAGTTCGAAAGGGTCACCGTTTGCATGAAAAATTGGTAATGTGAAATCTACTGGAGTACTTAACCCGAGACTACCTGTAGGAGGTGGTCTGAGTTCGGTTGCACTGGAACGGTGGAGCAATTCATGTGAATGTGAAAGCAACTCTAACGCAGGTCCGCACTTGTACAGGAAGTAAAGACAATGGTGATGATTTATCTGGGATTTAACCCAGAGTGAGCGTGCAATGTAATCGCGAGTGAGTGCAATCAGAGCGGCAAATAAATGGCACGCAATCCGCAGTCTCCTCAAAAGAGTCTGTTTGCAAGAAGCAGAAAACTGCCTTCATGCAACGCACATACATGTTGTTCACTCTGATGTGCATAATAGCACCAAATTAATAATGAACACGATATATTGACCTGCATCCTGTTTTCTATCATGTGCCATTCACCAGGGATCGATAGAAATCAAGTTGAATGTGAAATCAGACCAACGTGTGAAAGCACCCTATAAGTCTATCAGCAGGTTGACACTGTGAATCTGCAGCAATTTTGACACATTGATCTCTTTGCTTAAGCAAAAGGACCTTTTTTTAATTCATCATTTGATTGAACTGACATTTTTACACCAAAAGGAATTACAAATTCATAAGCATTTATCCACTACTAATGTTTGGTAACACAATGATTTCAGCTTTGAACATTAAGGGAACAAATATCCTTGTAACCACAAATCAAATCCCCCAAATAAGCAAATTTGGCAATCTCAGTGATCTCGAGTCGGGTGTCTTTAGCACTGACAGCGTCACTCCAGGATGAGTAACTTCATTTAGTTATAAAATCAAATGTAAACAATCACCACAACCAAAGCAGAAAGTTGCCTGTCTGGTTAGGGAAACACTATTAGTGTCGTTATGAAAACCATTCCCATTTACACAAACGTCACAAACACTCAGTTCACCCGCAGACATGCACCCGGTGTAACATGCAGCCCATGCATGGGTATACGCACACACTACACACACACTAATGCATGCACACAAAGCCTGAAAGAGGAAGAGTGAGAGGCAGCCCAGGACAGTAGCCAGAGGGGACACATGTCCACCATCCATTATGCTTTTGCACTTTCTTTCGTTTTCTTATTTTTGATTACATACGACATACGAACCTCCAACATTAAATTGCTATGTCTGACATATATATTTTCCCCCTGCACTCTCAACTTGCTCTGTGGATTAAAAATGAGAACACATTTGAACAAAAAGGACAAAGACAGATGGTAATGAACTTGAGTCTCAACAGGCTCAAATCTGATGAACATCATTGATGGAGGAAATGTTCTGTAATGGAAAATTATTACAGACGGCTCCAGAAGTCTGAGAGCACCATTGAAATTGCTTCTAATGTGCATTTTTATCATTTAATGCAATTTTCATTACAAATTATATTATCAGCTTATCAATTTGAGTGAAATGTTGAATTGAAAACACACTTTAATTCAAGCCAGCAGCATCCAGGTTTAAATTAGATCTTGAATCTCAGATTCTTAACGTGCTCTCAGACCTTCTGATGCGACTCTAGCTTGATCCAGTTTGGTTCATATATGACACTGATTTCCTGTATGTTGATTTGTATCAAGTAACCAACCAACAGGCAAATCAGCATTTGATTAAACAAGTCATCAAACGAGCACCGCTTAGCCAATCAATCTGCAAATCTGTGGCCTGTTGATCACGTGATTTGTGCCTCATTTGCAATTGAAACAAACACAAACGTCACATTACAGAAAAACCAGAACAGAAGCAAATAAAAACAATGAACCATCACCACAAGAAAGCAAAGATTTCACATCAAACAACCCATCACTTTCATTTGAACAAAAACATGAAATAAACAAAAAGCCTGAATTACAACAATCTGCATCGCAAAAAAAGTAAAAGACCTTTCTCTCAGGAGCGGCAGCACCACCTTTATCCGTCTGCTCATGCCATCAGAGATAAAAGATGAAGATTAGTTCAAAACATGTCCTACAATACCTTTGGATTGTGTGCTAATTATATGAATATGATAACAGATGCATGCTGGGAAGGTGTTAGCAGACCTCAAAGGCCGATTCATTGGTGACAGATGTGGCCACTTCTGCGTTTGGCTTCTCCACGACCTCCACCTGTGGACTCTAATTGGTGGAATGGACAAAGTTGTTGGAAAAAGGTGAAATGGATGATGGAAAGGCCTGAATCCCCAATCAAAGTGATGTCATAAGGAGCTCTGGGACAGGCTAGTCTGAGTGTGATGCAATGCTGCATTTCTGTTCTTCTGACTTTATATTACTCTTATAAAACACCTGAAGGACTATGATGAACTCTCATCTAAGAAGAGGGCAATCTGCCGTATAAATCTGCCGATAAGTATAAGATTCAAGCTGGTCAAGTGATTCGGCTTCAGGTCTAATAAATGAGGGGGGGGCGAGTGTTTCGAGACAGGATGTGGACAATAAATAGGTTCCCACTGAAATGTTGCTGATTTTAAAGGCTACAAGCTGCGAGCATATTCTGCACTTCACACTAAAAATCTGGCACTGGAAGGTGGAGCGGGACAGAGAAAAGAGCTACAGGACGGGGGGAGGAAGGCAAACAAAATGCACACAGTAGCATTTTAGGAGGTGGGCAGACATGGAGCAAGGAACGGGGGAGGTTAGGGGTCAGTTTAGGCGGCGGGGTCACACTGCATTTCCTCTGAAGAGGTCGTCTCAGCCATGACCTCTGCCGGCCTGAAGCGCGCAATCGCTTTTGGCTCCAGGTAGCACAGGGACATGGCCAGAGGCAACGCCAGCAGCAGAGACAGCACCACCGACTGGCAGGCGGAGAGGAAGACGGCGAAGATGAGAAGGAAGGAGGGCAGAAGGGAAGGGGAGGAGAGAGGCAGGTGACGGTGCAGTCCAGCAGGAAGCAGCAAGGCTGCGCAGTCCTCTGGCAGACAGGGCAGACTGATGTACCCGTCCTCGTCCAGCAGGGAGGGCAGACGCAGACCCTTACAGAACCTAAGCATGGACCGACCCAGCCGGGGAAGGGCGGAGCGAGGCACCAGCTCTTCAGACCCTGCGACACACTCCGCAGGCGAGGGCGACAGGGCAGACGCAGCCTCTCCGTCTAAAGCGGCACTGCCAGGAGGGTAACCGCTGGAGCCGTCGGGCATCCAGGTCAAAGGGTCAGAGTCAGGCTCAGGGTGAAGTTCGGGCTCATCCTCGGAGATGTCGGACAAGACGTCCAGCTCGGAAATGGTGTCAAGGGTGGGCGGGAGTGAGGAGAGGGTGGAGGAGGACGGAGAAAATGGGAACATGAAGAGAGACTGCATGGGTGCACGAACATGACAGAATGCAACGGAAGAGGAATATGCATAGGACACAAGGTGGAATGCGCAGGAAAAGAGAAAGGGAGAGAGAAACACAACATTAGTCAGTGAGCCGAGTCGAGGTCAGGTCAGCAGTGACTGGGTGTGAGGGATGACACATTGGGAAAGACTCAGATATTCAGGGGGTGCGTGTGTGTGTGTGTGAGTGAGTGTGTGTGTGTGAGAGGGTAGGCAAGCATTAGACAACATCACAACTAAAGCTGGCAGTGTTGGGGCAGAAGCTCAGGAGAAGAGAGGAGAGCGTTTTCACACCAGGCTGTGGAGTTCGCTTGATTTCACAATTCAGTTTTTAGAAATCTTGGTGTGAAACTAGTTTACTCAAGAGTGCACATACTAGTGACCAGAATCTCAGGTACGGCCTATTGGTTTAAAAGCAATCCGGACTAACTTCTGAAAGCGAATGACTATTAATGGTGTATTATTTTAGTTTATACAACAATTCTGGTTCTCGAATCTGATTGGCTGAGAGCCGGTCGAGCAAATCCACCATATTTTTTATAAAAACTACTGTAGTGTCACAAAATGTAAAGAGTTTTTAGGTGAGAATGTAGTTATTTAGATCTCGTATGTGACTCGTACGTATATAAACATGGTGCCTATTTTACTATTTGTTTTGACGCTTTCGGAGATTTGAGCTCCAGGCCGACAGCGGCCGTTCAGCACTCGTGTACCCGCAGAGAACAGCTTCATAATCTTCATCTTCCATGTAGAAAGTAGTTAAATAAGATATAATTTGGGTTAAAATAAAGGGGAAAATTGAATTTCTTAACTTTATATTTAGGCTATATTAAACTTAAATCCTGTACCAGAGCACTGCTTTTGTATGTTTGACTGAATTGTTTGCTTGTGTTTTTATTTATTTGATTGTATTTTTTGTTTGCTCGTGTTTGTCTTTTATAAAGGATATTGTTAATTTAAATATTGTTGTTCAATAAATATTATTTTATATAAACAATATGCTGCATTTGTTATTGAGAAAGGGTCCGTCAATAGTATCAGTGAAAGTTACATTATGCCATTAGACGGTGGCAAAGACTGGCTTTATGAGTGAGTCAGAACAAGGAAGTTGTTTGAGCTTGGGGAAATCCCCTAAACTTTTAAAAGGACAAAGACAAGGATATCGCTTTCCTCAGCAGACATTCAAACTGATTTTTAATAATGGATATGATATTATAGAAATCAACCTGAAGAACGAATGCTATATCAGATGCAGGTAATACACTCGTTTAGTCGATCCCTCTCTCATAATACCATAATACTCGACTCTACATAATATTCCTTCGTTACTAGTTTTGAAGTGACGTTTTAGAATTAGTAACGGACGCTTGGGCTCAACTGTTAAATCTGTGGCGGAAGGAAGTAGTTCCTCACAAAAGAGGGTTTTTAAAGACACTGTTGTTGTTATTAATTTACACTTGCGCGGTCGAACTGTTGTATAAACATAATAACACACTCGTAGCCATGCGATATGGCTGAATATCAGCACTTGTGTAATTCTGCCATAGGCACTTGTGTGATATTTCTCATATAACAGAGAGGTAATATTCAGAATGATTGATTTAACTGCACTGCCACTATCTGAAAACAAAATGTGAACTGAATTGAGCTAAATGACGACACTAACTTTTTTATTTTTATTTTTTTTTTTAACTGTTTTTGAACTGAATTGAATCAACACCGAACTGACTTGATCTGAAAAATATCATTATTGTCCTCTGTAGATCTGCTTTACAGCTGAAACTGAACTTGTTTCATAATTGATTATTGATGAATCATTTTTGATGAATTTAAAACATTCCTGTTTATTAATGCGACGCTGCTTTGAATCAATCTGTATTGTATAAAGCACAGAAATGCCCTTTAGCAGACATTTGATGCATCTTTTGCAATAAGTCCACAAGTGCTGACCTGCGTCAAGTTTTGGTAGTAAAGCAGTCAGAGTTGTCAGAATTCGGTTGGTTGGTTCAGTCGGTATAAATTAATCTACTTCTGCATTTCACCTTTTCAAATTCAGCCAATGACATCTATCTGATTGTGATTTTCTAAGGTAACATTTTTATTCTTTGCATCTCTTGCTATATACATGCATGGAAGACAGATGCCCACAGTGGGATTCACATGGATATAGTGAGGGGAGAAAGCGAACTCTGGTTCAGACCAAGTGTGAAAACGCCCTGAGAAAAACACAGAGGCATCTGTCAGGACTTTCACTGTCCTAAATGAAAGTAACTCAATCAGGATTTCTTCAGTGGGGTGGTCCTACATCATATTTAATGAAAAGGCCAGTGGCAGGACGAGGGGTGGAATGTCTGTTGCCATGGAAACAGGCTAGATAACTCTGTTATTGTCACAAAGATGGTTTGTGTGTTTGAGGGCAGTTACACAGACAGGATGAAGTTCTCAAAGCACTTCCATCCTCCATTGGTGTTCGTGTAGGGCATCTGTGAAAGACTCTGTTCATGTGAGAGCTGTAGGTTACGGCAGGAATGCCAGCGCTCCTTCAGGGCTCACCGACGGCATGAATACAGCCCTTTGACGGACAGGGAAATGTCACGTCTGGGAGGCAGACTGACTCATGGCGTACGGGTCAGCTGGGGATGGAGGTTCCTCCGGCTATTGCTCAAGAACTGTGTGAGCCATGTATGTGTGTTTCCAAACAGAGGATGATCTGAGAGTGTATTAACATTTAGGTGGCACGATTCAAGGGTTAGCTTGAGTTATCATTTCTACAAAACAAACCAGAAATCAATCGTACAAAGAAAAGGGGGGGAGGGGACCCCAAAAAAAAGTGTTTTCATATAACAGATGTGGTAAAACATCTGTTCATTTAACATCTGAGGAGGGGTAAAAATCAGTTGTTATTGTTCCAGGGCACTACTTGTAAACCTGTGATGGAGATCATAAAGTGTCGGTTCTCACCTTAGAGTCGGAGTTGAGCTCCAGGGCCGGTCCGTTCTCCCCAGCGCCGGCAGTCAGAGCAGAGTCCACAGCGTGACTGTAATCGCTCACGTTCACCATGGGAGCTGAAGCCACACACAAAAACATACTGTTGGCCCAGTTCAGATCTTTACTCACCTTGCACATATGTTCATATCATTAAACAGTGGTGTCTGAGACCACAAAAGAAGTCTGAAACCTGGAAATGAAAATTTTTAGGATTTCGAAAAATTTAGAAAAAAAAAAATTCATGATTTAAAATGAGACATTTCCATAATCAAATGTCTCAAATTCATGTTAATTTTTTCCCTCAAATTGGTATGTTGATATATTCTGGGTCACACTTTATATAAGGTGACTTTAATTATGTAGATTGGTTTAAAAAAAAAATTATTGTTAGGTTGAGTGTACTTATTGAGTGTACACTTGAGCAGTTATTGAGGTGATATGGGTAAGGTCAGGACAGGTTTGATGGGATGTGTAGGTTTAAGGTTGGGTTATGGAGTAAAGGAAGGGTCTACAGTGCAATTTTAGTAATTAGTTACAGATTTAAGTACATGCAGGTATTTTTAAAATAGAAGTACAATTTAAAAACATGTATGTACACAATAACTGCACTGTATAAATGATTAATTTAAATGTTAGTACATAGTAGTCAAACACGCTTAATATAAAGTGGGACTGAATTTTGTATTCAATTAGAAAATAATCTGCAGTAGAAACACTCCGTGGTCTCAGACTATTAGACTCCACCGTATGCCTAAACATTTTTATCTTTCATTAAACATTCTTTTTTTTTTTTTAGAATTATTCATATTTATTAAAAGTAAATTAATGAACACTTCAGCTAGAACAGGATGGCATACCTTTTGTACTACTAATGACTTTTAATTAATTCTAACTGATGCTCACGACTGTTACAAATCTACTCACTACTGCTCACTTATTCTGCAGGTAGCAGGGATTTTTGAGCATGAAGAAGAGCATGCAGAAGTGCAACCAGATCACTTTCTTTTTACGCATTTGCCATAATATGTAGTGTAAAATGAGAGCACACTATTATGATTTGGGGCGTTTTCACACCGGGCTCATTTGGAGTGTTTGTTTCAGCACCTGGTGCGTTTTCTCCCTTAGTTCGGTTCGTTTAGGCATAAATAAACATGGCAATTGTGCTCGGATCCACACCAAAACAATCACTCTGAGATCGCCTGATGGAGGTGGTCTCGGCCTGATTGAAAACTAATTCTGGAAGAGAGGTTTGGTTGAGATGAGAAAGCAATCCAACCCAACGGACCAAGCGGTATCATAATTCATAACAGGAAATGTGTTGTATAAAAAGCAGCAGTGTCTGATACTGTGAGTTTTTGTGGTTGAAAACCAGAGAGCGCCTCTTTATCCTAAGATGTTTAATTGCTCTTTTCCGAGCATTAAAAATGCTGTCCTGATGAAGCCTTGATTCCCGCTCTAACTGCATTAATTTATCAGTCAGAGCGAACTTGTCCATCCATCCTGATGGATGACGCAGTGGAATGTGAGCAGGTGAACTCTGACAGTTTTGCTCACATGTGACTTGCATAAACACAGATCTGAAAATGCAGTGAAGCAGAAATAATATCAGCTGAGATTTTTCCTCTTTCTTGATCAGACTTGCACAGTTCCATATACTACTAAAAAAAACCACGATAGTATGCAGATAGTACTAGATGCTTGCATTTCCTTTCGAACACAGCCACAACCTCAGCTGGGACTCTAAAGCCCCTGAGGTCAAATGTCATTTACATCCAAAAGACACCAATCACACACAACTCCTACAACACAAACAGGACTTGGACATGGTTTATGTAAGCGTTCCTATGGGAGTGTGTTCCAGAAAGCCAGAAGAGCACTACACATTTCAAAAAATAAAGTACTAAAAACCCAAACATGCACTACAAGCCGTGAGATTCTCCATCGGGAAGCGGTGAATAATGGATCAGGCAGTATCGAGGAGCGGTGCATGTCAGTTCTGCATCGGCATGACCTGGTTTGAGCTGTGTGAAAGTAGGCTAATGTTGCCAGCGCTGCTGGGACGTCCATTTCATCATGTCGCTCTGTGACAGCTCTGAGACGGCTGCAGATCTGGGGCACCGGCAGCTCCCCACGCGTCCACCAGGGGGCGACAGTAACGTTATAAAAACAACACGGCCGTGACTGAGGCAGGCGGGAGGATTCCCAGCAGGAGGAAAAATGGGGTCATTTTAATGGAGAGGAGCTGGGAAAGCAGATTCCCAGAAGCTTTCATACCAACTGTACATGAATCGATGCATGCGTTTACGTCCCTGCACTTCACCGGCGGCAGGGATGATGTATTTTCTGTGTTATAATGGATTATTGAGTGTCAGTCGTATGATGCTGATATGCGCTCACGGCACTAGCACCCTTCTCTTTCTGAAAGGACAGAGATTGCAGCGAGGGCTGCATAATTCAGCACGTCTGAGCGCCACTGCCAGAGGGCGTCAACACACTGCCTCTTAACGAGGTGAACGCTGAAGCCAGTTAACCAGTTAAGAAATTAAAGGGGCAGATGTTTCTGAACATTCATGTTCAGAAAACACCTCCGACTCGGTTTGATCCTTGAGTTCTCCCATCACAAATATGATGAAACTGAAAAGCAGCTTTTGTGTTCCAAAGATGAACGAAAGTCTTATGGGTTTGGAACAACAAGAGGGAGAGAAATTTACAGAATTTATTTTTTTACTTTATGGCATCGCCCAGAAGGTTTAAAGTGTGAAGCTCATATTTTTGTTAAATAGGTGCATACATTTTTTCCATTAAATATATATATATATTTTTGACATGTATCATTTAGGTGGCAGGATTGCTGTTCTAAGCAATGTTTTTGTCTGTCAATGATGATGTCGTCACATCAGCTTCATCTTCAGCATATAAAGCCACCTGACACTGATGGTTTCTGTGCAGCATCAGAGCTCAATGCCTATAAAACCCTCATTTCCTCCAACACATCTCCAGACAGGAAACAGATGTCCCTCATTTCCTGTGTCTGTCCACGGACAATGTGGCTACATCTATCCAATCACATGGACACAACAATACAAAACAAGATCACTGGAAAACATATCTGGACACGAGAACGACAGCGACGGACAAACCGCAGAAAAACAGAGAGAGAATGAAATCATGATAAACCAGAGATGAACAAACAAGCATAATAAATAATAAAGCGCTGTTCACATGATTTACTCAGAGCAGGTCATGGAGCGGCTGGACTGCATTGACCTCCAGATCATTTATCTGGTGTTAAGGATGTTTAGATTGGAAAACAGGATCGAAGCAGCAGTGGTGCTGATAGAACACTATAAATATCATGTGTTTGTGCAGCAGTGCATCGTTTGTCCCTCACTCTCAGTCACTTCATGGAATCTCAGGAGAAACATCATATATAGGCTATTCGTGTCTTAATTCTAATGCAGCGAATCACTGCTCATTTGCATAAAGGCAAACTGTGACAAGCGCTGTCAATCACGTCACATCAAATCATCACTGAAATGGAGGCTGATTAGTAGCTGCAAACGGATGTCAGTGTGAACGCCATTCAACATGTGGCATAAATACCACAGGGGATGACACTACATTAGCATAACTGCACTGTAAACGTACAAAAATGACATTCGTAAATGAATTTTTAGCTGTCATTGAGCTGGGCTCTGGCCACACGGGTTTGTTTTTGTATCTTGGTGGTCTTTCCGTTGGCTTCTATTGTTTTTATACTGAGCTATTGAGGTTTTCGATCCTCTAAACCCTTAGAAACATTTCAGCATTTTTATATGATTTAAAACATTTTGTATGTTCAGTAATCTGGCTCGCTCGCACTCGCGTGCACGCTCTCGCACGCTCACACCCGCAAACTCACACGCACGCTCATTCACTCTCTCTCGCGCACACACTCATGCCAGCTCACATGCACTCGCGCACGCTCACTCTCTCTCGTGCACACACGCTCACTCTCTCTCGTGCACACACGCTCACTCTCTCTCGTGCACACACGCTCACTCTCTCTCGTGCACACTCGCTCACGCACTCTCCTACACTCTCTTGCACGCTCACACGCACTCACTCACTCTCGCAGGCGCACGCGCACTCTCTCTCGCACGCGCACTCTCTCGCACACTCAAGCCAGCTCACATGCACGCTCACACGCACGCACGCTCACACACACTCGCACGCTCTCCTACACGCACTCGCGCACTCTCTCCAACACACACTCTCGCGCTCTCTCGCACGCACACCCTTTCTCTCGCACACTCATTCTTGCGGCAGCTCACATGCGCTCGCGCACGGTCACTCACACACGCATGTTCACACTCTCGCTCACTCTCTCGCGCACACACGCACACACACAGTGTTAGAGCAGACCTCAGATGAACAGCCTCATTCATCTCTGAGAGATTTCCTGCAGATAAAGAGTTCATAACCTGGAAGTTCACTAGAGTTCACTCACAAACATGCTGCTTCACGTCTGCAGCGGCAACATCAACTGTCACGCTTGTTTTCTGCTCCTCTGACGGTACAGATGAGATCTGCGCAGGAAAACAGGCGCTCTGCCTCAGTGCTTTGTAAGTGCGACGCTGATAAGACTTCCTGTGTGTGTTTGTATGAGGGCAGTGAGGGACCCACTCACAGCTGAACCACAGCTGATCATATCTTCACAAGCCATTCACACACAAAAACAGATCTTTTCAACACCAGGCTTTGGGCAAGTGCATTTCTAATAGGGCTGAGTGATATATTGTCTATTAGCGATGTGTGACAAAAAACAACTCAACTAATGATCAGGACGGGACTACCTGTTTGAAATCAATCACACTTCACACTAGAAACAAGCTGTGACAGAGACGACATGTGATACCTCCGTCAAGACTGCGAGAGATGCGTTTGCTGGAGGTGCGCTGGAAGTACGGCGCGGGCCGGTCGATGAGGGAACTGGCCTGTCGCGTCTGAGCCTGCGTTCTCCCGCTGTAGCGGAACTTTGAGCCCAGAGTCAGGAACTTGGCCTTGGTGGGCTGTTCAGGAGACATCAGCCTGTGAACAGAGCAATGAACAACAGCATTCAGATGACACACACACTACAGGGTCCACACATGCTCTCCATTTTTTATGTCTCTCCAAAACACACGTGTGATGTACAGTACAGTCCAAAAGTTTGGAACCACTAAGATTTTTAATGTTTTTAAAAGAAGTTTCGTCTGCTCACCAAGGCTACATTTATTTAATTAAAAATACAGTAAAAAACAGTAATATTGTGAAATATTATTACAATTTAAAATAACTGTGTACTATTTAAATATATTTGACAAAGTAATTTATTCCTGTGATGCAAAGCTGAATTTTCAGCATCGTTACTCCAGTCTTCAGTGTCACATGATCCTTCAGAAATCATTCTAATATGCTGATTTGCTGCTCAATAAACATTTATGATTATTTTCAATGTTGAAAACAGTTGTGTACTTTTTTTTTCAGGATTCCTTGATGAATAGAAAGTTCAAAAGAACAGCATTTATCTGAAATACAAAGCTTCTGTAGCATTATACACTACCGTTCAAAAGTTTGGGGTCAGTAAGAATTTTTATTTTTATTTTTTTGAAAAGAAATTAAAGAAATGAATACTTTTATTCAGCAAGGATGCATTAAATCAATCAAAAGTGGCAGTAAAGACATTTATAATGTTACAAAAGATTAGATTTCAGATAAACACTGTTCTTTTGAACTTTCTATTCATCAAATAATCCTGAAAAAAAATATTGTACACAAATATTTTGTACAATTGTACACATTAAATGTTTCTTGAGCAGCAGATCAGCATATTAGAATGATTTCTGAAGGATCATGTGACACTGAAGACTGGAGTAATGATGCTGAAAATTCAGCTTTGATCACAGGAATAAATTACTTTGTCAAAAATATTTAAACAGTTATTTTAAATTGTAATAATATTTCACAATATTACTGTTTTTACTGTATTTTTAATTAAATAAATGTAGCCTTGGTGAGCAGACGAAACTTCTTTTAAAAACATTAAAAATCTTAGTGGTTCCAAACTTTTGGACTGTACTGTATGTGTACATCTATTGCTGACATTAAACCGCAAAAACAAGGCAACTGATGCAAAGGAGGAAGTTTGAGCTGAGATAATCCACATCATGTGTTCTGAGAGTCTGATGTGATGGTGTGTGTCTGTGCCAAACGCAACACAAGACTGCAGTCAGCATGTTTGCGTTACAGACAGCTCTCTCTCTCTCGTGTATAAATCAGTCCATCACGTCTTTAACAGGGTTTCTGAAGCCTTCGCTCTGCCTCACTTATTCCCCTGCGCTGTACACACACTGCTCCACACAGCACACATCTTTAGATAGATGGGAGAATCTTTATTTTTACACAGAAACTGGTAAGTCTATTAGTAAAATCAGTTGACAAGAGAACAGAATATGAATCAAATGACAGAAGAGAAGAGAGCAGCTTATGGTGGATGTGGGGAAGTCACGTGAGGTAAAGTGTGTCCGAGCAGCTCTCTGGAGTCACACACCTCACTGCGTGTGCACTTCACACACGCTTCACCAACCTGACCGCTGAGAGCACATGACAGGAGAGGAGAAAACAACCTCACACACACACACACTCACTCACTCTCTCACTCACACACTCTCTCACTCACACACTCTCTCACTCACACACTCTCTCACTCACACACTCTCTCACTCACACACACTCAACTCACCAGAAATACTTCAGTATGGGTGATAAAGGTGTGTGTGTTCACCTGAAGAAGGTGTGGTGTTCAACACAGACTTTCCAAACCCTTTTGGCAGCACGATGGTTGGGCAGCTTGAAGCCGACGGTGCTCTCAAACTGCTCAGCCTGAAATCACATGACACAATGATTCCCATTCCCATCAATCTCAGACACAGTGTGTGTGCAGGTTTTGCTCAGTCGTACCTCTCCTGGCCTGATCTTGATGTAGAAGTTACTGCGTTTGTAGGAGATCTTGAGGATTTTGGGCCAAGCAAAGCGGTTTATCCGTAGACGATCCTTATAGATTAACAAACCGTTTGCACACACTCCCAACATGATATCCACTCCCTCAGAGTCCTGGGAAAAGAGAAGACATACTGTCTTTACATGCTTCGAGCGTGTTTGGGAAATGTCCCGCCCCTTACCATAACCTGGTTTATCACTGGCATTTCTGTATTAATGTCCATTAACTGATGAAAATTATATCACAGTTTCACAGTAACACTTTACAATGGAAGTAAAGCAGGTCAGTGCTCCTGAGAGTTTCAGGGAAGAAAAGGGAAGCTGGTATTCTTTTGTTAAAAGCACCCAAACTCTGTGGCCGTTTGTCATTGTGAATATCATATGCATATGTTGAAAGGTTGGATGCAAGTTTGCACACATAAGGTCAGTAAGTTCACTCTAATTGTAACTGTACACGGAGCTCAACTTGAACCAAGCACATTCCTTTATGACCGAACTTGCAAAAAAAGCTGGTTTTATAATCTCTCTGAAAACAAAAACATGCTTACAGAAAAACAGACTGAAACCCAATCATGCACACTCACACCTCTCCACTCACACATGCATAAAAATGACAGATCATTTCAAACTCAAACACAAAACACATCCATCACTGCCGCCACTCAAGCACTTATCTGAATGCTTTTTACGAAACGTCCTAAATGGATCTTTATTGCAGGGGTTTTTGGGACGTCGGGCACTGATTATTGATCTGTCTGTGTTAACTGTAGAGCTCAGAGAGAAATCAATAACGGCGATAAACAGACTGAACTCAGACTATCTGTCGCCACGAGAGGCTTTTAACACTACGGCAGCTCTCAATGATCTCTCACATCAGCGCATCAGTAAGTGCTCAAACCCGCTGCTCAGGGCCTGAATTTCATTTTGGAAAATGGGAGGGGGGGGATGTGGGGAGTTGAGAACTTTTTTTTTATTTTTTATTACATTTATCTCACCTAATTTGCTCACTCTATGTACTTGTGTTTTTACAATGGGTTAATTTTGTTGCACATGACTTTACACAGCACAGGGAAGCTTGATTTCAAACTTGAATTGAATTTACAAAAACAGACAAGTAAACGAACAAAAATCACAAGCAGAAGCACAAATAAATGCAATCAAATAAAAATACAAATGAAATAAAGAGTGCTTTTAAAGGATTCGTTCACTTCAGAATTAAAATTTCCAGATAATTTAATCACCCCTATGTCATTCAATATGTTGTCATGTCTTTCTTCAGTCAAAGACTGAATGCAGCTTCAAAGAGCTCTACATGATCCCAGACGAGGAATGAGAGTCTTATCTAGAGAAACCATCAGCTGTTTTCAAAAAAAAAAAAAAAAATTATATACTTTTAACCACAAATGCTCGTCTTGCACTGCTCTGTGATGCTCCACGCATGACGTAATCGTGTTGGAAAGATCACGTGACGTAGGCGGAAGTACCCATCCAGTGTTCACAAAGCGAACGTCAAAGACTAAGTCAAACGGCTTTTACTAAAAAAAAGGCAAAACAACAATGTTGGGCGATTTTGAGGGTGGAGGAGAAAATGAGATGGAGGTTTTCGCCCTACCGCGGTACTTTCGCCTACCTTTCCAACATGATTACGTAATGTTTGGAGCATCACAGAGCAGTGCAAGACGAGCATTTGTGGTTAAAAAGTATATAATTATTATTATTTTTTTAGAAAATGTCCGATGGTTTCTCTAGATAAGACTCTTATTCCTCGTCTGGGATCATGTAGAGCTCTTTGAAGCTGCACTGAAACTGACATTTGGACCTTCAACCCGTTGAACCCCAGTGAAGTCCACTATATCGTTAGCCTCATAGCATAATTGCCTAAGTCATTTTTTGGCCAAATTGTGAAATCTGCCTTTGAAATATGATCTGGGCAATTATGCTATGAGGCTAACGATATGGAGAAAAATCCTGGAATGTTTTCCTAATTTCTTTTCAACTGAAGAAAGAAAGACATGAACATCTTGGATGACATGGAGGAGAGTAAATATCAGAAAATTTTAATTCTGAAGTGAACTAATCCTTTAAGGTTTTCAGGTAGGTCTAATGGTATTCAGGTACAGGAATAATACAGAAATTAAATAAATCGAATGTTTCATTGTATATATCAATGTATATATATATCAATTCTTCTCGGTATCTTTTGTTGTTTGATTAACATTAATGACAGACAGCAGCAGGCTTATTAGGCTGCTGTCACTTTAAGAGCTAATGCACAGATCCAATATACTGATACACATACATTTTCTTTCTCAACTGTTGTGTTCACTTAAGACATCACGACTGTGTTTATGCGAGTACTCGCCAAGACAGCCATTTTGGCAATTTTGTGCATTCTGACCACACAAAAAAGCCGCAAAAAAGCACTCAGTTTGGTCCTCGCAAGCTGTTTCAGAGGCGGCTTTATGTGTGTGCTCTCTCAAACCTCTCTCAGAGAGTGCGCGAGTACTACTGAATGCTTTAATATCGCTTGAATTAAATTGACAAGTCGTGCATATGATAAACTTTAGTAATGATGCAACATTGGCCAATTAGGCAATTGAAAACTCTGTCCCGAAACACGAGCTAAAGTTTTGTATCAGCATGCAGATCGCTTGTACAGACGTGATGTGGTGATGTTGTGAAGCCCTTCATGCATTTTGAAAGAGAGAGAAGACGTGGTAGCGCTGAATCACTCTCGCTGTTTGTGAAATTATGTTTTACATAAAGTTTTCAAATTACTGATTTGTTCTAAAAATCTGGCTGGATTAAATTTGCTCATTCAACCAACAAGCTAACTGAATAAATGTTTGAGGGAACTTTCCGCCTTATAAGTGCGAAACCTGCGGGAATGAGTAAAATTATGCTCAATACCCGCAACGAAATTCAAAACCCCTACAGCTGCTGGGCCTCATCCCATTTATGTCTTTTTGTTCAGTGAAACTTTATTTCAGTTAAAGTTTATTGATTTCAAGTAACAAGGTTTTTTTTATTGTTTTAGTTTAAATTAACTATTTTAACCCTAACTCATACAGCACCATATGTGAGTCCTTAATAGGTCATGAGATGCTCCAGGTTGAGCTGAAGAAAAACACTGCGATAACTGAACATCACAAGCTTCACCTTCAGTCTTCAGAGAGACAAAGACACACGAGAGGGACAGACGAACGGTTTGGACAAGAGGCTGCCATCGTTCCCACTGGGAAAAGAGCCGGACAGCTGCTATTCCTGTGAGGGTTTAAAAATGGCAACAACATATTTTTCCCAGACTTGAGCATGCTCTCTCTCTCTCACACACAAACACACACACTCTGAGTGTTTGTTCAGCTGGAGTCTTTCTCTGCTTCTCTCGTTGGGTCTAGAGGTCATCGATCACAGATCTTACTGATAACCATTACTAGAGCGGGACTCATAAAATGGCTGCTCTATGAATGTGTGATTTATGTGAAAGCAGATCATGCTGGAAGTGGACTGCTATGGACTGAACTCTCGTACATACATCATTTCACCAAAAGCAACAACAGACTGAAGAATATAGAGTCTTTCTGAAAAATTAATCTGCAAACAGAGTCTGGAGCAGGGCCGTCAATGTCCTGCAGAGTTCAGCTCCAACCCCAATTAAACACACCTGAAGCAGCTAATTAAGCTCTTACTAAGAATATTAGACAGTTGGAGCTGAGCTCTGCAGGACCGTGAGCGAGCATCATAACATGAGAAAGCATCATACATCTGGAGATCTTCTACCTTGGCGTGATGCAGGTCTACGCCGTACATGGAGAGCTTTTTCGCATTTTCCAAAAACTGGGCATCTGCTTGGGCTGGAGTCATTCCCCTGAAAGAACAGGCAGAGACATCAGATATCTGTCATCAGCAGCGCGACCTTCACGTCCCATCAGCACCGAGGTGGTCAGAGCAGATTTAGCACTGATAATCCTGCGATCAGGACACACCTCGGGCTAATGAGGACTTCAGTGTGACCATGAGTGCTTCCTCAACATTCAGCTCTTTTAAATGTAGGAACTACATCACTGTTTAACATAAGAACGCTAGTGAGACCCTCATGTTTGTATTTGGCTGAATGTTCCTGCTGTTGAGCCAAATTTGAGTCACATATGCCTAATCACTGGATCTGGGCTGCCAGCAGGAGCATGATGCCATTAGCGACGTTACAATCAATCAGTTTCCAGTTATTATTTCAACATTTAAAAATATGGAGCCAGCAGAGTTTTCAAAATGAAACAAGACTTTTTAAGACTTTTAAAAGCACCGTATGACTGAGAAGAAACCCATACAATCTGAAAATAAATGCATCTCAGATTCTTTTAAGCTGCAGCAAACACTCAACTGCACACAGGATAACCGCATGTGTAAAATACTTAAAATACTCTGCCCTGGGTATGGCCCCTATTAACTTAGCTTTACACCTTCCGCCATGTTTATGTCTTCGCTAGAGCATTGAACCGCAGCATTCAAGCACAGAACTGATTCAATGTCACGCGAGCATAAAAAACAAACATATGATATGATTTGTTTGTTGTTGCCGGTGTATCCGAGGCACGAGTTGTTGAGGCTCTGCCCTCTTCTGGAAAGTGGGGCGGGGAGCAGCAGCTCATTTGCATTTAAAGATACACACACAAAAACAGCATGTTTTTCCTTCCACTCAAAAATGGGCATTTATGACAAGCTATAATAAATGATCTGTGGGGTATTTTGAGCTGAAACTTCAGACACATTTTAGGAACACCTTTTACTACTTCAAACTAAATTTGAGAGCTGCTGTCAGACCTGTGGGACTTGTGTAGCTCCACCACCTTCTCCTCCAGCTCCTTGGTCTGATTTGGGGTGAACTGGAAGTCGGAGATGTAGTCGAGACGATGCTCTTCCGGGTCATAGTCGCCCAGCTCAGCCTGCAGGGCGTACGAGCCCAGCAGCGCGTGTGTGACGAATGAACACGGCAGCCGTCCTGATGCAATATCCTGCCTGAGCTGAAGGCATAACAGATACCTGCAGAGAGAAGACGAGACGTCACACTTCAACTGCTGCCTGTTCAAACCAACCAAAATATTAAATCACCACAATTAACAAGCATGCAACTGGTGTGAGACGAGCAGAACTCTGATTTCATCTACCTGGTTATGTCTTCCGTCAACTGGGATGGGTCAGGAGGGTAAAACTTCACACCGAACGCAAACTGCCACTGAGAATCTACCACAAAACACACAGAGAGAGAACAAGAGTCGATTAAAGAAGAGCGGCCAACATAATTTCCTCCAGTAGAGCGTCTCTGACTTCAGTCCTTCTTGCCAACTACACTGAATATCACTAGTGTGTATATATATGTGTGTGTGTGAGAGAGAGTTTCCTTTCCTTATGCACTTGGATTTCAATAAGTTTCAATAAGTTCCAGAAGCAGATGTGCCATAGAGCTATAGGGTGGAGGGATTGTGGGATACAGCAGCTGGTGGCGATTATGATGGAGTCTGAACAGGTCTGGTGTCTGTTCAGCCCATTAGCAAACCAACACCACTAGTTCATCATTCAGAAATTAATGTTTTAAAGGCTGAAATGAGCCACACTAGTGAAGAAGATGAAGATCTTGAGACTCCATTAGATATGATCTAGATCAGCGGCTGCTGCTGCTTCATCGACTCGCATGACATGCGCTCAGATCTGGTTAGTTGCTTTTAAAAAACAGGTTGTGTGTTTTGGTCTGAGTGTTTGGTTTGTAGACAGCTCTTAATGTCAGTGGTTCATGCTTCCGGCGGCCAATAATTCACAGCATAAAACGCACTGATGTCGACATAAACTACCTGTGTTTTATGCTGTCTGTGACCTCGTGTGGTTTTGTTGAGGGTTTTTGAGGATGAGGAGTTTGTTACACAACCTGTCTAAGTTTACATCCAAGTATGATCGGGATAAATTCATTTGAGAAATGATGCGACAGTAGGGGTGTAAAGCTACACAAACATGATGGTGCTTTACGTACCTCGGTTTTGAAGTCACGGTTCGGTACGGGTTCGGTACAACAGGGGAAAAACTAAACATAAAAGCTTTTTTAATTATTAAACTTTTTTCTGAATAAATGTGTCTTTAAATAAATTCAATTATAATTTAACATACACTAAATAATTGAGACATTACTAACAGGTAAAGTAAATATAATGATAGTGCATATATGTAGTGAAATGCTCCTCTAGAGTTCATTTCTCTAGTGAACTAACATGCTGTGGACACTAAATGACTCTCCTGAGGTAAATGTAACGCTAAGCAAGATCCTCCTAAAGCCGTTTTATTGATGTCTTTCTGCGGTTGAAACACTGGTTGAGAGATTACATGTAAACATATCTATGCATAGATCGTCTGTTCTTCAACTGCGCTTTTTTCTGTTTTGGTGGTTAACAAACAGCGTTGCATTACCGCATGCGCCCCCTTCTGGACTGGAGTGTGACTGACTGTAGTCGTCGTCTGTATGCACCGAACCGTGACGTACATACCGTACTGTTCAGGACAAATACATGTACCGTTATACCCCTACTAGGCAGATGAGAACGATATGACATTACGTTACACGACCCCCCCGGATTGTTCATCATTAGTGATGCGACCAAAACGAAAAACCTAAACACTCTGGAAACACTGGGGCAAAATGCTCATTTAAATTAGACTGTTTAGAGTAATTCTATTCATGTTATACATCTGGGTTATTACCTCAACTTCCTTCAATAAGTTTAACAGTATAGATAACACTATAGTTTTAACGTAATGGACATTTCCTGTGAATCATACCCATGACCAGCTCAAACATTTCTGTTATCAGATCTACAGTAAAGGTTAATATAATCCAGGAGCACACTCACAATACAGATAAATATAAAATAATAAATGCGAGAATGAGTGGAATGAACTCATGGCATGTATGTCGTGAACTTTAGTTCAGGTCATTCTGCTGTGGCCGACTCTGGGTCAGAGGTCAGGACGCAGCAAAACAAAGTCAACCTCATTCTTTCAGAGCGAGTTTTTGGAAATGAGGACACAGCTGCCATTTTTATAGACGTGTCCTTCGGAAGGAGACTCTCTCTCCGTCCGTCCTGTTTTTCTATTTTCAGCTCTCCTCCAGACGCTCTACAGACTGAGTCATAACAGCAGATAAGACATCTGATTCACCTGTGTTTGTATGTGTGTGTGTCTCAGATATATAGCACCTGACTGCATGTCAAACAATGGCACAATTTAGAGTCAAAGAGGAAGAGTTCTGCACAAACTCACCCCCAGTCCAGTGCTGTAAAAGAGGATTTTAACCCTATAGGAGTACTTCTAAGGCCTCTAAATGATCAACATGATCTGAAAAACCTGTCTCACACAATCTCCTCCAGTCCTTCTGTCTCTGATTGATAGTTTAGGCCATTTTAGCAAGTAAAAGTCTTTTAGTATAACTGTACAAACATCCTTCAGCTTGTGTTTCACGTGTCTTTCTGCTGTCAAATCTGCACTGATTTTATTAAGTAAAAGTAAGAATAACTTTGATATTGTTAGTAATATTTCAGCTGGACTGAAGCGGCTTTACAGACATCATTTATGAGTATCAAATATGATCATCAGGTTTATTTGTTCATCTCTCAATCATTATTGTATTGGATTGCATTATATGTTTGATCATAAAACTAAGCATTTAAATATCATCTTACTAAAACACATTATTGGCAGATATTGATATATGCATTTTATGTAAGTATCTGCTGTAATGTTATAAAAATCAGATTTACATTACAATCATACGTTTTCTCCAAATAAATATCAGCATCTGCAGCAAATTGCGTTTTTGCTCAGTTTGGGCCTCTGAGCTGTTTTTTTCCTTCATATTCTCACTATATCAGACTATATGAGCCATAAAAGCCTGACGCATCAGATATAATACTTAACGAAAAACACATATGCAAACTTAAAACGTGATTTTTCTGTCTATTATTTTGTATGTCAGGCTCTACAGGGTTATAGGCTTTGATCGATCCCTTTAAGGACAGCAGTTTAAACAGACTTCTGCATGTGCAGCATGTCATTTTGAACGCAGAACAGAAGTGGTCAGCTGACAGCATGCATCAGTATTGTCCTTGTGTTTCTGAATGCAGTGTGAATGAGGAATCCGCTCTCTCTCCACCCTGTGCACGTCAATCCAGTGCTCTGATAATTACAGTTATTGAATCTGCAGATGTGCGAGAGGAACGATAGAGCCAGGGACTGAATCACACAAACCCACCCATCATCTGCCTGACTGATCACATGTAGAGAATGAGAAAGAGACAGCACGTACTGCGGATCTGCCGCTTGATTTCCTTGGTCGGGTCCAGCCAGCACTGCAACACAAAAACACACAGTCAATAAAGCAGCTGCACTGTATCATCAACACCAACACTAAACCATTCTGTGAGCGTGAGCTCATTCTCTGCTGCAGGGGATAGTGTTCGTCTTTAAGAGAGTTCACGATGGAGTCGTCAAACATCTGGTTCCTTAAAGTGAGCTGAGTGACCGTCGGTCTCGCTGCATACACCACTGCACCTGAACTTCACTGTGGACCTTTCTGTCTTCTCTGATAGCGTTTCAACCCATTTTTCATTTACATTTTTTTTGCAACCCAGACCACTATTACATTTCCACTGCATGTGTACATGTGGCTTTGTACGGCACGTCTGTTTGTTAACGACTTGGTTAATGAATCTCTTTGCTATTTGCATACATATAGCTGATCTAGGGCCCTATGATTTCAGAAAACAGACGGAACTCAGTCATAAAAATGGAATCTACTGTGTAACGCTGAATATCATCAATATTAAAGAGCCTCTGAAACATACGTCTCAACCAGCTGCACTGAGAGACTAATGAACGGATCTATTCATCTACTAAGAGAACTACAAAACAACATTCCTGACCAATCCCATGATGCACCTCACAAGAACACATGTATAACTCATGCTTTTAGCATCAACTTCATGCTTCATCACCACTGGCAATTAGAGGACTGACCTGATCACAACACAGATTACAGCAAATCAATATCAGTGTTTGTTCAGCATCAGTGTTCTGGAGGTCAATTTATGTGAATGCCTTTTTATGTGAATATTACCACACGTGTGAAGCACAAAACTTTGTTTACAAAATAAATAGTTGGATATGTGCCGAACGAGAGCGGTACATGAATTTAATTTAAGCCATTTATTTATTGTGTTTTGCAATCTGTTCACTCAATTATCCATGAATTTAGACATGGAATCTCTTGTTTCTTTCCCCAAATCTTCACTCAGGTCTCACACATTTTCAATCTCAAGCATTTCTTCTTTTCGCAAACTATATTTGCATCCTTTACTGTGGTAAAGTCCTGCTCGTGTCCCACATCCCTCTCAAAGCACAGAGCGGAATATATGACCACACATTTATCTTTGTGGGGAAATATAAAACAAATGTTTTATTTAATATTTAACTTCTGTGTATTATTTAGGTTATTAATGTTTTACAGGCTGTGGTGTGTTGTTTCACTGACGTAAGCGCTAAAATAAACATGCAAATTTGGTACGAAGTGGATGTTTGATCTTTATATATATTTTTTTTAATATTTCAAAATAAATTTCTCCCTCAAACCACAGACATTAGCCGTTTCCATCACGTTTTTAAGCACATTTTGAAGTATCGCATCAGAAAAAATATCCCTGAATTTGCAAAAAAGTTTTTGCTCTGCTTGAGGTGTTTTAAGACTTGTGCGAAAAAGAGTTAATGCGAATAATGGGAGATAGAAACACATTTTCTGAATAAATTCTGACATAGCAGACATTAAACACACGTGACTTATCGACTTTTTCCACTGACGGTGTTTTATTTACTGTTTTTTACTATGTTAGCACCATCATTCGCTCGAACACCTTGATGGAAATGCACCAAATTCTCTTAGTTTTTTTGGCAAACTTTGCTTCACGTTTGGATGAAAACCAAATGTGACCTCACAGGACAGCTGGGATTTAAATCTGGCTCTGTTCCTCACAAGGCATCACAGGAATATAGTGCACAAGTCATATTACGACATGTTTTGATTATTTTTTCCATGTCTTGTGTGTGAACTCACCCTCTGCTCAGCGTTGTCTTTAAAGCTCAGGCTGAAGTAATCCTTTTCCAACAGATTCAGGTGCTCGCAGACTTCAAAAAACAGGTACTGGCCTTTCGCCCGTTTCTGGAGACACAAAGAGGAAGAAAGATGAGTGGAGTATTTGGACATTATTTATAGACAATGATCTGCTGCTCATCCAAGCTTCTTCATTAGCTGTAGAACCAGGAACAGTTCACCAAAAATGATCATTCTGTCAATATTTACTCGCCCTCATGTCGTTCCAAACCTGTTGGATTTTCTTCTGTGGAACATAAAATAACTGTTTTCTTCCATAAAATGGGGTCCAGAACAATTCCACAGAAAAAAAAGACAATCAGGTTTGGATCAGCATGATGGTGAGTAAATGAGGACAGAAGTGTCATTTCTTGGGTGGCACTTGAACTATTCCCGTAAATGCCAGCGCTGGCACAGTAACGAGTCTGAATGGTGACTGTGTGGAGTCTCAGAGTCGGCATGAAGCGCCACACACAGACACGGGCACATAATGGGCCTGTTTGAGCCGTTCCTCACATTCTGTTGATTCATCTCGAGAGCGTGAGTGTTAGTGTGACTCTTGAGGAATGAGAGGGCTGGTTGGAGCTCAACAGTCTCTCTTTCCTCTCCAGACACCAGGAGCTTCCAGCATTAGTCATTGAGGAAGATCTGAAGACAGAGAGACGCTGAAGAAGCTGCATTCTTCTATCTGCTCAGGCTTCAGCCCACCCATAAGTTTCTTGCACCAAAAAAAAAATCTAGTTATCCATCCACCTTTATCCTGTGTCCCATGAAGCTCTGCGCAAATTATGGGAGTAACAAATATTAAGTATGAAAACCCCAAAGACTCAAAAAAGTCTTTACAGATGTGTTAAATATTACTGTAGATAGATATACATGCAACTCAATATTGCGTAACGTGCATGTATGTTGCATGAATAAAAAATTGAATTCCCCAAAACCGGAGGCACCAACAATAATTGAAATGGAACGCAGTAAATTGTTCAAAATAAGGCAGATATGATTGTGTCAATTAAACTGTGTGTGCTACTGCACCTTTAAGACTTGGACAGTATTTTTAAGAGATTATATTATGACTTGTGACTGTTATAATATCATAAACATGATAAATGTCCTTGTTTTTCAGTTTGGTTTCAGTAAATGGTTTGGATGGACCTGGGAATTTCTTCCCCTTTTTCTCCAGTATAAGTCTAAGTGACGGTCATATCAACTAGACACACACAAACAAACCAGAAGAGTGCTTGTTTAGGGTTTTAATGTTTCTGGTTATGACATGACACACAAAACCTCATAAGCTGCTGTTATGGATGCAATCACACCAACTAATCCACACCAGATTTACCGATGAGTGATCAGATGTTACGCTCTGTAAACTCAACAGATGCTGCTTCAACACACACACACAGCTAATGGATTTCAGTTTCCAGTGGATCAATACTGGGCGATTCTGCAGCAGCAGGGCTGCAGAGTGCATTAGGGGAAGGATGAATGCAAACAAACTCTGCGGCTCATCTCAGTGCAGGAGTGACGGAGAGCACAGCTGTCTGATGATAATGTGTTAATGAATAAAGAGAGCCACAGGTGGAGACGTGTTCTCATGGTGTCGGCACAACGGCTCTGAGCACAACAAACCAGAGAGATTTACAGCTACTGGTGAAACATCACTTCTGCTGCTCAACACACATGAAGGTCAGCTGATCTACACACAGATCACAGGTCTACAACTAGAGTAGAGGAAGTAATGATTTCACCGCTGTAAAACGCTGTCAAAGAGTGACAGCTATGAGGATAAAGATACATGGATGAATGAGAAAATAAAGAGCAGGAGATGCTTGATATTAAAAGCACAATACACTTCTGAGGAGAATAAATAAACAACTTTCACGCTGTCTGACACACCCCTGTAGTGTACAAACAGACAGCCATAGAAACTCAAACCGTTTGAGTACTGAATTCAGTTCTCTTTCATGGCATTTTAAGCATGAAGAGTCAAATACACACACAATAAATGTCAAATGCCCTTCTTGAGTTTTCACATAGACACAGTCAGTTATGTTTCAAGTGAATGTAAACAGTTGGGTGTATCTTTGATTTATCGTATTAGTAACTGTTCTGGTAAGATTTTTCTGACATCATCTTGGTTGCTGCTACTACAAGAGCCATGGGCCACAAAGAGCTTACGAAAGCTTGTTGAAAGGTATCACTCAGGTCAGGGCTTCAAAAACATTTCCAAGGCATTAGATGGAACACAGTGAAGAAAGTCATCAACAACTGGAGGAAGTATGGCACAACAGTGACATGATCTAGAATTATATTCTAATTTAAAAGACATAATTTCAGTTGGGGAGTTTGGCTTGTCTCCTGAGACCACAAGAGAGCGCAATGAGCAAAATATTAATGCACCACAATAAATTGTTTATTCAAATCAATGAAACAACACTGTCTGTAAAAAAAAAAAAGTGCAAACTTTAAAAGTTTAAACCAACATTCATAAATAAAATAAAATTTTGTAAATTGCATAAACAATTATGAACCGCATCATGTATTTATGCATAGTTAAATAAAAAGAGCTGAACTGCCAATCACACAGAGTACTTCTTTGGGTTTAAAAACATGAGATGCAGTGGAATGGGAAAAAACCACAAAGTCTTGAGACATGTTGAACTTCTTTTTACCTTACATGGCTTTCCAAACACGCGGCTCTCTTATGCGAGAAACGAGTGGAACAGTCAAAGATGTCCATCAAGCGCATGTTTAGATAGAAAACAATGGAAAAGTAGCACAGAAAACGTGTTCTGTGTGAACGGCTTGATTACGGTTTTGACGAGGCATGGGCCAGTTTCAAAACCCCTAGAATTACTATATATTATATAAACAGTCTAAAACAGCTTTCGGCTTCGATTCACAGTAAAGTGCAAGTGCTGTGTGTGTTTGAGTCGCTTATAATTTACATTTGGGAACGCAACGTGCAACAACCATCCGAAAGAGTGTCGTTTATAAATCTGTTGTCAACAAAGAAAAACGTCTCCCTGGTTCTCCCGCCAAAATAAAAGCTCAATGGTTTAACGTTTGAAAGAAAGACATCCATAAATGTGAGTATAGCAATTTTACTGTTATGTAAAATTAAAAAAATATAACGTAACATTGGAGTGAATGAAATATAAATACACGTGTTAAATTTTAAAGTACAACAGTGTGTATATTATTGCAATATTATTGCGTTTTATTTTATTCCGGTTTTCCTTCTTTGTCTTTTTGCCTGGCTCACTTAAGTGACTGCATTTTTTTTTGTTTGTTTTTTTACAGAAAATAATTCAATTTATGTTCTAATGTTGAGCTGCAGGTTTAGGCTAACTCAAGTGACTGCATTTATTTTAATTTAATTACGAAGTTTTCAATTATTTTACTTATTTAACCTGACGTACATTTTTACTACTGTTCCAAATATTCTATATGTTGCTTAAAAATAAAATATATTGTGTTCAATGCATTCTCAATGCACCATTTTTGCATTCGAATATGAATTTGTTTTAAATTCAACAAATTTTATTTAATTTGACAGCCCTACAGGGCGTCCCTCCAAAGTTGACAGAGAAATCTGGTCAAGGAGGCTTTCAAGAGTCCTACAGCAACATTAAAAGAGCTGCAGCTCTTTCTGACAACCATGTCCAATATTCTCCATCTGTCTAGGCTGAGACGCAAGCCTTTTCTGACTAAAACATCCAAGCCTGGCTAAACTTCGCAAAAACATATTCAGAACCTTTTGCCATCTGCTAGAAAGCTGAAAATGATGAGAACTTCCACTTTTCAGTGAGACAATGACCAAAATCTAAATCAAAAAATAACGGCTTC
The DNA here is from genome assembly GCA_003731715.1 of Anabarilius grahami. Classification (NCBI taxonomy): domain Eukaryota; kingdom Metazoa; phylum Chordata; class Actinopteri; order Cypriniformes; family Xenocyprididae; genus Anabarilius; species Anabarilius grahami. The sequence continues at coordinate 3,485,899 of RJVU01047119.1, read as the reverse complement.
AGCAAAGCAAGACGAATGTTTTGGAATGACCCAGTCAGAGCCTGAAGAGGACCGTGGACTCACAATTTAACGGTTGCTCACAATATAAGTCTTACGTTTATATGATAAAAATCAGTGCAGATTTCACAGCATAAAGACGTGAACCACGAAGGTGGATGTTTGTACAATTATAATAAAAGGCTTTTTACTTGATAAAAGACTTATCAATCAGACGAAAGCAGGACTGTAGAGTGAGAGAAAGACTAGGTCTGTATGAAACAGAATAAAAGAAACAAATTGATCAGATAAGAGTGAATGAATGACAGTAAAAGCCTAAAAGAACAACATGAATGAGATCAAAAGAAAGAACTCCAACTGCAGACTGAACAATAACATGAATAATTTCATTGTAAAGTCACAGAGAATCACTGATGGGATGTTTGAAGAGGGTTTATTCAGGATCAGCGATGTACAGGAGAAATCACAGAGAGTCATTGTGAATGAACGTCCTGAAGCATTAGCGTCAAGCACAGCCTCATGGGAGCGCTGCTGTGGCCTCGTGTGTCCCTCGACCAGTGATCGGGAAAATCTCAATCTCCTGATGACGGCCATGTTGTTCATCAGAACTCGAGCGCTTTTTAACATTACCAACATCCGAATTCTGCTTCCAAGAAAACACACGGCTGGATCTCTGCACTTACGGCATTAAAAACATAACGCTATTTGCGTCCTGCTGTTATATAGGTCACTGCGCTGTGACTGGCTGAAGGTGTGTGCGCTGTGATTGGCTGAGTGTTTGTGTGAATCATCTATAGAGCCAGAGACAAGAATCAATCCTGCCGTCAGGACAGAAACACAAAGGCTCTGCGGAAGAGCAGTAAAGGTGGAGCGAACCGCGGCAGCGCTCCGAACATCAATGAGGGGTCGTTCGGCATTCACGAGCCCCCTCTTTGTCCCAATAAAGCGTCACGCCTGGAATGCTTTGTTTGGGGCTGCGGCTTATGCGTCCGGGCGACCCGGAGACAGTCGCACTCATCTCTGGGTAAACATGCCACCGTCTCGTGCATGAATACACTGGGACAAAAGCGCTTAGCCATGCCTCAGCACTTTCCGGTGACGGGACAAAGCCGAGCCTGTTCACAGCTCACAGAGCGGCCAGTAATGAGACCCCAGTCCATCATATCCCAACACTCACCTGCACTGCCTTCATTTCAACATCGGCCAAAGAGTTCTCCTATTCGGTCGATTAGACTGACTTAAATGACAATGAGAACACCTGCAGAGCACGGATGTCTTTAACAATTTATTTACCAACTATTTAATATAAATTACTAATTATATTCTAATTATTTCAATTTGTTTATTAAATGTTGTGTAATCAATACATATTTTATTGCAAAATGCTGTGCTGTTGTTTTCCTCCTGTGTGCATTTGTGTGCACGCTCTGTGACGTGTCAAAAGTTTCTATTTACGTGTACAGCTTGTGTGTGTGTGGGTGTGTGTGTGTGTGTATATTTTCAATTTAAAAAAAACTTTTCAGTTGACATACCAGAGCGAGCATGTTTGAAAAGGTGATCTAAGAGGTTAAATTTAAAGTCTAGAGGTTACATTTTGGATAACTGTCTCTATCGTGGTCAGACTTGCGTGGCACTGTATTGTCATGAAAGTTTATCCCACAAAGACAATTTGGTTCTCACACACTGTTCTGACAGGCTATTTTCTGTGAACACACACACACACACACACACACACAAACAAAGAGAAGCACTGGTCACACCATCTGAATAATGACGTCTTTCACAGTTTATCATGCTTAAACCAGAGCTGTACAGTGCGACATGAAAAAAAAAAAGCCTGTGCAATGAATAAATTTACTGCAATAGCACATGTGATACAGTTTTGCATGTGTGTGAGACGGAGCAGCTTGTTAATGTGTGAGGTTAATCAATGCTCAATATCCTTTAAAAATATGTTTAGCGCAGGTTAACTGACTGAGGCCCCATTTACAGCTCTTTAATTATGTGAATACGCTAAATTCTTTTGAGAGTCACTCCTGAATTTGCTGTGATTTACAGTGATAACCACTGCAATGGACTGCACAAAAAAATAGACCCATAGTGTAAATGCAGACTAACAGACCTACATCAGCAACAGACAACAACAGGTAGCTACAGTTAATAAATAATAAAAAACCAATAGAAATATTTTATTTTATTAAAATAAGGTAGTCAATACATTATTTAAATAGCATACAATAATACATTACATTATTAGCATTAATAATAACTTTATTTGTTTTGTATTTTCAAGTAGTGACAATACTTAATTAACCCTTCTAGGCTGTTGGGGTCTGGGCTTATAAAAAAAAAAAAGAAGAAAAAAAAAAAAAAAAAAAAGTTCCTCATCTAAATGGCATGAGACTTCATAATTTTCCTGAATTTGCTATACTTCATACTTCAGTACAATAAAAGTGCTAAAGTTTGTTATAATAGTCATTTTTTAATCAAAAAGCAAAACGTGAAAATTGTCAAATGAGTTCATGAGTGGTCCTCTGCAGCCATCTACAACCCGAATTCCGGAAAAGTTTTACAATTTTATGCACAAAATGAGCTCATTTTTAAATTTGATGCCTGCTTCTGAACTATGTTCACATATGGCTTCCTTTTTGCATGATAGAGCTTTAGTTGGCATCTGCAGATGGCACGGCGGATTGTGTTTACCGACAGTGGTTTCTGGAACTATTCCTGGTCCCATTTAGTAATGTCATTGACACAATCATGCCGATGAGCGATGCAGTGTCGTCTGAGGGCCCGAAGACCACGGACATCCAATAAAGGTCTTCGGCCTTGTCCCTTACGGACAGATTTCTCCAGTTTCTCTGAATCTTTTGATGATGATATGCATTGTAAATGATGAGATTTGCAAAGCCTTTGCAATTTGACGTTGAGGAGCATTGTTTTTAAAGTATTCCACAATCTTTTTACGCACTTTCACAGCTCTGCCCATCTTTACCTCCGAGAGCCTCTCTAAGACATCCCTTTTATAGCTAATCATGTTACAGACCTGATATCAATTATCAGTTATTAGTTGCTAGATGTTCTCCCAGCTGAATCTTTTCAAAATGTCTTGCTTTTTCAGCCATTTGTTGCCCCCGTGCCAACTTTTTTGAGACCTGTAGCAAGCATCAAATTTGAAATGAGCTCATTTAATGGATAAAAGTGGAAGATTTCTCTGTTTAAACATTTGTTATGTTATCCATGTTCTATTGTGAATAAAATATTGGCTCATGTGATTTGAAAGTCTTTTAGTTTTCATTTTATTCAAATTTAAAAAAAATAAAATTATTTTCCAGAATTCAGGTTGTACTGGTTATAATAATAATTTCATGCCATTTTCATTTTAAAAGTTCTTGTTTTCCACCAGGTGGCAGAAATTGTCCACTATGTTATCCACGTTAATGAAAATGAGAAATGTAGATAGAAATGTTGTGAGGTTGAATGGATGTTGTTTGGGTTGTGATATTGGGCTATATAAACAAAACTGACAATGTTAAGCAGTAAGGGTTACGTTCCATTTTTGTAACACCTTTCATGTTAAGGGTTGTATTTTGTGTGCCCTCTATGGAACATTAACAGTCCTTTTAGTTTTAGTTAACCTTGTAACAAATACACAAATCAGTATTGGCCTACATTTCCCTAATCGATGCATCTCCAGTGTGTTGACTGTTAGTTTTCCTTTAATGTGTGTGTGAGTGAGAGTGTGTTTGTGAGTGAGTCCATGAGTGAGTGTGTGCAAGTGTGTCAGAGTGTGACCTCTGTCACCTCTGTGTGTGTGTGTGTGTGTGTGTGCATGAATGCATGCGAATGCAAGTGTGTGAGTGCAAGTTTGTGTGTGTGTGAGTGCGAGAGTGTGTGTGTCCAGAACTCAGCAGCAACCGCACACACTGGTGATTTAACACTGGGCAGTTGACAGGCCCCCAATTATCTGTCCTCCAAAACACTTCACACACCCACCAAACCACTGCAGGGTCAGAGGTCATCACCACACTCCTGTCAGCACACACACTCCTGCACTCTAACTCATTAGGGCTGTGTATTGCCAAGAATCTGGCGATACGATACGTATCACGATACAGGGGTTACGATACGATATATTGTGATATATTGCGATATTTCTTGTTTTTTTTTAAAAAAAGGATGTAATTTTAGAAAAAACAGTCATAAAGAACACCACCATACATAAAACTTTACAAACAACTTTATTTTATTTAATCATATATTATATATTACAAGTATAATTTGCATTTATATCACTAATCACTATTTTGTGCAATCTAAGGGAAAATAGTAAAGTGACTGCAGGATTCTTTAGGTGTACATATTTTAAAGGTTCACAGTATAGCGGTTTTTATTTTCTAAACTATTTAACAACTAGTGCATAGTCCATTTCATGACTGAATGTCGGTTTGTTTTTTATTTAATACTGTAAAGCTGCTTGGTTTAAAGCAGTCTAATGCATAAAGTGCCATTTAAATAAACGCGTCTTCACTAGGCTTGGGTATCGAGTATCGATTGGAACCGGGACTAGCTTTGCGATTTTCCCGGAATCGTTCAAAAGTTTAAATTTCGATTCCTAGTTTCGATTCACAGTCCGCCGACTGGAAGAAGAAACCGCTGAACACCAACGAAGAAGCGTCCATCGGAAGTGTTGGCATAACCGAGCGAGTCGAACATGGATAGCGTGCGTCGGCGGTCCAAAGTGTGGCTTCACTTTTTTTAAACAGAACGAAATCTCGCCAAAATGCAACATTGGCGGCAAGATTGTTTCGTGCATAGGAGTGTGCACGTCGAACATGATAAAGCACCTCCGAGTTCATGACTTCGGTAACGTTGGTTTTATATTCGCACATTCGGGCATCCGTATTCAATAGCCTTGTTAATCACACTACATTGGACATTCAGTGGACATTCACAAGTAAATATGCCATTAAAACAATACTTGCCTATTTTGATCGACTGTGAAAAATGTTGTAAGTTGACAATCGTTGGTTGTCAATATCATGTCGCTGCTTAAAATTCGCAAACATTAATTTATTGCACATTTATTGGAAAGTCTGAATTTATCAGAAGTCCGAATGTGCGAATATAACACCAACTTTACCGAAGTGAGTTCATGGAGTCGAAATAAATGTGTGCACAGCAGGAGATACTATCTGTCCAGAACGCTCACGCATCCTGCCTGAGAAGGCAGATATGATCATGTTCCTAAACAAGAACTGTTTCTGATTTTATACTGTACCTGCTGCTAATCTGGACTGGGTTTTACAAGTTGTTTCTTATTGTTTATTTGCTATTCTGCACCAGGTTAGCCCATCAGTGGGAGCACGGTAACATGTTCAAGTACCTGCAGCATCATACACTCATGTGTAAATGTGTTTTCATGGTTTTCAAAAATAAAGCTCTCTTGAGGAAAGTGTACCCCTGTGAAAATATGTTCATAATTTATAATATTTATATTCAAGTTCATAGATTTGATTATTTAAATTGTAGTTGAAAACAGCCCTGTGAGAAATTCATAGTAAAGTTCATAAAAAGTAAAAATTTCATAGAATTAAAATTGGTCAGACTATTTCCTTCAGAAAGACCGTTGGTTAGCTAGCTCATTTAAAATATCCTAAACTTTTTTTGACCCTGCCTCTTAAAAGAATCGGAATCGAGAATCGTTAGGAACCGGAATCGAAATCGTTCAAATTCAAACGATACCCAACCCTAGTCTTCACTGAAGAGCTAAACAGAGCTGGTGCAAACATATTCACATCGCTATGATCAGATGCTTTCTGCTGTCATTTTTGTTGTGTGTTTATTTTGTTACTGAGAGGAAAACGAGCAGTACATAACGTTACTACATATTCTATCTAAATGCCTCTCTCAGCAGCGTGGATCGCGTCGGGATGTTAAGTGAGCTCTCAGATTCAATGCGTTTCCCGAGTTTTGGACCATATGAGATATATTATTATATTAGAATTAGTGTAAGAAACGTGTGTATGGGGCTGATGGACACACACTATTTACACAAGCTTCATTAACAGTGCACATCACTCAGACTACTGCACACACACACACACACACACAGCTGACAGATACAGTTATAATGAGTGTTATAATGTGTTGCCATGGTGCTCATGAGAGATGATGATGTGAGCATGTCAGATTTCACCTGCTCTGCTGCAGATTATCAGAGTATATATAGACACAAATCCAAGCAAAGGATTATTGTCATGCTGAATTATCATAAAATAAATAAGAGTGAAACACAGACAGACAGGATAAGAGCAGTACACTGAATGAGCTGTCAGCTGACCCCTCACCTACGGTCAACAGTGATGGGCGACAGCGTCCACACAGAACAACAGACGGACGGGTCTCACCTCCACCTCGCAGGAGAACTGGCTGCCGTCCAGTAAGGTCACGTGACACACCACCATCTTCATCTTCTTGTTGAGTTTGAGTGGCGACAGCACACTCGTCTCCTGCTCAATCACTTGCTCTTCCTCTTTCTTCTCCTCCTCCTTCTCTTTGCCCTCCTTCGCCTCTGATTCGGCCTCTTTCTCCTCCCTCACAGGCTGCACACACACACACACACACACACACAGAGTTAATACACACACACACGCTCTCATGTTTTCCAGCTGAGCGGATCGCTGCTGGATGATGTCACCGGGCGGATGCTGAGCAAACACGGACACATGATTGATGTTTTTTGGCAGAAGCATGTGGCGTGAGGAAGAGTTTAGTCTGACATCTGATCTGGATTTGAGTGAGTTTATACTGGTGTCATCATGATGCGATACCTTCGATAAAACGTCGATATTCAGGAACATTTCTGATAACAGGGAAAAACTGCCTCAAGATTAAGGCTGTAAAATTTCAAGTTTCTGAGTCAAGAAAATATTTCAACTAAATTATCAAATGAAAAACTGCCGTTTGAGATTCCTCAGGCTCATGTGCTCTGAGGGGATTATAAAATAATAAAGTATAATTATTATTATTATAATAATAATATAACCAATTATAATAATACAACTCCAAGTTCATTTAAGATGTTATTTTGACTCTGCATAATTCTGTGTTATTGTTTGTTCAAAAGCGAAAGAGAACTTAATACTGGCTTGTGCCTTTCTGTGCATGAGTCGTGTGTCACATGACATGACATTCACAGACAGCGTGTTCTCTCTCACACACACACACGCTCTCACCTGTGTGTCAGCACTGCCGATTGACTTCTCCTCCTCTTTATCTTTCTCCTCCACCTGCACTTCCTCTGGCCTGCTCTCCTCCTCCTTCACCTCCTTCACCTCCTTCACCTCCTTCACCTCCTTCACCTCCTTCACCTCCTTCACCTCCTTCACCTCCTTCACCTCCTCTGTTTTCTCTGTGCTCAGGGCCGCCGCTCCTCCTCCGTCCGTCTGGTCTTTCGGCTCACTCTTCTGCTCCTCCTCCTCCTCCTCCTTCAGGCTCTCGCTCTTGGGCTGCGCCGGGCTCTCGGGAGGTTTCTCTTGGCTTAGTGATTTCTGTCGTTTAAGCCATGGAGGCAGGAAGCGAGAGATGCCCTTCTCTTTCTTCTGGCTGCCGGCAGCAGGAGGGCTGCTGGGCTCAGGAGATGCAGACGCTTCCGGCTGGCTCTCGGGCTCTGCGCTCGGACTCTCCTGCTGGATGGAAATATGCAACAGTTCAGACACTACAGTCTCATTCTTACTTCTTCAAATCATGATGTTGCCTGCAGGTGAATCAACACTACCTCCGGTTGGGCGGCACTCGCCGAGGCAGGCTGGGCGTCGCTGTCGGCGGGTTTGTCGGGCTGGTCTGTTTGCACAGGATCCGTCTGTTGCGGAACTTCAGGAACCTTCTCTGGTTCCTTCTTCACATCTGTCTCTGATCCCACCTCTGTCGTCATCACGCCCGGCACACTGACGGACAAGAAGACAGAGGTTCAGTCTTTAAAGTGTCATATCAAGAGCAATCACATCTGCGTGAGACAAAACATCCTCAAACAGACTGAACTCAACTGCAAACACGGCTCGCTCCTCACTCTCTGATGTCACACAGATGAATATCAACATAATTGTACACATTTACACTAGTGCTCGATTAATATTGATTTTCTGATGGCTGATATAAAGCCCATATACATACACGATATCACGTCATTTAAAGACAATAAATAACACATGCATAACATTTTAATACATCTTAAGAAATTAATAAATTGTTAGATTATTAATTCAATTGATTAGATATGCTTTTTGATTATTAAAACTTAAACCATTAATTTGACAGAATCTAGAAAAACACAGAATTTGAGAAAAATCAAAATAGATTTCAAAAAATTTATGTTGAACATAATTATTCCTAAATAGTATGTAATTTCATGATTTCAATTAGTAAGACATGCTGATTACAAAATTTTTTTTTAAGGCTTAAAGGATTATTTCACTTCAGAATTTAAATTTCCTGATAATTTACTCTCCTCCATGTCATCAAAGATGTTCATGTCTTTCTTTCTTCAGTGGAAAAGAAATGAAGGTTTTTGAGGAAAACATTCCAGGATTTTTCTCCATATTGTGGACTTCACTGGGGTTCAACGGGTTGAAGGTCCAAATGTCAGTTTCAGTGCAGCTTCAAAGAGCTCTACATGATCCCAGACGAGGAATAAGAGTCTTATCTAGAGAAACCATCGGCCATTTTCTAAAAAATTAAAAATTATATACTTTTTAACCACAAATGCTCGTCTTGCACTGCTCTGTGATGCTCCACGCATGACCTAATCATGTNACACATTTACACTAGTGCTCGATTAATATTGATTTTCTGATGGCTGATATAAAGCCCATATACATACACGATATCACGTCATTTAAAGACAATAAATAACACATGCATAACATTTTAATACATCTTAAGAAATTAATAAATTGTTAGATTATTAATTCAATTGATTAGATATGCTTTTTGATTATTAAAACTTAAACCATTAATTTGACAGAATCTAGAAAAACACAGAATTTGAGAAAAATCAAAATAGATTTCAAAAAATTTATGTTGAACATAATTATTCTTAAATAGTATGTAATTTCATGATTTCAATTAGTAAGACATGCTGATTACAAAAATTTTTTTTAAGGCTTAAAGGATTATTTCACTTCAGAATTTAAATTTCCTGATAATTTACTCTCCTCCATTTCATCAAAGATGTTCATGTCTTTCTTTCTTCAGTGGAAAAGAAATGAAGGTTTTTGAGGAAAACATTCCAGGATTTTTCTCCATATAGTGGACTTCACTGGGGTTCAACGGGTTGAAGGTCCAAATGTCAGTTTCAGTGCAGCTTCAAAGAGCTCTACATGATCCCAGACGAGGAATAAGAGTCTTATCTAGAGAAACCATCGGCCATTTTCTAAAAAATTAAAAATTATATACTTTTTAACCACAAATGCTCGTCTTGCACTGCTCTGTGATGCTCCACGCATTATGTAATCATGTTGGAAAGGTCACGCGTGACGTAGGCGGAAGTACCGATCCAGTGTTTACAAAGTGAACGACGAAGACTAAGTCAAACGGCCTTTACAAAAAAAGGTAAAACAACGATGTCGGACGATTTTGAAGTTGGAGAAGAAAATGAGATGGAGTTTTTCGCCCTACCGCGGTACTTCCTCCTACGTCACGCGTGACCTTTCAACGTGATTATGTAAAATGTCTGATGGTTTCTCTAGATAAGACTCTTATTCCTCGTCTGGGATCATGTAGAGCTCTTTGAAGCTGCACTGAAACTGACATTTGGACCTTCAACCCGTTGAACCCCAGTTAATACATCTTAATAAATTAATACATTGTTAAGATTATTAATTCAATTAATTAGATATGCTTTTTGATTATTAAAACTTACTTAAACCATTCATTTTTAACAAATTACACTATAAGGAGAAAAATCCTGGAATGTTTCCCTCATAAACCTTCATTTCTTTTCAATTGAAGAAAGAAAGACATGAACATCTTGGATGATATTCTGAAGTGAACTAATCCTTTAAAGAGATTTCATAGGGCCCTTTATTTGCACTGAGGCACATTCACATCTCAACGGAGAGTTTCTTAAGGTGCAGCAGCTTAAAAACATGTTTATTATTTCTGAGAGCAGACAGTGTGTGGAAACTGGTCATGAAAAACTAAAATCTGCTTTGCTCAAATCTATCATCAAGTGTTTTTCAGCCCAGTGAAAGACAGAATCAGTGTATGAAGATTGAAAAGCATCAAAACGTTCTTTCATGTTGTCGGAGCATCAGAATAAAGGCTGTCTGAGTGCGCCATCAAACCCCACCATGAGCAAACACACAGATCTGAGTGCTGCGAGGCGTGTCTGTCTGTGCCACACACACACACACACACACACACACACACACACACACACACACACACACACAGTGCAGCACTCGTGAGACACTGGGATGTCCCACCCTTCACCGCCACTCATTTACAGTCCAGCAGTCAGACTCATCATCATCATCATCATCATAATAACAGATCAATGACATCAGCAGCAGTGAAATGAAAGAATAACTCACATTTGACCAGGTTTAAATCCAGTATTCTGCAGATATCGATATAGATGAAATTTGATCGCGATAAATCAGGGATCCAGACTAACTTGTTTTACTAGGAGCACTGAAAATTTGATAATCACATCATTTTCACAACTCGGTTTCATGGAGTTTGATGACTGAAAGTTTTTTAGAAAGATACTGAACAATTGGTTTGTTGTTAAACAACAGGACAATCCACTGAACACATTGTACTTCCATCCCTCACAGCCTTGTTTTTAGTCCTGTCAAAAATTAATCAAGGCACTACCCTGAGTATGATCTACTGCACATGTGCACACACACACACAGCTGTTACAACACACACCAGAGAAACGTCCAGCTGACCTGCGGCCAGGGGAAAACCACTGATGAAAGAGAAGAGCAAATATGCTGTGAGAAAGAGAACGCATGTATGACATCATCATCATCATCACGTGTGAGGCATGTCCTCAAACACACGTGTGATGCGTGTAAAGGACTGTGAGCAGGAGCATCAGAGTTACGGCCCTCTGGGTAAAAGCATCAATGGAAGTGTGTAACATTAGACGAACACTACCAAGAGTTTGAGCTCAGAAGACTTCTGTTCTTTTGAAAAAAAGAAAAGAAAAAACTTTTATTCATGACAGACGCATTACATTGATCAAAAGTGACACTCTTTATAATGTTACAAGAGATTTCAAATAAATGCTGTTCTTTTAAAAAAATAAAATGCATCATTTAGTGCTGCACGATTCTGGATAAATTGAGAATCATGATGTTTTTGTTAAAAATCGAGATCACGATCAGACAAACCAAACTAAGTAACATGTAATTTACTAGAGGTTCTGGTGCTGCATTTGATTTATTTATTTTAAATTGGTTTGAATGAATGATTCAGTGACTCACTTCATTTGATTCATCACTGGATGAATCAAGTGTTTTTGAATGAATCTCTTGAATGAATGATTCAATGACTCAAACATTTTCTCCACCTACTGGTGTAACAATGTAACTGATACAATCTTTATTTGAAGCGTCAAGTTACTTTCAAAAGGTGTGGACATCAGTGTTTATATCCGAACTATAAACTCTTATCCCAGTTCTGTGATGATCTGAATGATTATAAGACAGAAATAATGATACTGTGTGTTTGAAAAGACTGTGTGAAGCCGTTTCATATCTATACATGACAACAGCCGTCTCTGGATCAGATCTTAATACACAGAGCCGTATCGCTGTCATTTAGGAAATAAGATCACATGGGCATTTGAATCGATTAATCTTAGCAAATAGGACTGTTTTTCTCCTCTGATCAAGAATCACAACAAACAAAAACATGTTCAGTAAATCCACAGCCTGAGCAGCTGAGTCGGGTCACAATTGTTAACTCTGTGTGTGTGTGTGTGTGTGTCCGTCCTAACACACTAATCCACAAACTGCAATGCTTGCAGATAACAATCAACACAAGCTGTCAAATCTAATCAGGATCCAGAGGCACACAACACCACCCGTCTGTCTGTCTGTTACAC
>RJVU01047119.1:3440723-3473676 GCA_003731715.1 Anabarilius grahami | reverse complement strand
GGATTTCTGAGAGCAGATAAACTTGAACATGTCAGACACAACATGAAACTCAGCAGCCTCGTGTGTGTGTGTGTGCGTGTGCGTGTACACGTAGCAGGTGTCCTGGATTTACATCTATTGTGTGATGGCTTTATGAATGACATTTAATGCACTGGATGCCATGTGTGTGTGCGCACGCACGCGTGTGTGTGTGAAGCTTTTAAAGCAAACATTTCCCATGATAAGCACACAAGAGAGTCTCTGAGCAAACACCATCAGAGCATCTGCTTGTGAGAGTCAGCACTGAGAAACTCACCATCAGGACACTCAGAACAAAATGAAAAGCAAGTTGTGTTGGAAATAGGGATGGGCGATATGGCCTAAAAAAATGATCACGATAATTTCAGTTATTTATTGCGATAACGAAACCAATGACGATAATATATGACGGACAGTAAAAAAATCTGTCAATCAATTATTACCCGTCATTTAAATTTTTATATTATAAGACATTTAATAGCTTCTGATTTCGTCAAGATTTTTATTTTTATTCATGAACTTGCAGGATAAGTTAATAGGCCTAGGCTATGCATTTATTTATATTATGAAAAGAAAGTTGAACAAAGACTGTGTCACATCTTGAACAGCTTGATCATCCTTTCCTCTTTGCAGAACGAAATACATGAAAATATGTTGAAAGACACAGTAGCTTACCGAAATCGTCAGTTCAGTCAGTGTTGCAAAAATTTCACTTAACATAACGTTAACTTATACCTCAGAATTCGTTGATCATAAACTTGATAGTCAGCAAGAAAAATAACAAAACGAACCATTTAAAACAAAACGAACTGGATTAGAAACTGAATTATGCAAGTATAAGTATCATAACTTTATTATTATAAAATATACCTAAACTGACTGCTTACCTGTGTGTAATCAAACGCATCATTTTATTCTAGAGACTGAACTCGCGCTCTGCTGCCACACTGGAGCGCACTCACCACCAACTGGACAGGGGTGGGAATTACATTTACAAGCTACATCAGCCTCAGTAATCTGTCAAAATGACGGACGGCCTTCATATTTTTTCCGTCATTGCAGAAAAAAAAAGAAAAAAAGTTAACGTGACCTCTCATATATATATATGAAGTGAAGTGAAGTGAAGTGACATGTGGCCAAGTATGGTGACCCATACTCGGAATTTGTGCTCTGCATTTAACCCATCCAAGTGCACACACACAGCAGTGAACACACACAGCAGTGAACACACACCCGGAGCAGTGGGCAGCCATTGCTGCGGCGCCCGGGGAGCAGTTGGGGGTACGGTGCCTTGCTCAAGGGTCTCACCTCAGTCGTGGTATTGAGGGTGGGGAGAGTGCTGGACATTCACTCCCCTCACCGACAATCCCTGCCGGACCTGAGACTCGAACCCATGATCTGTAGGTTACAAGTCCGACTCTCTATCCATTAGGCCACGACTGCCCCCTATATGTGTGTCACACGACCACGGTGGCGTGGTTGTCATGCTGACCGTAACAGCCCTAACTGTATCAAAAAGTAACAATCCCAACTATGTCTACAGATAGTTTACAAAATATAGCTGTGACGCAGCTCTCCGTGTACGCGCTTCGGATGAGTACACATAAATCTCCTCACAGCCCGCGCTCGAGTTCTCTTTTGCGTCTTATGGTTGAATGTTTAAAGAGGCAAGGTTTAAATGAGTTTAGTTTAGACAGATAGCAACGTGAGATGTTCAGGTCAACACCCGGGTGATGACGGCGTAAATGACATACGGCTCATTCATTGAACATTTGTTTATAGTGATTATGGTAGTTTGCTCCGCATCTGATTTTCTATAACCAAACCAGTTCCAAATTGTGGAGGTAGCTCCTCGCTTAACAAGCAGCTCCTCCTCAGCCTCACGTCTGCCTTTCATCAAGCTTGTTTTAACTCCGCACGTGAACAGTGAATCGGTCACGCACGAAACTACGTCAACATTACTTATCGTAATTATCGCGAGGAGACATTTTTATTATGAGGAGAATTTTCAACGGTATATCTCGCAAATGATAATATCGCCCATCCCTAGTTGGAAAGAAGCCAGACGAGGTCTGCACAACGTTCATCAAATTAGACAGAACTATCCAGGGCTCTATGGTAACATTTTTCTTTAGGAGCACTTGTGCTCCTAATGAAAAAAATTTAGGAGCACAGTCAAAAATGTAGGAGCATGTTCTGTTCAATAACAGACACTAACTTTCCCATTACAGGGTGATATTTGCTCCTTTAAATTAATTTCCTGAAGCAATTGTACCATTATAAGAGCAATTTTGCTAATCTTATTAAATGAATGCATCATATTTAAATCAATTTCTTAAATTAAAATAGATTTTTTTTTTTTAAATGTTAAACAATAAATTCAGTTAGGACAATAAGACCCAATCAGACTGTTACCAATCAAAAGAAATCCTCAAAAAATCAAACCTTGCACTGCAGAAGTGGCACAGAAGCTCCATCTGAAGTGGTATTATTGAGACATTTACATATGCAGCTCACTGGTATGTTGTATGATTGCTTTTAAATATAATTTTTTTTAATTTAGAAATATGTAAAAAAAAAAAAAAAAATCTTTAAACAGTTTAATATTTTAAGTAAAAACAATCTATGTAAAGTGTACAGATAGGTGGCAAACAGCCAGTAGGTGGCGGTAAATCTTAATGTGCGAGTCACTCATTCAGTCGTTCAAAACGCAGATTAATTCAGGAATCACCGTTGCTTGGAGATGCGCAACAGTTCTGGTGTGGTTTTGTTTGAATCTGTTTTCACGAAATAGAGCAAAAACAGACAGTAATAAATCACCTAATATCAGCTCGTTTATTGGACTTCAATCAGATCAGTAAGTATCACATTTTCAATCATGCCAATACTCGGAGAAACAGGAGTAGCCTTGTGATGTTACTTACATACTGCTGAGATCGACAGAGTTACGGGTGTTCAGCTGCAACACCGGTTACATCACTTCAACACTTCNTTTAGGTCTCACCTGTGCTCGCACGCTATCAACACCCGGGTGATGACGGCGTAAATGACATACGGCTCATTCATTGAACATTTGTTTATAGTGATTATGGTAGTTTGCTCCGCATCTGATTTTCTATAACCAAACCAGTTCCAAATTGTGGAGGTAGCTCCTCGCTTAACAAGCCGCTCCTCCTCAGCCTCACGTCTGCCTTTCGTCAAGCTTGTTTTAACTTCGCACGTGAACAGTGAATCGGTCACGCACGAAACTACGTCAACAACTAGACTTATCGTAATTATCGCGAGGAGACATTTTTATTGTGAGGAGAATTTTCAACGGTATATATCGCAAATGATAATATCGCCCATCCCTAGTTGGAAAGAACCCAGACGAGGTCTGCACAATGTTCATCAAATTAGACAGAACTATCAAACAGAGACGAAGACACCCGTTGTGTCCAAAAACTAATACTTCCCTAAATTTGGCCTCTCTCATGAACCGATTGCAATTTGATGACGTAAAACGTATAAAAAGTCGCCACTGACGCACAGTATTCAGATGAGGTTTTTGCACCACGTTCTGCTTGTATCTTCAGCAAACATTAGTAAACCATAGTCAATCACACATTGATTCAAACGAGCACAAACAACATAACATGATATGTAGATACTGAGAAAATCCTCACGGAGTGACATTGACATGCTGCTTCGCTAAAGCAATAAGACTTCCAGGATCTGATCAAGTCGTGATCATGACAGTGTTTTCCAACGTCATTTGAATGTTCAACCGATGGAAACTAAATCTATAGCGGGTAGGGACAATGTGTCGAGACTTACCAGACACTTTTTTATAGCTGGAACGCGTTTGGATTGGTTTGATCATATATTACCACAGACCACAGAATAGGAGCCACAGCTGAAACATCACTCATCAACCAGGATCTTATCACTTGTTACTTTTTCTATGTAATAAATATCTTGTGCTTTATTGTGGCGTTTACACATGGTAAGTGTTCTTATGTTCAGTAAATCACTCAGATCTTTTGTTTGTAGAGATTTCTGGACTATGATGAAAAGGCTAACACCGTTCCAAATGCCATAACTTTTGATTGCTTTGAGATAAACAAAATTTGGCCCAGATGCAGCTGATTGTGAACAAGTCCAAACTTGATTTTATGACCTGCCATACTTTCTAACCGTCTTCATGTCAAGCATGAAAATCAATAAAATAAATCAGTAGATTGCATCACTTTTTCAGCGGTTCTCGGCAGTGATGTAACATAAGAATCACCAAACATGAAATCCATTTTCTTTTTCAGGTTTTCTATCAAATGAGACCATGAACTTGACGATACCCTGTTTTTTTTGTGCAGTTATAAGCCATTCATTTTAAGTAAGCCACTTAGACATGAACTCATTAAAACTGCCAGCTCAAGTGCTGACAAAATAAAAATCCCGCTTCTGACACATCGACCAAACAGAAAAACTTTACGGCCAATGCCGATAATTAAAAAAAGTCCAAACATTGGCCAATATATTGGTCAACCACTAAAATGTGGTATCATTTTATTACCATGATACATACATCAAGAAATGAGCTGAATCTCAACACAGCTCTGCCTTACAAAAAAAAAATCCCCGTTAAAAAAAAAAAAAACACAAGACCTTGTTTCTGAAGCAATAATGCGAGCAGCATCATGAGCGGCACATAACCCAGTGCTCCAGTCAGCTGACGGCATGAGGATGTCCTCTCTCATCTGACCTGAAATCATCACAGATGTACACTGAGCAGCCATGCGGCCTCTGTGCGAGAGAGCTTCTGTTTGCTTTACTGCCGGCCATCCACAGGAATGTGACCCGATTCCAGCGGTTTCATTTCAAAAACACACTCAGAGAAACCGCTCTGAATACACTCAACTTCTCTACGTTAAAGCTTTGAGTTTCTGCAAATGAGTTACGTTTGTTACATCATTATTACTGTAACATTTACACGAGTGACATTTCACTGGTCACTTGGTTTAGTTTTGTGGCTAGCCCCGCCCACAGCAAAACCTCGTTGGTCCAAAATAACAGTTCAACACTAGCAGCAGCTTTCATAAGCCATCATAAAGTCAACCATCAGTAACTGCATTACCATTTCATCTCCTGTCGAGTTCATTTCATCACAGAAAATCTGAGTCTTGTGACGGCAATAAAAGAAGTGATTAAAGTCACCTGTCCGCAGCTAGACAGGCGGCTCTTCTGTCTGTCTGCTCACACACACACACACACACTCAGAAGGGAACACTATATACTGCAGTATACTCATTCGTAAAACATCAATTGAAGCAGTCATGAGCACTTCACACTTTAGTCACTGTGTGTTGCATGTTTAATTCAGCAAATAAGAAGCTGTGCATTTGTAATCAGTTAGCATTTAAAACATTTAACGCATACTGTACATTACAACTCATTCTAATGGGTTTACAGTGGCTCACAACTGCAGTATGTAAACACACACGCAGGCACATCAGAGGACAGATGGTTTGGGTCAGCGGTGTCAGCACACACTCTCATGCGCAAGTAAAGTCGGCTGTGGGACACTGGAGAGAGGAATGTGAGTGTGTGTAACTCGTTCACAACCTCCGTCATTAGTGTGTCAGTCAGCTTCATAAACGGGAGAACTCCAGCACAAACTAACAGTATTAACGAGTTCATCCATCATGATTTGATTGGATTATGAAAAGCGGACTATAATGTTTATTGGTTAATAATGTTCACACCCACCCACCTGGCCTTCACGATGTCAGCAGAAAAAGATCATGAAGACATTTTAGAATAACATGCACTGGTTAACTGACTTCATGTTGACATTAACAGATCATTTACATGAGTCTTAAAGGTGCAGTACATAATATAAGCACCATTAAGGGAAATTGCAATAATTTCATAAGTAAAACATTTTAAATTGAATCTTCTATAAAATAATCATTCATAATTTGAAAAGGTTGAAGTGAGTCACAAGGCGTTTACATTAATCTCGCATCATAAAAGCATTCTGAGGTGTAAGTACATTCGCAGACTCATCCGAACGCACGAGCGCTCTTCTTCATGAGCATTTGAGTGTGCGGTTAAAAACTAGCCTAGAGCGCCATCTGCTGTTAAAAACTAAACTCAGAATTGATTCGAGAGAGAATCGCGATGCATTCAGAAAATCTCAGAATCGATCCACAAATCATGATGCATAGATTTATTGCCCCAGTCCTACACTAGACGTAGGGCCCCAATTAATTTTTTTAATTAAAGTTTTGCAAATCAAAAATAATGTCTAATTAATTGAAATCATAAAAACATACAATTTAACAACAATTTATTACAAGTTTAACAAAAATTACATTAAGGCTCTATGAACAATTTTTTTTTCTTATTCTTATTCTATTTTTTCTTCTGTTTTAAGTTTTCTGGATTACATTTTAAGGGTTTAATTAAATTGTAAATCACCAAAAATTCTAATTTATTGAATTCATAATAGCAACAATTTTTAAAATTCATTTTTATGAAATGTTATGACCTTTGTTAAATTTTTCTGGCAATCAAATGCAGGCATAAAACCTTAAATTTATCTTTTAATCATATGACAACAGCGCTTTACTGTTAAAATTAAAACATGGAAGAAAAATTATGATTATTCCTTAAAATAAAGCTAATAATAATGTATTATTATTATGTGTAGCTAAATAATAATAATAGTAGCTAAATTCTACTGTACAACAGTAATATATTTCTGTCAATTTCTTCAAGTTAAACCGCACTTTTATTTTGACGGGTTGCAGTGAAGACCTTTGAGTTTCTGTGTTTATGATATGATGATAGTTTTTCCTCATATGAAAGTAAAATCCTGATGAAGTGACTTTCAGAGCGGCTCTGAAGATGAAGATCATGCGTTTAGAGGCTGAAAACACCGAGCGTCACACGTGCCTCAGTGTGTGTGTGTGTGTGTGTGTGACACAACTAGACTCTGCTTGCAATTTCACATTCAGCCGGTTAAATGGACCCTGAAATGAGCCCTATTTTCAGCATTTCAACATCATGTGACCTGTTGCCCATGACGACAGCTGCATCATCTTTAAACATCAATCATTCATGAACCAGCATATTTGGAATCTAAGGTCAGTGTTTGACAGTTTAGAGACAATCTGTTCCTCATGTATGTCATGTTTTTTTTCCCATTCGAAGTGTCGACTGCTGCCCCTTCCAGTTGCCGGTGCTCAGGGTTTCTATGGAGACAGGCAGTTCCTGGTTACGCACGCAGTTTGTGTCATGTCAACTCAGCAGCAATAAAAGAAGGTCAAAGCGAGAGGGAAGCGCTGAATACAGAGGACGGCACAAACACACACTGAATCTGTGATACCACCCGCTGGGCTGGAACAAATTGCCCTCATTTAAGAGTTTTAAATAAACTGGAAACATCTCTGAATACACTCCACTCCAGTGAGTGATGAATTATTCATGATGCGTTTAAAACATGCACATTTGTGGAAGCAGGCGGCCTGGATTGAGAAGCGTTTCTTCAGTCGCAGCTTCAGGAACGAGCGGCTTACAACCTCTGCGCATGCAGGAGCTGTGCGTGTGTGTGTGTGTGCACGTGTCTACGTCAAATCAACACTGACCCATTACCTGGACCTATAACGTCCCTTTCACAAGATGAAATATAAGTCTCTGGTGTCCCCAGAATGTGTCTGTGAAGTTTCAGCTCAAAATACCCCACAGATCATTTTATTATAGCATGTTAACGCCGTTTGTGTGTGTGTCCCTTTAAATGCAAATGAGCTGCTGCTCCCGGCCCCCTTTCCAGAAGAGGGTGGAGCCTTACAGCTCGCGCCTCGGATACTCTGCCAAAAACTAAAACATCTGTTTGGTTTTGATTATCATCTCTATCGCGGTCACGCTCACGTGACACTGCAGTTCTTCATCATCATGAAAGTTTATAATCTGCATGTGTTTTAAAGCCATATCAGTCTAAACTTCTGATATATGGTTTTCTAAACGCACACATCTGAAGCAAAGCCGTCAGACCAGACGGCGCGTCATGTGAGCTCTAAGATATCGGCATCAGCCATCAGAAAACCGATATTGGTTGATCACTAATCTTCACACTGCAAAGGTGGAACAGAAGCTGCATCTGAAATGGGGTTATTAAAAGGGGGCGTGGCAAGGCTACGGTATAGTGTATAGAGTCAGCAGATTGTCGTGGGAGATACAAGACCCCACGGTGAAATTATCCCACTTATTATGCAGCTACTTGACCCATTAATAATTGAACATAATATTAATTTGATATTGTCTCACAGTGCCTGCTTGAGCGGTCTGTTCTCATGCAATAAGACCACTAGATGGCGCAACTGAAGAAACAGAATTGAATATTGCAGGGAGCCATGAAAAAATATAAATGAATGATACATGCGTTTCTGACGCAAAGGAGAAGTGGATCTGCAACATTCACGTCCAGTGTAGACAACCGCAAGACAAGAAAACACGACGAGGAATATCTCGCCGTCGGATTCCCCAGTACAACGGTGGGTAATGAAGAGAGAGCACAGTGTGCTGATTGCCTCAAAATATCAGCTTATGACAGCATGAAGCCGAACAAGTTAAGACGCCACTTAGAGACTCGCATCGCAAACTCAAAGAGAAACTGGTCGATGTTGAGATGTTGTAGTACTGTATTAATTACAATGTTTTAAATTAATCCTACAGGATTTTGCAAGCAAGGTCATGTCCGAGAGTGTTTGTATGTGGGGGCTTGTAAACATTTCTCTCTACAAAAGCAGGGCCCGGAAGAATAAGTCTGGGAACCATTGGTTTAATACTGCTCAAAGGTGTCAACTGACTTCAACTGTCCAGGACTTCTTTCATGCTGAAAGGTGCACCAGTATCAGCCATGTTCAGCACTGGATGAATGACACTGAAAGATCTGGCATTTTCAGCAATGACTAATCTAAACGCCTCTGATTGGCCGTTGCATTCTTATGCTCAAAAGAAACGTGATTGGTTATAATGCTGAACACTGCAAAAAAAAAAACGTAAAACGTAACTTTTAGACCTGCTCATGTTGTATCACTGTAATGCTGCAATCGACACACTTCATTCTTTTATCACTTTAATTGTGACAGCAGTAATAGGGCATTTTTTGTCCCTTAATCTTAAATTTGAGGGTCAAATTTGTTCAGTTTAATGACCTTTTTTCCCCAATCCCCTGTTCATTTCCAACCCTGACTAACATTACTCCAACAGTGGGTAGAAAAACTTATTGAAATATGGCAATTTCCTTCAGATAATATTTGAATACTTCATATTAAATCAGAAAAATTTGATCATACTCATATTTGGGGGAAAAAAAATATTGTACTGAAAATAAATTCAGTGGGCAGGACTTCAAATATAAAGTCACATCGTACTTAATCACATTAGACAAGCTAAATGTGCTGCGAAAGCAGTTTCATGTGGTTTCTGTTCCGAAATCTAGCGAGCTGCCCATGTGGACAGCCTTTATAGGCATCATGGCCGCAAAATAAAAAAAAAGGCAGGAAGTGACAGCATTTGACCAAAGAGTGACCTGAAAATGACACTGCCATGAGGTCAGTGGAAAAATATCCATCCAACATGACAGAGGAAGCACAATAAGTGTTCCTGCTGGACTCAAAGCACAGAGCCGGATATATGACCACACGTTTATCTGCAGAAATAGAATTCAACTTGGTGTAGATTCAAAGTTTAGTGTAACGTCTATTGCTTTCTATGTTTTACGACCTCGTATTGTTTCCAACCCTTCAGCACCGTCACAGCGCTGGTAAAGCATGAGGTTTATTGAAGAGGTGATATAGTCGACATCTTGAGATGATCAATGAGAGATGGCGTGTCCAGAGAGGAAGACTGATGTAAAGATCACACAGCAAACACACGACGATCTCCATACATCATGACATCAACCCTAGAGCTGCTCGCTAACCGAGCGCTTCCAGCTGTTTGGATGTAACTCGATCGAATCTGGAGCGCGTACAACATGACATCATGGCATTCCCACCCTTCTGAGCCGGACTGCCCGGACACACGTTGATCCACAGAAGACTGGATTCTTGATATCTGACCCATAATTCACTGCTCTCGACAAAAACAAGAACACAAGCCAAAGGCGTGAGGAACACAAGCTCAGTCCAGATGCAGATCAGACATGAGCAGAACCAGAGACGCAGCTTTTTAAACTTCACGCAGTATCAACTTTCAGACGTGACATGCTGAGAAACACGTCGGCCAAAGACGTGCGATTCACACTCAAACCCGCTCAGATGCATCTTAAATCAATTTAAAAGCACCATTGTGAACTTTAATAAAAGTTACTTTTTATTCATTTTATTTTCAGGAAATCTAAGACGAGTCGATCTTGCAATTGTTGGCCACACACCCGCTCCTGTTAATGAGGTTTAAAAGGAAAAACATCCCATGAGCAAACGCTTGATGTAATCTGTGCTGCCATCTGTCCCAGAAGGCCTTGTGTTTTTGGGTGCAGAAAAAAAAGAAAGAAAAAAATAGTGTTCAAAAATGTACATATCATCCGTTTGGCCTCCCATCTGATCCCAACATCAGGAGATTACACAGGAAACCAACACAACGCCAATCACATTATGAAACGGACAGAAAGAGAGAGAGAAGCTCCTGTGGGTCATTCCTGAGTCATTCGGAATTGCGGAATCCAGTCATAAAAATGGAATTTACTATATAACACAGAATGTCACAGAATTTGTCAAAGTTTTGATGAATAAAGAAAAAGTAGGTCAGTACACTTAAATCAAATCGTGATACAGACTAGTGTCTGTGAATATTAAACCACGTAAAGACTATTTAAATATGAATCATGCATGTTCTGTGTCTGTGTGAATCAATGGTTTCATTTACCTCACACACACACACACACACACACACACGTACGTGACGCTCGCAGTGTTTTCAGCCTCTGAATGCATGAACATCATCTCCAGAGCCGCTCTGAGTCACTTCATCAGCATTTTACGGTTTCATTTGAGAAAATCTATCATCATATCATAAACACAGAGGTTTTCACAGCAACCTGTCAAAATAAAAGTTCAGTTTAACTTGAAGAAATAGTGACAGAAATATACATTACTGTTGTACAGTAGAATTTAGCTACATCTCAGTGCAATAATAATAATACTAACACTAATAATAACTTTATTTTAAGGAATTGTCACAAATTGTCTTCAATGTTTTAATTTTAAAAGTAAAGCTCTGTTGTACCATGTTTATACAATTTTATATGATTAAAATTTAAATTAATTTAAGCCTTCATTTGATTGCCAGAATTAAAACACAGAATTTCTGAAAAAACAATATTTCATAGAAATTATTTTTTTAATTAATACGTTTTGTTTTTGTGAATTAAATTAACTAGACATGCTTTTGAAAAATGTTGTTAAATTGTACGTTTCATGATTTCAGTTAATTAGACATGGTTTTTGATGACAAATTTAATTTAAATTTAAACAGCCTTAAGGCCCCGGTATACTTCAAACGAAATCGAAGAACGAACTGATGTGACGTCATTTCGAACAAAATCAGGCCAAAACGAAGTTCGTTTTGTGTTCTTTTTGGAAGTTCGAAACGGCTTGCCAAAGCGAACTTTCAGGAAAAATTCGCTCCAGCTGCAAAATACCTTCGTACTACCACTGGTCGTACTACCACATGACGTAACAGGAGGTGTGCGCTGAGGCTCCGCCTTCACTCGCGTGGGACACGTCTTTGACTCATTTCTTGTGTTTGAGTTTGTCGAGGTAAGATCTCCGCGGGTGAAAACATGAACACACTGGATAGCCGCTTTATAGTACAAAATGAAGTTGTGCTTGTAAAAAACAATGAGGCACTGACACTGTTTTTCATGTTTGATACTGTAAAGCTGCTTGATTTTAAGCAATCTATTGAGTAAAGTGCTATATGAAGACGTGACGTGACTGGAGTGCTAATTTGCAGAGATCGTGCTAACACACCAATGTTGTTATGATCAGATGCTTTTCTTATGCTTTCTATAATAAATGCTTGCCGTTTTCTCATTTTTGTTGTGTTTATTTTGTTACTGAGAAGAAAGTGCACGGCACATATTTTACATAATCATGTAACCTTTGCTCTGAGCAATGTGGGCAGCGTCAGATGTTCATTTACAGAAAATCGCTGGTCGCGCATTTCGAACTTCGTTTTACCCCTAAACGAAGAACGAAAAAGAACTTTGTTTGAAGTATACCGTGTCCTTTACACCGTGTCCTAACCAGATGTGACGTGACAAAAATAATTTTTTTCCATGTTAATCAGAGTTTTTGTCATAACGATTCTATTTTAGAAATGGTTTCTCTGTGACGTTGCGGCTGAAACAGCAACACAAAGTATGGCAATGATAATATCAGGTACTGTTTATGTGCTTTATTTAATGTTAAAAGCGTCTAAAGTGAGTGTGAATATCGTTCTGTGTTCCCAGCTTTTCAGCTGTAATGAAAACACTGGCTAATTCACCTCAGATCTTGAAAATAAATAAATGGGCACAAGAACGTTCAAACTGGCAACTCAATGCGAAGTGTATTCTATGACAAAGATTATTTCAGTCACTTCATATGTACATTAAATAATGTTTAAATGGTGTAATATTTATGTACTTGCCCATTTCATTGTGTCTGCTGTGCTCTTGCCGAGAGAGCCCGTTCACACTCTGTTCAGATTGGCTCTGGTTTCTGATTGATTTTAATCGCTTCTCATTGTCGCGTCACGTCTAGTGTGGACAGTCAAACTGCTCGTCGCTGGAATCGCATCGCGTCTGGTTAGGACACGGTGTTACAACTGGTTTCGATTAAAAAAAGAAAAAGAAAAAAAAAAGAGCATATTTTTGCTCAGTTTGGGCCTCTGAATAAAACCAAGCAGTTTTTTCCCTTCATATTCTCACTATATCAGACTATATGAGCCATAAAATGAGGTATCAAATATGACTTTTTTTTATATCATCTAAAGGCTCAGTAAATAGTTTGATTTGGGAGTGAGCGAGTTCAGCAGGTTTGAGCTGCGGTGTTTGTTGGGTGTTCATGCGGTCTCTCTGGGGTGAGCTTCGGCCCCTGTGCCTTCGGGAGGAGAGTTGTTTTTCCTGACGCTCCCTGTGGATCTGCTCTCTCCACAGCTGACATCATCCATTGACTAATCATTAATGTGATACTGTTCACCACATCAGAGGCAGATGCAGCGGCGCACCGATCCATGCGGTTCATACAGGCACAAACATCATAAACTAGAGACTATGATGTGAAAAACATTGCAGAATCCGGTCATAAAAATGGAATTTACTGTGTAAAGCAGAATATGGCATAATAAATCAGAAGCAGGGCTGTACACTGAACCCAATGGTGATATTTAAGAGATGAATTAAACTGCTGTAATAAATCCAAAGTATTCAAGATTTGTAACAATTGGAAGCTGGAAATGTCATTTTCAGGTCTATGCCCAAAAAGTTGGCCTGACAGTTAACAGGTTAAACCATTGAAAACCAGAAAGCAGAATTCATGAGGCCCTAATAAACCGCCATCTTCCTGCACTTGACACTTTTTAAAGGCAGGTCTTGTGTCCTACTTTAAATCACAAAAGTAGAGCTTCATCTCTCACGTCACCTCACTGAAGCGTAATGCTGTTAATTTTAATAAGGTGGGTGGAAATGGGGACAGGTCTGAGGGTGCGCTTCCTGTCAGAACGGCTCTGACGGTGCCCTCCTAATTCTGTGGCATGCTGGGACAGCGATTGCTTAACCATTCGGAAGGGTTGTGGGAATATGAATGTGAGAGCCGGGCGCTCGGCCCATCCACCCACAGAGGCCCTGGACAGCAGGGTTGCCAGGTTTACACAACAAAACCCACCATATTGCTACTTAGAACCTGCCCAATTGCTACTCAATCATGTTCCAGGGGCGTCCCCCGTGTTTCAGGGGGTAAAATCCATGTTTTTGGCAGGGTTCCCCATGTAAAATTTGTTTTCCAGGGGCTAAACATCATGTTAGTTGGGGTCGCTTCAACCCGCAGACATGAAATACAACAAAGTAGCCCAATTCCACGGGAAAACCACGGACTTGGCAACACTGCTGGACCGTCAGAGAGACACCGGCGTTACATCAGCACATGCCACTCAATAAACCAGTGTTTAAACATTGATCTCTGTGGATCTTATATGAAATCGATGGTTTCCAGTTGTGGAATTTGGATTATGCGGGTAATCATGCATGTATACTGGATGAACAGAATTGTTTCATAAAAAAATAACATTGTAAAATATTGTTTATTTCCAGTGTTTGGTTATTGCTTCATGTTATTATTGTGTAAAGCAGATAACGGACATTTCCTCTTGGATGTGAACGAGTTGAAACAGCAGCTGGTTTCATTATTGCAGTGTAAACTAAAACAGTGGTGAGCATCAGAGCTCATTCACAGATGCACACTGACGGGAAGACCATTGGAGAGAGGATCATCTGTCCGTCCCGTCCCGGTGTGCGTGTTTCTGTCAGACTGATTAGAAGAGCAGAGGAACAGCCTGGGGTTTGGCTTCGTCCCAACCATAGTTAAAAACAGCTTATCTGCAGGAGTCCAATTTAGAGAGCGAACCTTTCACCTGAAGTCATTTGGGTAAAATGTGCTGCTCTTCAAATCACAGCGCTTGACAGCAGCTGACAGAGCGGCTCGCTCGTGTCCTGTAGAGCTCTGCTGAATTTGTCTTGCAAATACTGTTGTGTTCAGCAGTCTGAAGCACATTCGAATTCTTCACAATGTGTGTTTCCTAAAAGCATCATTAGCCAACTATACCTGCAAATTCCATCGTTACTAATAGCAGTGACCCTGAATAGTTGACGATTCGATGCTTCGACAGGAGGAGCCTGATTCGACTACCAATCTCACAGTCGAATCTTCACAGGTGTTATGGGGATGCTCAATATCTGATTTTACATAGACATACCGGTTTTCTCCCAATAGGTTAATATACAGCCTATTATGATAATGCTGTAAATAAAAATGTGAAAAAAAAAGCTTTTAATAAATATTTTTAATGTGCGTGAATAAATCCAACCACCCCTCTGACAGATTTAAGTTTCACTTTCCATGATCCGTGACCAACAAAGGAGCATCTTGGCAGATTAAATCTTAACAATAGCTGTTTCTCAATATGTGTTATTGTCTGTACTTGTGTTCTTATGAAACGTCATCAGTCGCTGCCCAAGTACTGTTCCAATTCAAAGTTCACATCTTGAGACAGCCAGGTATCCCAGAATGCATCGAGAAAACCCGCGTAATTTAAACATATTACCGCTATTATGTCATGATATGTAGTTTTAAGAGTTTTTCAGGTGAGAATGTACTGGTTTGAAGCTCAAATTTGTGGTTTATTGATAAAAATAGTGTCTATTTGAAAATTTTATCTGAAGTTGTCGGAGTTGTGAGATCCAGGCGATCACCGGGCGCTCATGTACCCAGCAGAGTACAGCCTTACCTTGGATTCTGATGTTTACCGCTGACTCTATTGTCTCTGTAGTGGTATATCTAACGGGCGATCATTGGTCTTGTGAATTGGATGCACTTTTGAAATCCAAAAAAATAAGATTTAAGTTGTGCCAACAGCTCATGTCCTACCGCCCAACAACGACAAACATTGCGGCACACTTCTGCCAAGTCGGTTTTCCTTGAGCACTATTTGAAAAGACTCAAACGGACACAGGCAGATCACGTGAAAGACTGGATTTTTCTCTCTCGATCAGGTAGGGTACAAGTGATTTCAAAATTTCAGCTGGTTCTAATTTGATTTTTGGATGTGAATGTTTAGCTAAAAAGACTTCCACTCCAGTTTAGCATTTTATTGTCTCTGCAGTTAAAAAGACAAAGTTGACAATTCTGGCTATACTTTCCTTATTTTTAATCATTTCTTTAAATTTTAATTTATTTATTGATCACTCTGGGTTATTTAATTTAACCATTTGTGGCTTGTGTTTTGAATATACGTTCTCCTGCACTTTAGGCATTTTACACACATTTGTTCTGCTCCTTGTGACTTGATTACGACTATTTCGTTGTTTGTTTTTTAAATTATTTGTATTTATTAGAACGGTATATTCTGTTCTAATTCAATTCTGTAAATGAATTTATTGTTTTTCGGTGCATTGATGTTGCGCTGTAGAGTTGAAGCTTTCTCGCAAAGGCAATTTAGCCGATTTAATTTGATTTGCCGACATGTGAAATGCATGCAGTGTGGCTTTTCTGCAGTTATTTATATATATTTTTAGGTTTATTGATCCAAAATGTTTTTATTCTTTTTCGTCTATATCTTTGTGTGGTGTTCTGTTCATCATGGCTGTGAATGTTTATCCACACTGCCTTTCATTTCAGTTTAAAAAAAGATGAAAAGGCATTGTCAGTTTCGTCTATCACTTGACAGTCAGTTTTGGTCGCTTTATTAGAAAGTTGTTTCTCTGTGCTGTGTGTGAAAGAAAATAAAAGTTGTCTTAAGGCCCAGGTATAGGCCTTACTTTATTTTCCACGTCCCGCTCCATCTCGTGCACAGTTGAGTGTGCAAGCCTTTCAGAGTAGCCTATACTCCTTTGGCCTTGAGTGCGGAAAGAGTTTGTGTGCACTATCTAGTGGACAACTGTCTTTTGTTCTGTTCAACTGAATCAAACAGCTGTAAATAAAGTGAAATAATGGAGAACAAAATAGTGAAGTAGTCCTCAGATGCCGTGTCGTGACTCGCTAGTGAATTTGTCCAATGATGTATTGGACTATGGTAGTAAGCAGTAGTAATTTAAGTGGTTTATGGTAGTTTAAGTTACATTGTTGCAAGCCGGTGAACAGGACTGAACAACATGAACTGAAGATTAGCTTAAAGCTGAAGAAGAAACGAATGCTTCTGTTAATTAGACTAGCAGACCCCGATGATCAGTGCTGATTACTTCGCCTGTATGTTCTTCATACGCAACAGAAACGGCAGCACTTATCAGTTCACCAGAGCAACAGTCTGCAGCACACGTGCAGTATTATTTGCATAGTGCATAAACATTATATCTAACACTTAATGAAGTTTTCTTATAATTTTATTGAGGAAAATTATATAGCGATTAGTGTTGCATGATATACCGTTACTAGAAAGGTATCGCGATACCCTGCTTTTAAAAATGGTCCGGTTCTTCATTTTATTAGTACCGGTACTTTGAATGCCAGCTGTATTTCCTAAAGTGCGACAGCAGGGGGCGGTGTGCATGCAGCGCGGCATATTGAGTGTGTCTTTATTCCTCTCAACTGCGCAACGGCTTTTATGGTGACGAAAAGAGAGGTATGGTTGCATATACAGGTGCTCTTGCAGACCGTCCACAAATTGTTGAGAAAGCAGATGCACGAAGCGAAATATGGCATTATTTTGCTTACATTTCCGACAGTCAAGGCAAGCCCACGGACACCACAAAGCCCGTATGCAAAAGATGTTACAAAATAACGCAAGCGAAGGGAGTCAAAAGCATCTTGCCGACAAACATCCCGATTTGTACAAAGAATTTAAAGAGTGACAGGTTAGTGTGATACCAGCATTATGTTTATACTCTCAAACATTAAATGAGTGTTTTTTTATTTATTTTACTCGTGCAAGCAGACCTGAGGTGTATTATTGAGTCTAAGTTTAATAAGTGATATCTGGTAGCAAAAATAAAATTAATTTAAAAATACATAAATATGTGAAGGGTATATAAAGTTATTTTAAACCAATTTATGCTTTAATTACAGTATTTACAGTAATCTAATTTTTACAATAATCATACTGTCAAAAACACCTACATGTATAAAAAAAACCCAGCAAAAAAGCATAACAGCAAATAATTTACAATTTTATTGAGCATGAAAATAATAAACATTAAAAATTATATTAAATCTAACTAACTTCACGGCAATGAAGCTCAAATCCAGAATTATCAGCCTGCACACTGGTGAAGAAGGAAGTTCTGTCATATGTGTTATTTATTTACTTTTCGCCGAAGTATCGGTATCGTGATATTTAAGTTAGGTATCGTATCGAAGTCAAAATTTTGGTATCGTGACAACACTAATAGCAATAATTACCGTTTGACTGCCCAGCACTAGCTGAACTAACGCTTTCTGTGTAAATGTTGTGTATTCTGAACTCAGCTTGATTCTGTTGCACTGTTCCCACCCACAGTGAGATCTCATTGGTTGCAGTAGATGCGCGTGTGCGTGTGTGCGTGTGCGTGTGTGTTGAGGGTCATGGAGATGATGGCTCAGTCCTCACAGAGCTTTCTGCATGTCTTTTCTCTGGCTGCCCTGACAAACGCCTCTTCATAGCAGTGAATGCTAATTGGTCCCGTTCCCACTGATGCCGTTGACCGTGAGCCATCATCACCAGAGGAGATTCACGCTAGAGGTCTGACGTCTCGTCTTCCTCTTCCTCTGTGTGTGATGATGAAGCTCTTTCAGGTCAACAGCCGCACCTGTCCGCGCGTTCATGTGAAGCGTGTGACGTGGTCATTAGAGAGGAGCGCTGCGCTCACCTACAAGCATGAGATCAGGTCAGGACGCTCGCTCTGTGAATGAGGCCATTGTGCTGCGGTTCACTGTGACTTAATGGGCAGAAGAGAGGGAGTGAACGAGGGGAGAGATGAGAGAAAGAGTTTCACCACATTCAACTCTGCCCATGACAATGCATGATAATGCTTTCATCTTTAATAATTTAAACGGAGAGTAAACTAATGAATTCAGAGATTTGAGCTCTTCTACTGTACTCATATCATGGTTACGTCACTTATTGGCCGAAAAGAAAAGCATATCAGCTGATGCTTAATTAATTAATGACAAATATGGGCTGATATATTGGTCGATCACTGGCTGAGTCAGTTTGTGATGCATGCTTTCTGTTCGCACAAACATGAACAGCTGTTAAAGCGTCTGTTCAGACAGATTTTTGTACGGAGAGCTATATTTCTGCTCTTCCATAAGCGCCATCTACTACATTGGTGTAAATGCTGATTATTTTTCCTTAACAGTATACATCCATCATGCAGTTTCTGTGCAAACATTAATATCAAAGAGTAATACAGTTATTGCACTGTAAACTCCTCCACTACTCAGTTGTGAGTTTTCCAACGTTGAAGTGATTTGCAGCTCATGTTTACACCTGGTGACGATTGCTGTGGTGACACGCGTGCACCTGTGTGGCAGTGACGCCGTCTCACCATCCCGTGACACGCGTCCGTCCCGCCCACAGCACTAACGTGAGGACGAGAGTCATTCACAGAAGAGCAAACAGGACGTCTCTCGTCTCAATCCATGTTCTACATGTGATCTCCTCTATATGAACAGCTTTATCCTGCTCTTCCTCTCAAATCCCAAACTAAACAGACAGAAGCGAGTGTGAACATGACAGATGCACTGCCTCTCGTGTCACATGTACTCCGTATTGAGCAGGTTGATGGGTGAGTGGTTATTTTCTTAATAGCCGATCATAAGGGCATCTGCATATTCAAGTCTTAAAGGTACAGCAGCAAAAATGCTCATCAAAACTGAATTAAGGCAGTTTTTGTGGCAAGAAACCTCATTATAAATGGACACAGGCTTACATTAAAATTGATCAGTGATCATTTAGAAAGATATATCAGTGGTCACTCAATATCTGCCAATAATGTCTCAGTAAGATGCTTTTTAAATAGTTGTATGATCAAATCTCTGTAGTTTTAAAACATATAATGCAATACAATGATGATGAGAGATGAATCATATTTGATACTCATGATTTTTATAACAAATGATGTCTGGATAATCAAGTAAAGCTGTTATTCTTACGTTTACTTGATAAAAATCAGTGCAGATTTCACAACAGAAAGACACGAGAAGCACGAGCTGAAGGATGTTTGTACAGTTATACTAAAACACATACTGGATAAAACAGCCTAAACTCTCAATCAGAGACAGAAGGACTGGAGGAGATCGTGTGAGAGGTTTATCAGCAAAGTTTTGATCATGTTGATCATCTACAGCAGGGCTGCAAACATACAACCGTGACTGGCCCACCTGACCTGGTCATTTCATTCGGCCTGCAGACCACGTAACTGAAATCTAAAGGCCGGGACACACCAACCCGACTAGCGGCAACGAAAGCTGATGGTGTTTTCGCCTCACGTCGACTGCGTCGTGGAAAAAATATGTGCTTGAACACACCGAAAGAACTTCAGCCGACTCAACTCGCACACGCGTTCTGTGCCTGCGTATAAAGGAGATAAATGTCTATATGATATGTCTATATAAATAGCAGATATATGTTTGTCTATATTCGTCACTCAAAAAGGGAAAGCGAAACTAAGGCCGCATTTACACTGCAAGTCTTAATGCACAGATCTGATCTTTGGACCATATCCGATTTTTTTGGACAACGTGCTTACATTTCTTTTAAAAGTGACCTGTATCCGATGTCTCCTTTTTACACTGCACTTGGCGAAACTTCACAAATCAATTTCAGTGATACATTGAGCTTAATTTATTGACATTAATTCATATAGAAACCCTTTTAATGCAATGGTTACATCTCTACATAAATTCTTCACGACAGTATACGTACGCAGCTCCACTGGAAGCGTGCGAGTTGAATAATACTCTGGTACGGATAGATATTTGTTAAACTTCACAGCTTCTGGGTTCGATTCCGCCGTCCTATACTAGGTTTTTTTAATCATTAAAACCAATGCGTTCATCAGTGATTGTAAATCAAGGGCAGGTACAAGTTTGTGTGGTTTTTATTTTGTGGTTTCAATGGAACGAATAGGTAGAGTCTCCACAACGGGACTGAAGCGTGCGTCTGTGCACGAGCAGCCGTCACTGACAACAGCGGCAACGAGCCATCAGTGTGATTTCAAGAGCAACACATTTCAATGTCAGATCGCCTTTTATTTAACACAAACAAATGAAATTAATAATCTGCCAGTCAACTAGAAATGTTTCGTTTGTTATAGGTATGTCTGTACCGTGAAATGTTAAAAAAACCATCACTTTTCAATGACGCAGGAGTCGCATTTACAGGGGAATATCCGATCTGTCCGCTTACACTGCAGGCGCAGACGCACGTATCCGATTCATATCTGATTTATAACCACATATGAATGAGGCCTGAAACCGATCTGTGAAAATCGGAATCCATGCGCTTTTTTCCTGCTTACACGGTCGTGAGTCATATCCGATCTGTGCCACATAGGAGGAAAAAATCGGAATTGGGTCACTTGAACCATGCAGTGTAAATGGGGCCTAAGACTGTATACAAACCATAAACAAAGCAGCGCTTGCTTACCATTTTGAATATCAATCATGCTGATCACGTTCTTTACTCATGCTATTATACTCAGGTAAGATGACATTAAAAAAGGAAAAACCTTCTGTCTGTGCCGTCATGACTTATTTGCTTGCTTTCATAACTTTTGCATATATTCTCGTGAACTGACTGGTTTGCTGTACTGAACAGCCAATCAGAGTTCTCACTCTCTCCGGCGGCCTGATGCCAATTCAACATGTTGAATCGGCCGAATAAAAGCCAACTAGGACCAGCTTCAGCCGATGGTGCAGAACACACTGAGAAAACTTAGTCGGCCGACGCACAAAAACTGCCCGACCGTCGGCTTAATGTGTTCCAGGCTTAAAGCAGCTGCAGAATCACTGAACACAGATGCAGTCTCTCATCAGGGCTCGAAACTAGCTTTACTTTGTAGCACTGGTGCTCCCAACTTCAAAAATTGAGCACCACAACTACAAATTATATATATTAACAGATTTATTTTATTTAAAAACAACTATACATTTTGTAGAGAAATGAAAACAGTAGTGATGCACTGCTCATGATTTTTCACGGCCAATTTTTTTTACAAGCAGATCGGCTGATTCCGACACTGGTTGCTGATTTATTTATTTTTTTTCCCTCTTCTTTAAGCAAATTTATTTGTTGTTTATTTGCTCTATTACAAGCCAAACTGGCCTTGAACAAAAATATCTGTAGACATTTGAAATTAGAGACAGCATCACATTTCATTTATGATCCAAGCAAAGATACACATGTAGCATGATTTAAATTAGACTGCATAATTTCAAGATTTAAAGCAAAAACAGAATGGTCCAGCTTTAGATTTGTGAAATTATGCTACATAAGACACACCTCCACAAAAATAAAACAGCAGCATATATATCAGTAACCCTGCCGTCTAAGATATCACCCTTATCTTATTTTCATTTGAAATAAAATGCAAATTTCTTACTTTTTCTTTCTACCAGCCAATGATTCTTGTGTCGTCCATACAATAAATGCCTGTCCTTGAGTGATTTGAAACTACAATTTAAAATCAGTCAAAGCTACAGAAATGTATATATTTACAAGTAAAGCTTCATATAACAAGCAGACTATCCTTTCTATGATGTAATATTTTGTTTGTTTATTACACTTTTCACAGATATAGGGACTAATCGACTTAGTTGCCTTGTTCTCGTTCTATAACAGTCTGATAATCTCAGATTCTTGTTCTATTGTGCATCTGTTTTCCTTATAATGAAACTGTCCTCTCATCCTCCATGTTGTGTGTTAGCTGTAATAACGCCTATGGCTGCTTCATTTACCTCACAATTACATTTTGGGTAATAAAGTCAAACACTTTATTTAAATTTATTACATTTTAATGTTCCACACCCCTGAGTTACAGCCTCAGAAATATGTGAATTAAATATAATAGATTTATAGGATTAAATACTTGCATTGATACATTTGTAACACATTTGAATAAGATGTTTGGCTTTAATACACATTTTAATACAATATACTAGAAGTGATCATTCTGTTGTTGTTTTGTTTTTTGTACTCCTAAATTAGAAACGCTACTTTATTTTTGCAACACTTCAATTTCCACAAATCAAATCAGCAGCTTGGATGAAAACAGCTACTGCCGATGTTGATGAAACAGTATGACTTTACACAGAGCGACAGACCCAAACAAAGCAGCATATTTGTCATACTCAGATGTTTATCAATCGTAAGAAAATGTGTGTCTAACTGGGCAAAAACACAAAACGATTAAGGTGGAAGCACTAATAAATCAGTCTGCTTTGAGATAGAACCGTGTTTCTGATGGCTGTTCAACTAAAAAGCAAATTCAACTTCCCAAAGCCAAACACAGGGAATAACCCTGCATGGGTCAAACAAGACAATTCCCTTTATTCCAGACGTTCACAAAAACACTGATAATGAGCGCGCAAACAGACGGAGTGTGTTCACACTTAAAACAGGACACATGCTGCACTCATGGAGTAATCTCACAACACACTAAAATACCGGAAAACACTACAAACACAACACATGATGTGTGTGTGTGTTGTGCACTCAGAGACGCTTCACGGATCTGACAGATGGTCAGGGATAAAGCTACACTGGTAAACTCGGTGACAGAGCAGCAGGACTAGCGGAAAACCATCCAATTGGAAGTAAACCCTTCAAATCTCACCCAATAGAGTGATCCACCCAAACCTGACACTCCACCACAGCCTAATCCCTGCAGCGCTCGCAACGGCTGTAAGCGGCCGCAGCGGGGCGGGCGACACGTTTCACATGACGTATCGTTTGGTAATGTCAAAACAAGCGCTGAAGACCCAAAACACGAATGGGAATGAAACCTGACTTTTCTCAGTGGCTGTTTCTTGTCAAACATTAGCTCGCAAACACATCACATGATCTGCACGTCCACACTGACACTTACAAACGCAAATATTTGAAACCTTCAACATGTTGATATGCCTACTTCACTGCAGGATACAGAGCCATGCATGCATTAGAGACAGGGCTAGAAATAGGCAACACGACAAGAAACAGTGTGGTTCACACAGGAAAACTGTGCTCGGGCTGCATCGAACTATCAAACGCACTTTGAGAAGAAAGTTTCTGTGTGTACAGAATGAAAAGAATGTCTGTTCTGTTGTATTACTTTGTATACTATGCAGTCTCTGTTTGACACCGCAGTTGATTGGCCCTTAAAATTCAGCATCCCGTGCAGAAACACATACTTGCATTGCATTATGATTTTTTGTGCATGTGATGGTGTGCTAGATTGAGTTTGTGTAGATGCACAGGGTTTGGAAGTTGATGAAAAGCTAGTGATTTAATTAAATCATAATTTAAACTATTTTAAAATAAAATTCTAAATAAACATCAAAAAGAGTGTTTACCCACATTATGTGAGCATTAATCAACATCACCGAAACATACAAATGTGTTCAATTATTGAAATATTCACTTAAAATCTCAGGGAAACTTCAAAATATATATATATTTTAGGTCAAAAGAGTTCAGCCAACAAGAACGTTTGGGAATCCCTGGAATACACAGACGTGACTGCATTCACATACTCGTTCAGTCAGCATGAAATCACAAGTTGACCATTGTTTTAAATGAAATATTGCAGTGTTTATCAGCGCACATCATTATTGTTTTATGTGCCTCAGGTCTCGTTTACACTAGCGCGTTTTCATTTTAAAACGCATATGTTTTGCTACGGTTGCACATCATTTACACTACACCGGCATTTTCGAACCCCGAAAACACTTGTACGCAAAACTTTTACACTTGTACGTGCATTCCCAGTAGGGCTGCACGATATATAGCACGATACGAAAAATAACATTGAACGTGATTATCGCTTAAACGCGATTCTTAGTGCGATTATGAAATGGCAAAGGCTGCGATTGTGTTTTTATGCACGGCTTGTCAATGAAGTACGGCTCCAAATGCTAATCGATCTGAAAGCACTGCGAGTTTGAGTCGCTTATAATGTACATTTGAAAAAGCAACACATCTTTCAAGACACCAGAAGCATTTATTAACATCTTGTCCAACAAAATACAACATTTAATAACATGTTTTTACTCTAAACTCACTTCATAAAGACAGTTGAGTGTCCTTCTGTGAGATGATGTGGCTTCTTACACAGAACAAGGCAGTCGTGTGTTTATTAGTCATGTTAAATTAAGCAAAGCATTTCAATCTTCTGTTTATTCAGCTACAGCGATATGTTGTGTGTTTT
Organism: Anabarilius grahami; assembly: GCA_003731715.1. Classification (NCBI taxonomy): domain Eukaryota; kingdom Metazoa; phylum Chordata; class Actinopteri; order Cypriniformes; family Xenocyprididae; genus Anabarilius; species Anabarilius grahami. Next base: position 3,448,532 of record RJVU01047119.1, on the reverse strand, counting down.
CTTCTTCTGCTGCAGGGCATATTTTGAGTTTCTGCGCAAGAGCGCCCTCTGGCTTTCAGATGGAGAAGCATTTACTACTGATCACAGAGTCGTACAGCTCTGACAAGCCATGCATTAAATAATCGCAGCCTTTGCCATATCGCGTGCGATTTTATCACGATAAATCGTGCAGCCCTAATGGACTATATGCACGGAGCGTTCTTTAGAACTTCCGCATTAATATAACCCAGCTCGAAAACTTCCGGTGAGAGTCATTTGCTGGTGTGTTGAGCATCAGTAGTGTAATACTTAGTTTATAATCAGAATATAGTCACTTAAATAGTCAGGCATAGCATTAATTTAGTTATTCAAACGTAAGACGGCATAAATAAATAAATAAAGACGTACCTCAGTGTTCCTTCTCAGCTAAATTCAATTCGAACATCAGTTTTCATACTTTTATGTGAAAAAAAGCTTCAAAAATAAAATATTTATTGTGCACTTTAGTTAGATTAATTGAATAAAATGTGTGTTTTTACAAGTGTCCTGAAATCATTGATCTTGCGCTGTACTGACTGTTATTACAAAGGGAAAGTGCGGTGCTCGCTTTCTGTGTGATTAATCCACAATAAAAGTTATTGTTTTTCTTAAGATTTTGAGAGTATTTCATACTTCACATTAACAAAATGTATTTTTAAACCTAGTTATTTTACAATGTTTAATATTTAGTCAGAAACGAAGTAAAAAACGACTAGAGGAAGTGGCTGATATATGCGCAAATAAATGCTACTTTGCTGCCACCTGCTGGTTAAAGTGGTAATTGTCTTTTATTTTTAAATAAGTTTTTTCTATCAAATGTTGAATTTCCTACATTTTGAAACGTTCGGTTTTACAATGGGGACAATCTCAGAAGGATGAACAAATAATGTTTGCGGTCGTCACATTAAAAATAACATTTCAAGTGCTGGGGGAAGAAATGCGCGTGTCTAATTACAGCGTTTTTAAACGGTCCCAATAGCTTCATCTTTATTGCAATCAATAAAACTGGTTTAATGCAAATTAGGTAAATATGATAACTGCATTAAAATATGAATACAACATTAAAAAGTCAACCATTGATGGTTTTGTGTCGATGTACAGCGACTACAGAATGAACAGTTCACCGGAAATGCCCGAGCTGGCTTAACGACAACCAGGAAGTAACCGTGGATATAGTCCATTCCCAATGTGCATTTTCGGTCATGTGACATGCATTTTCGGTCATGTTTTGTAGACGAAGATCGTTTCTGAAACGCCAGTGTAGCCAAAGATCATTTTCATTTTAAAACGCCGTTTAAAAACGAAACGCACTAGTGTAAACGGGGCCTCATAATCTTGAATCAAAATTACTTTTGCAGCATCTCTTCTCTGATGATGTGTTTACTGGCGCAAGGGCGGGGCAACCTGTCACTCACATGAGATCATAGGCGTAATTTGCGGGTTGGACGGGTGGGACATGTCCCTACCACTTTTTGCCAGGGTCGATATTGTCCCCACCACTTTTTGAAACATCTCACGGTATGGATGTATCTAATACAAAAGAAACGTCTCTAGTTGATTAGCAATTTGTTCATTTGTGTTAAATAATAGGCGATCTGGCGCTAGGATGTTTTGTTTTTGAAATCATGTTGCTCATTGCCGCTATTAGTGGCGCAACAGTGTTCTCTTGACGCTCGTGCACAGTGCGCAGTCTTCACACGGACCAGCGCTTCAATCTATGCTGTTGCGGAGACTCACAAAACAAAGTGCACATAAACGTGTCCCTGCTCTTGATATACAATCACTGATGAACATCTTTGGTTTTAATGAGAGAAAAATTTAATAAATTATAAGAGGGCAGATTAGAACCCAGAATCTCTGGCACGCCGAACTAAAACTCTACCACTAGTCCATCAGGACAATCTAATTTTAAGCGTGCATCCACATATTTATTGACTAATGTAAATACTCTCGAGACTAACAATATAGTTATAGTAGGCTAGACCACGCCCACTGGGGGGGAAAACAATCCAACCGTCTCCATTGACTTTGTATTGCGTGAGGCTGCCTTCTTGTCTTTTCTGACTTATTACAAAAACAGAACAATGCTTAAAAGCTGCTGTGTGACGAGGTGCACAGAAAACAAGCTAAAAAACCCAGAAATACGTTTTTATAAGCTGTCGACCCCAAAAAACGAATGTTTAAGGACACAAAAGTGGATACAGAGCGTCATATTACTATAAGAAATACACTGGAGGGGAACGTAATCGGCGACAGGTGAAATAATTCTTTGACATGGTTGAAAATAACGAATGGTTTGTTTTTGTTTGTTTGTTTAGCATATGTTGTCGCCGATTACGTTCCCCTCCAGTGTATTTCTTATAGTAATATGACGCTCTGTATCCACTTTTGTGTCCTTAAACATTCGTTTTTTGGGGTCGACAGCTTATAAAAACGTATTTCTGGGTTTTTTAGCTTGTTTTCTGTGCACCTCGTCACACAGCAGCTTTTAAGCATTGTTCTGTTTTTTGTAATAAGTCAGAAAAGACAAGAAGGCAGCCTCACGCAATACAAAGTCAATGGAGACGGTTGGATTGTTTCCACCCCGGTGGGCGTGGTTTTCAGATTATGACGCGTGTCGCTCTGTCTCTATAGCAAAGCACAACCATCCAATCAATTCCACACAGGCAAAATCAAGCCCCGCCCTACATTTGTTCTTGTTTGCGAAGCGTTTAACTCGGATATAGGACACAATAGAGAATAAAAGACGCGCAACTTCTGTTTCATGCGGACTTTAGGCACTTTGGAAAAGAATCAACCAGCTAATAAATTATTTGACAAGTTTTCCATGTAGTGTCTGCAAATTATATCCTTTTTACTGATGCAAAACCAAAATACACCGCGTTAAACAGTGTCAGAATAGTTTGACATTAAATAATCACCATTAACTAGAATATTTTAGTGTTGAGATAAAAAAAAATAATAAAACGTGACTTTGATGTCGAAGGTTGTCGCGCGCGGTGTGGGTGTGTGATGTAAAGCACATCTGGACAGAAGGCTCGCGTCACAAGAAGATGGCGCCGCGTCATCCACATATTAATTGCGTATTCATTTGCACGTAAACAAACACAGAGCTGTGATCGCGCGCCAGCCACGCGCGCATTACGGGCACGTGCCGCTGAATTTCAACGAACAAAACACGCTAACATGATTATCACGGCCTCCAGCTGCTGGAAAACGCGCTGATGTGACGCGTCCATCATCCAGATGAGCGGCACACGAGTCAAAGCGCTCTTAAAGCAGGCGGTGGTCGCTGTAAACATCACGACTGGAGATTATAGCGTTACATAAAGACGCCATAAGGGATTTGACACACCGTGTCCATATGAATCGCACACATTTACCTCACAGAGACCGACCAACGACATTTAATCACCTCAGCAGCGCGATTAACACACGACAGGCTGGAAATCATCTTTACACGATTCATTCAACACACAGATTCACATTCAGACACATAATCGAGTATTAATATCTCACCGAGCGGTTTTTATCTTTTTAAATCAAGACTAACGGCTCGCAATGACGCGCTCCTGCAGATCCATGCGGGATCATCTGAGGGAAACACACACAAACACTCCTGATGTGATGGAAAAACAGCCATAATCGCCTACCTTATTCACTCTAGACGCGCTCAGCGAAACTTTCAGGATGAGGTCTCCGGGAAAACTCGCTTCCGACCGCCTCAGAAATGTAAAATTGAAATTCCCAGACCGAAATCTTTCTGGGAGAAAAGCCAACGTAGTGAAACACGCGAACCCTCCCCTCTACGGGCGCGCTTAAACCCCGCCTCTGCGTTTCGATTGGCTGGCGAAAATCGAACTCGGGGTGTAATTGGTGGGACTCCCTGTCTGTCTGAAATGCTCGAATTCTATTGGTGGGCTGTGAGAGTAGTTTATAATAAGGATGTTGATTACCGAAGAAACCGCAGCGACTTTCAGTGAAACAGCGCTCACTAGTGGATATATTTAAAGTCACAGGACTAGTAAAAGAACCAGTTTATTAACCATCTCCACAGCAACATGTTAGTCAATAGAGCACTATGGCAAGCCGTTTTGACTTTTATTCACATCTCAGGATATTAATTCTTGATATCATCATTTGAATTTCCACTAGTAAAAAATTGAATTCTTGATATCTGTAATTGTATTTTCACTAGTGAAATGTCACCATAGGCTGCCATTCAAATTCAATTGTTGATATCAAGAACTGATTTCTTACTAGTTGAAATTCCAATTTCACATATCAGATATGCAATTCTTACTAATAAAAATCATAATTTTTGATATCAATAATTACATTGCTACTAGTGCAAATATCTATTCTTGATATCACACATATCATACAGCTTTCCTGTAGCTCAGTGGTTAGAACGTGGCACTAGCAATGCCAAGGTCATGGGTTCGATCCCAGGGATTGCACATACTCAGATACAAATGTATAATATAATGCAATGTAAGTCGCTTTGGATAAAAGCGTCAGCCAAATGCATAAATGTAAATGTAAATATCAATAATTTGATTTTCACTAGAGACAATGTTAGTTTCTGATATCATGAATGCGATTGTTACTAGTAAAAATGTTCATTTTTGATATCTGAAAATGTATTTCTGATATCAATATAATTTCAGATATCTAAAATGTCTTTTTTACTAGTAACACATTCATGATATCAGAAACTAACATTGTCACTAGTAGCAATTCAGTTGTTGATATCAAGAACGGACATTTCAACCAGTGACAATTGAATTATTGATATCAAAAATTATGATTTTTACTAGTAAGAATTGTATTTCTGATATGTGAAACTGGAATTTCAACTAGTAAGAACTCAGTTCTTGATATCAACAATTGAATTTGAATGGCAGCCTATGGTGACATTTCACTAGTGAAAATACAATTACAGATATCAAGAATTATAGTTTTTACTAGTGGAAATATAATTCTTGATATCAAAAATTAACATTGTTACTAGTGGAAATGTAATTCTTGATATCAAAAATTAGCATTTTAACTAGTGAAAACTGAATTTTTGATATCAAGAATTCATATCCTGAGAATGAATAAAAGTAAAAACGGCTTGCCATAGAGCACTGAAGTAACTTCCTTGGAATTTTCACTGTTATTATACAAGTTTATATTCACCATGCGGTTATGACTGCATAAATTAAACATGGGATCTCCTTCAAACAATGCTCTAAATACCGTGTTACTGCATATATATTGTAATAACTATAACTAATAATCATGAAAACAGGGCCCACTTATAAAAATGTTCTCCTTGGACCCATGAGATTGAGCTTCTGGTAATAACTGCGGTATTTTGGTAAGGCTGTTAGATGAATCTGCACTATTTTTGCATTTTCTGCACTGATTCTGGTGGGGAAAATCCTGTGGAATGGATTTAAAGGGTTAGTTCAGGCAAAAATAAAAATTTCTGTCATTAATTACTCCCCCTCATGTCGTTCCACATCCGTAAAACCTTTGTTCAAGATATTTTTGATGAAATCTGAGAGGTATATGACTCAATATCTATAATCAACACTTTCAAGGTCCAGAAAGGAACTAAAGACATCGTTAAAACAGTCATGTGACTGCAGTGGTTCAACCTTAATGTTATGAAGAGATGAGAATACTTTTTGTGCGCAAAAACAAAACAAAAATAAGGACTTTATTCTACAATCTCTTCTCTTCTGTGTCATTCTCATACGTTGTTTACGTCCAGCGCTTCCAGGTTCATCGTCAGAACGCCGACTCGTTATTGGCCGGCTCCTGCGTCAGCGTCACCTGCATGCGTCGTGCTGATCACGTGACCAGCTTTGGCCAATACTGAGCCGGCATTCGGACGTAAACACGGAAGCTTCACTGTGTTTCTGCGTCACCTGCGTAAGATAATGACAGGGAAGAGATTGTTGGATAAAGTCCTTATTTTTGTTTTGTTTTTGCGCACAAAAAGTATTCTCGTCTCTTCATAACATTAAGGTTGAACCACTGCAGTCACATGACTGTTTTAACGATGTCTTTAGTACCTTTCTGGACCTTGAAAGTGTTGATTATAGATATTGAGTCATAAACCTCTCGGATTTCATCAAAAATATCTTAATTTGTGTTCTGAAGATGAACGAAGGTCTTACGGGTGTGGAACGACATGAGGGAGAGTAATTAATGACAGAAACTCATTTTTGGCTGAACTAACCCTTAATCAAAATTGACCCACATCACTTGTCCTGTGGTGAACAATTAATCTGTGCATGTTAATCCAAAAATTAAGCCCCGCCCTCTATTCAATATTCCATTTCACTCAGAAATGTCACAATACTGATACTTTACACAATACTTTGAACATTCCATGTGCAGAAAACCACCTTACATTCTGATATTTACAGTCATGATGTACAGATCCACAAAACTGATCCACTTCATGATGCATTAGAATGTGAAATCACAATTAATTTGTCTACAGAACTCATGTCGAGCATGTAGATCAGGAGGTTTCATGATGAATTCATCGTGTCTAAACTCTTGACTTGAACAAAACTTGCCACTCACCGGAGGACGGACAGATGTCCAGAAGAGAATACGGTCATAATCCATCCGCATTTGTTGTGATTGATGGTAGGACAGAGAGAGAGAGAGAGGAAAGAGAGTTTAGGGCAGACTCACTCATTTCTGTACATTTGCAACCTTGACAGAGCTAACAGATGAAGAGGTCATGTGTACCTGTGTGATGCTGTTCTCAGTCCAGCTCAGACGACTCCGATCACCTGCAGGAAATTCATCAGCCTGATATATCTTCGCCTGGTAGATCTTCTTCCGCTATTAAAACTTCTCCTTCCGCCAGTGAGTGCTGACGTTTCTGCTGAAATCCCAGAGCATGACTGTACAGATTTCAGAGGATTACAGCAAAAGCATTATCACAGTCCACCACCTGGACCGCAGACATCCGACGAAATACAGATCCAGCGGGAGACACTGAATGTTGAACCGACTCCAGAGTTACTTACGACACAACAAGGAAAGGTTGGCAGCGAACTGGGCTAATACCTGAAGTTTAAAAATAGCGTGTTGCTGATCTGACCGCTGACCAATGCCTGTGGACAGGGTTAACGTGAAAGGGGATTTGTGATGGAGAGAGGATACAGTGACTCTTTTACTTTTAAAGCCTCTTGATGCTAAGTTTGGCCTTAGTCACATACTGTACACACACACACACACACACACACACACACACATGCTTAAGCTATTAAACCATTGACATGGGCAGAACAATTAGTACTAATATTATAAAGTATAAAATGTTTTAAAAAGTATAATTTTTTTATAATATTAACATTAATATTATGGCATATTNTGTGGTAATATTTAAATGTATTAATAATATATTCATAAATATTATTGTTATATATAGTTAACTCTTATATTTTAATAGCACTATTTTTCATTAATATTCTTTCATTATAAGTGATTATTAATGCAGTGACGTGAAGGTGTCTGTGTGTGACCATGACAGGCATCTCAAAAAAATAGAAATTCTGTCATCATGCTGTTTTCTACAGAGCCCCGCACATGACATGCAGGAAAAAATAGTAGGTTAAATCACGCGCACGTTTTAGCAAATCGAGGAAATGAAATAGTAAATCACGCGCACGATTTAGCAAATCGAGGAAACGAAATAGTAAATCACGCGCACGATTTAGCAAATCGAGGAAACGAAATAGTAAATCACGCGCACGATTTAGCAAATCGAGGAAA
>RJVU01047119.1:3425496-3437997 GCA_003731715.1 Anabarilius grahami | reverse complement strand
CACGATTTAGCAAATCGAGGAAATGAAATAGTAAATCACGTGCACGATTTAGCAAATCGAGGAAATGAAATAGTAAATCACGTGCACGATTTAGCAAATCGAGGAAACGAAATAGTAAATCACGCGCATGATTTAGCAAATCGAGGAAATGAAATAGTAAATCACGCGCACAATTTAGCAAATCGAGGAAACTAAATAGTAAATCACGCACACGATTTAGTAAATCGAGGAAATGAAATAGTAAATCACGCACACGATTTAGTAAATCGAGGGAATGTAGTAAATAGTGTGCACGATTTACTTTTTTTCCCAGCATGTCATGAGCGGGGCTCCGTAGTTTTCTATTAACACAAAATGAGAAATACTGACAAATGTTCCGGGTGCCCTTTCCATACAATGACAGCTCATAGTGGCCATGTCTGTCAAGCTACGAAAGGACAAAAAAATAGGAAATCGGCCTGTTCCACACACAATTTTCATGTATTCCTCGCTTTTTTATTGCCAATGTGTAAACAGCTTATAGCAAAACTTAAAAACCGAGACCTTCCCCGACTTCCTTTGCTGTCTATGAATGTCTGTATGATTTTTATGTGAAGGACTCGGGACGGTGTCATGACAAATCAGGTCCTCCCACAAAATCAGATCTCTATCAGCTATTAGTTAATGAGTATACTAAGTACACACGAGTGTTATTAAAACAAATTGAACATAATTGGGGTCCTAACAGAGACCGGATTTCAAGGGAGGATCTGATTTGTCACCACACCGGTTTCACCAGGAAAATCAAAAAGATGTGACGTTTACGATCAGATGCTTTCTGAACTGCTGTTTTCTCACTGCTGTCTTTTTTGTTGTGTTTATTTTGACTGAGAGGGAAGCGCGCAGCACATAATTTACATATTCATCTAAATGTGGGCGGAGTTGAGGTGTTCGTTAACAGTATATCGCTGCAAAGGAAACTGCTTCTAAGCGAAGAACAAAAAAGACTTTCGCCATTAGTATATCGGGGTCTTGAATCACGTTCAGTCTCTAGTGCGTTACGAGTGCTGCGGCTGCAGTTCACTTAACAGCCACCGGTGTCTCTAATAACAAGGGTTTCTGAATTATACATGATTAAAAAATAATTAAAAATAAAAATGTTGTGGAAGCTTGTTTCCATGAAATAAAAAAAATGAAAACAATTCTGACTTTTTTTTTTTTAAGAATTGTGAGATAAAAAGTCGCTATTATCTTTTTTTATTATTATTTTGTATTCTGTTCACGGAAACAAGCTTCCATCGTCACGATTCTTCAAAAAAATTGGTCTTCTAAGAAAAAAGTAGACAGATTTCTAATGACTTAATTTTCATTTTTGTGTGAACTGCTCATCTTAATCATAAGACTTGCACTCTCAATATGACACATAAGAGACTAGAAGAGTAAACCATCATGTTTCAGAAAAGCATCCTGGTTATTTTCACAGAACTGAAAACACAAAGAGCTGTAAAGGCATTCAAATAAAAGCCATACAGTATGTGGTTAGCGTGTTTGGCATGAAGAGTCACATGACGATCGAACTATTCTTTAAATATTTGCTCTCCACAGCTCTGACAAAACCTCATCATGGAACCGGAGCTTTGTAATTACTGAGAAAAGGTTTTCCTGTATTGTTAAAGAGCAAGCAGTGCATTCATAAGAGAGAATGGAGTGTAACTGAAGCCCTGACCCCGTTACACAGCCCCCGGTGCTCCACTGGCTCACCTCAAACTCCAGGACAAACCTTGTCAGGTAAACATCAGGGCAGGAACCGTCGGGCTCACCTGGATGAACGGGTCGGAGAACCGGTCCTTCCTTTACACCTGTTTGCTGTGGTTCTGCTCGCCCTCCGCGGCCTGAAACCCAAGCGGCAGTCTAATGTTACACCACACAAACAAGGGTGTGAGAGAGAAGCTGAACACAGCCAATAACAGAGCAGCGCCGCTGCCATTCTACAACACAATACCCGTGTTATCAGAATATGTGCGCTCACTTATACCTCTGCGTTTGTGAAAGTGAAATAATCCGTCAGTAGGTTCAAGGTCTGAACAAACAAAGGCTTTCACAGCACACTAATGAATGTGCAGAAGAGTTTCTGTCTTTGTCTTTTTTCTAGTTGTTTGATTCTTTGAACTTCTAAATTTATTGTTGGTTAACAAATAATTTTTAATAGCATGTTAATCATTAGATTGTGAGGTAAATTTCCTTTTCTCTTCTCTGTGTCATGTTTCGACAAGACGGAAGAACGATTTATGTTTGGAAATAAAGGCCTCAGTGTGGCTGAAGGAAGCGCTGGATACAAAGAACAAAACAATCAATTCAAGACACCAAAAAGCAGCTTCTACTATGGCAAAGGCTTATCTGATGAATCTGCCTGAACTGTTCAGTTCATAATCCAAGCCTTCACAATAGTAGGATTCATAGTTTTCAGACAATTAGTTAATCCTGGATACATTAAAAGGATGGTTGATTATGATTTGACTTTGTTAACTTTAGTTAGTGTGTAATGTTGCTGTTTGATCATAAACAACATCTGCAAAGTTACAGCGCTGAAAGTTCAATGCAAAGGAGATATTTTCATTTAAGGACTACAACAAACGGCTGGTAGGGACTACAACGAGCTTCTTCCCGGGTTAGTGACATCACAAACCCTAAAATTTACATAAACCCCGCCCCCGAGAACACTCAACAAAGGGGCGGGGCCATGTTGGATGCTTTAGAGAAGAGGAAGAGTTGTTGTAGGAGAGTGTTGTTGACATGCCGTCATTTTACGCCGGACTGCTTCACAAACGAGGGTCAATTCAACACAAAAGATGAACATGACGGCACATGCTAGTGGATGAGTTGAATCAACTCCACAGCAACTACATAAATTTATCCACTGACCATTCAGAAACGTCCAGTTTCATTCTAAAAGTTGTAACTTCTTCCTGAGTCTCTCCATCAGTGTCGACTCCGGTTTGAACAATGTAAGGCTGTACACCGTTACTGACAATCCTCATTTTGTCTGCGTGAGATTCTCCAGCGTTGTTTTTGTTGAGCTGATAAAGCTCCACCCTCTTCTGGAAAGGGGGCGGGGAGCAGCAGCTCATTTGCATTTAAAGGGACACACACAAAATTGGTGTGTTTTTGCTCACACCCAAATAGGGGCAAATTTGACAAGATATAATAAATGATCTGTGGGGTATTTTGAGCTGAAACTTCGCAGACACATTCTGGAGACACCAGAGACGCATATTACATCTTGCATTATAGGACCCCTTTAATATTCATAAGCCAAGCCATCATCATCATCAGGGTGAATCTATAATGTATATATTGATTTAAAACAAATTTATAAAGGTAATTGCGAAATTTTATCTCACAACTTGGTTTTAAAGTTTATATTTCACAAATTTGAGTTTTTTTTTAAGATTGAAATTCTGAGAAGAAAAGTCTGAATTGTCAAATATTATTTTGTTATTCAGTAACTGGGAAAAAAACAGATGTAAACTCAGTATTCCAAGGAAAAATATCAGAATTGCGAGATATAAGCATGCAATTGTAAGAAAAAACTGTGGGATAAAAAGTCGCATTAGACCTACCTTTTTTTTTTTTTATATTCCATGACGGAAACTAGACTCCATTCATAATGTCAGCACAAAATCAAAAGAAAGTTATATTAGCCTATTTTAGGATCGTGATTTTTTTTTCCTATGCATTTTTTCAAAGTTTGAATATGCATAAGTGCACATGAGATTTACAGCATACACAAATCAAGACTTCGAAATGCAGTGCACCAGTCATACATTTTTGGAAACGTATGACTCGTGTATTTGTGACGAGCAGAAATATCTCATTTTGTGCTACACCGAAGAAACTGGGGTTTGAAACAACACGAAAGTGACTAAATGATGACGGAACCTTCAGTTATGTGCAATTTTGCAAAGTATTCCTTTCAAAACTATCCCGTCACTTGTGTTTTTTTTAAACGCTTTTCCCTTCGAGCACCGCATGTCCCCTCTGACTGCCCGTACCATGTGTGTGGTGTTTTGTTGTGCTCCAGTACACACTGCATGATCTGTTTTTAACTCGAAAGCTGATCCTGTAGTGCAGTAGATTCAGAAATACACCTTAAGATCATCACACACCCGTACTAGATTGACTGGACATGATCAGTCGCCATTTTCTGCTCGCTAGATCGATAAAGCGCTTCTCAGGGCTGTTTACTGCAGGTGTCCACTCAGTAGTGATCAAGTGTAGTGAGGTGGAGCAGCGGGTCATCTCTGGTGTGAGTGTGAGGCGGGCAGTGTGTGCTGAGGGTCAGTCGAGCTCCATGGAGGACAACAATAACAACTCTGTGTCCCCGCAGACCGCCAGGCAACTCAAGGACACTATCAAGGGTGAGACATGCACACTACTGCACATGTGCGCGAGCTTTTGACTAACCGAGCCTTTTTTAAGACAATATGACTTGATATACTTCAGCGACAAATCATGTATTTTCTCTTCACTAACGTCAGTTTTCTTATTTTTTAAACCAACTGTGAAGCAACTTTTAAAGGTGCAGTAAGCGATTTCTGATTTTTTGTAGCCAATAAGGGGCGTGTCCACTCATTGGGGGGAGGTGCCTGTTTTGCATTAGCTGCATCTCATTTCGAAGGCTGCGTCTTCCGGAGGGCGCATAGATCATGGAGGTGGTCTCATTTAAGAAAAGTAACCGTTAGATTGCAAAGTAAGAAAGAAATTACAGTATTTTAGAGTCTAATGAGGATTAACAGTCAATTTTATTACAGTTACTTTTACTAAATAAGACATCCTTGATGACGTATACAACCTTCAAATGCGACTTCCAGAAGACGCAGCCTCTGAAATGATGGTGCGTTCAAGTCATGTCAAAAAGATCGTATTTACGAGTTGAAAGCGCATGAACGCCACCACAAAGTCGTAAATATGAGTGGGAAGCTCAGGATTTTCTTTTTCGGAATACCACAATGTTTATAAGTATTTAGTAGTGACATTGACAAGCTTTTCTATTTACAACAAAATAAGCTAATTCCTCGCACAAAATATAATAGCATTGTGATAGAACAACATAATGTGTAACAATAAAGTTTACAGTGGCTTCATAAATTATTAAAGAAAACGTTAAAAAGCAAAACACACCGGATGCCCATTCTTTGTTCATTTTCTAGAAGTAAAGGGGTGGTTTATTATGATTTTACTTTTTTAACTTTAGTTAGTGTGTAATGTTGCTGTTTGATCATAAACAACGTGCAAAGTTACGACGCTCAAAGTTCAATGCAAAGGAGATATTTTCTTTTACAGAAGTCACTTTTTAATGGCTGGTAGGGACTACAATGAGCTTCTTCCCGGGTTGGTGACATCACTAACCCTAACCCCGCCCCCGAGAACACACAACAAAGGGGGCGGGGCCATGTTGGGCTGCTTTAGAGAAGAGGAAGAGTTGTTGTAGTAGAGTGTTGTTGTCATGCCGTCATTTCACGCCGGACTGCTTCACAAACGAGGGTCAATTCAACACAAAAGATGAACATGACGGCACATGCTAGTGGATGAGTTGAATCAACTCCACAGCAACTACATACATTTATCCACTAACCATTCAGAAACGTCCAGTTTCATTCTAAAAGTTGTAACTTCTTCCTGAGTCTCTCCATCAGTGTCGACTCCGGTTTGAACAATGTAAGGCTGAACACCGTTACTGACAATCCTCATTTTGGCTGCGTGAGATTCTCCAGCTTTGTTGTTGTTGAGCTGTTAAAGCTCCGCCCTCTTCTGGAAAGGGGGCCTGGAGCAGCAGCTTATTTGCATTTAAAGGGACACACACAAAAACGGCGTGTTTTTGCTCACACCCAAATAGGGCAATAGGGTGTGATTCCTTTGGGTAGGGGCGTGTTTGCTTTTTGAGATTTCAAATATCAACAGCATTTCTCAAAAATCACTTACTGCACCTTTAATGAAGACACTCAGATTATTGGAGAAGTGAAAGCACTTAAAAAAATAAAAAGTGTAAAAAAAAGTTACAGAAGTTTATTGTAAAGCAAATGTACTGAACTAAGCATTTTTTATTTTGCTACTAAATATATATTTTGCCAAATAATATAGACTCTAAAATTGCTATAAAATCAATGTCTAACCAAGTTGTGTCCCAAATTTGAAGCTGATATCACAAAAATTGAGCCACTAAAAGGTTTTAAAGCACAGGATAAATTTTATGTTGATTACCATGTGGGAAAAAAAAGGCAATAAAAAGAAGATTTCCTATATCTTTTGTGTTAGACATCAAAAGTTGTGCATCAAACTTTGCGGTATTTTGGCACACAGTCATCCCATTTCATCAAAAACAACGAGTACAACTATAAAACAACAGTCAAGGAAAATACCAGCCCGACTAAACATTCTGGATAAGTGCTGAACACAATGAGAATCCAACATGAAACAATTCAAGGGTTATTTGGAAATCAAGCATGCAGTATTTCAGTGTTACAGTATTTTAATTCTGGTGCTGATGTCCAGTGTTAAACCTGCAGTAACTCGCCAGCGATCGACACCATGCAAACATCTGAGTCAGTGTTAGTCTTCAGTTCTCATTTGCTCTTTCTTTGTTTCTGTTTCTAGCAGTCAAGAAGTTCCAAAAAGCAAAGAAAGAGCCAAAGAAAGCGACAGGCAAGAAGAAGAAGCAGCAGAAGGAGGCAGAATGCGCCGGCAGCCTGATGGCCGAGCTTCCCTTCGCAAACACCGAGGTCTGGAGAGAGCTGGGCTGTGAGTCCACACTTTCCCTTCTAGAACAACAGCTGAGGCTCGACTTACCTCTTAAAGCGGCGGTGCGACGCGGCTCCTGCAGGCTCGTGTCATCTTCCGGGTGCAGGAATCATTGCATGAAGCGCTGAAGCATGGCAGACACTGAGAGAGCCACGCTGGACTGAGGGACGGTGTTCGGTTGCCAAGCGATCCGTGGCTCGTCCTAGTACCGCAGCTGCTCTTGCATTCAGATTTCCCAGCTGGCTACATGCTATGAATAAAACATTTGTCGGGCGCGTTTCTGCTTCTGCTCTCGCCAAGAGTTCAGAAATGCTTCTGTTTGTCAGCGTTTGCTCCTCGATCAATAGCGCTGACATTCTGAGATTTACAGTCCGACTAGTGAACGTGCTTCTGTTTCTGATTTCATGCAAATGTTTTCACGACAAATGATAATGTCCGTCTGAGTTCAGAGACATGAATGTGAGTTTGAGAATGAACAGAACCTGATGATTTCAGAAATGAATTAAACATTTACATTTATGCATTTGGCTGACGCTTTTATCCAAAGCGACTTACATTGCATTATACTATTCATTTGTATCTGAGTATGTGCAATCCCTGGGATCGAACCCATGACCTTGGCATTGCTAGTGCCATGCTCTAACCACTGAGCTACAGGAAAGCTTTTTTTTATTAAAGACATGCTGGTAGTTTTTAAATATAAGTACAGTGTTAAAACATGTAGTTAATTAATTGAAATGTTAGTACATAGTGGTTAAAGACACTTAATATAAAGAAAAACACAAAACTGTGTGTTTATGTGCGTGTTTAAATGTAATGAATCTTAGATTCTGATCAGTGCTGTGATGGCTGAATGCTTGTCTGTGTGTTTTCAGTCGCCAGCTCAGAATCCAGCGAGAAGAAGAAGCGTAAGAGAGGAGACAGCAGTCGAGTGGAGAGTGAGGAAGATGACGATAAAAAGAAGAAGAAGAAGGAGGCCGCACGCCCAAACTACTTTGTCTCAGTGCCGATCACCAATCCTGAGGTACGAGCCAGTGACGGGAGCTGCTTATCTAAACTTGACAAGTCTGTTTTGTTTGTTTTATTTTATTTCTGTGTGTGTGTGTGTGTCAGATCAAACAGGCGGTGCAGGACGTGCAGAAGCTGGTGCTGGAGAAGGACTCTCGTCTGTCGCGAGCGCTGATACCTGTGGACACCCTACACATCACTCTACTGGTGGCTCACCTGAAGACACAGGAGCAGGTCGATCTGTAAGAACACACACACACACACACACACTCACTGCAAGCACACTGCACTGGCAACCAAATCAATCCAAAATCACAGCCAATCAGAAGAGCGTGTGGGCGGAGCCTCTCTGCAGGCGCACTGCACTCGCAATTAAATCAATCCAAAATCACAGCCAATCAGAAGAACATGTGGGCGGAGTCTCACTGTAAGCGCACTGCACTCGTTCATAAACTCTGCAATAAATATTACATTATTTAAACAATATTAAAAATATATTCTGAGTTACTGACAATCTTTGTCATAGAATACATTTGTTTGTTCACAGTTCTTGTTCTTGTTTCCTTTCAGTTATTTTCAAGATCTGAGGTGAATTATCTATTGTTACATTCAGTACAGCTATAAAGGTCATCCAAAATGTTATTCAAACTCACATTAAATTCTTTTAACATTAAATAAAGTACATAATCAGTGCTTTTTTTATATAATAATAATAATAAAAGTATCATACTTTTATTGTCAGTGTCATACTTTGTAAAAAAAAATGTCAAAATGATTTGAGACCATTCTATAAGAGGAATAACTAATTCCAGACTGGTCAATTATTATTGAAAAATAATTTGATCTCAATTAAATAATTCAATGATCTATTATCGGTCGGTTTTTAATAATTCACCCATCTGTTGTCAGTTATTCCTTATGAAACACACGGTTTATTGCTCTTTAAAACAGCAGCGACCGTTGTATGTTAAAAGACACTAATGATCAATAATAAAATAATTGCAATAAAGAATTCTTCTTCAGGCAAGTAAGATTATTATAGAATGTAACAGTCGGTTCCTGAAGTAAAATCTCCATCATTTTCTCCAGAGGGGAGCTGATTTCTTAACAATAACTTATAAACCTGTGAAGTCAGTCCTGTTGTGAGCTACGAGGTTGTTAATCGATGGCATTTGCTTCAGTTGAAGCCATTATTCCGTTTCAACTTAATCATGTTTAAAAGCGAAATTCGTGGTAAAAAATTAATTACCCATAATGCTGTACAGAAAATTCCTCCAATCAGAGAGTCAAAACAAGCAAAAGATCTCGTTAGCTCCACCCACTCCCATGAAGCACTGCGAATGACATAATCAAGCCGTTCTCAAAATACTTAAAAATACTTGTGCATATTTTGTAATAAACTTTAAATATATTGTTTATATACACTCACCTAAAAGATTATTAGGAACACCACACTAATACTGTGTTTGACCCCCTTTCGCCTTCAGAACTGCCTTAATTCTACGTGGCATTGATTCAACACGGTGCTGAAAGCATTCTTTAGAAATGTTGGCCCATATTGATAGGATAGCATCTTGCAGTTGATGGAGATTTGTGGGATGCACATCCAGGGCACGAAGCTCCCGTTCCACCACATCCCAAAGATGCTCTATTGGGTTGAGATCTGGTGACTGTGGGGGCCATTTTAGTACAGTGAACTCATTGTCATGTTCAAGAAACCAATTTGAAATGATTCGAGCTTTGTGACATGGTGCATTATCCTGCTGGAAGTAGCCATCAGAGGATGGGTACATGGTGGTCATAAAGGGATGGACATGGTCAGAAACAATGCTCAGGTAGGCCGTGGCATTTAAACGATGCCCAATTGGCACTAAGGGGCCTAAAGTGTGCCAAGAAAACATCCCCCACACCATTACACCACCACCACCAGCCTGCACAGTGGTAACAAGGCATGATGGATCCATGTTCTCATTCTGTTTACGCCAAATTCTGACTCTACCATCTGAATGTCTCAACAGAAATCGAGACTCATCAGACCAGGCAACATTTTTCCAGTCTTCAACTGTCCAATTTTGGTGAGCTCGTGCAAATTGTAGCCTCTTTTTCCTATTTGTAGTGGAGATGAGTGGTACCCGGTGGGGTCTTCTGCTGTTGTAGCCCATCCGCCTCAAGGTTGTGCGTGTTGTGGCTTCACAAATGCTTTGCTGCATACCTCGGTTGTAACGAGTGGTTATTTCAGTCAAAGTTGCTCTTCTATCAGCTTGAATCAGTCGGCCCATTCTCCTCTGACCTCTAGCATCAACAAGGCATTTTCGCCCACAGGACTGCCGCATACTGGATGTTTTTCCCTTTTCACACCATTCTTTGTAAACCCTAGAAATGGTTGTGCGTGAAAATCCCAGTAACTGAGCAGATTGTGAAATACTCAGACCGGCCCGTCTGGCACCAACAACCATGCCACGCTCAAAATTGCTTAAATCACCTTTCTTTCCCATTCTGACATTCAGTTTGGAGTTCAGGAGATTGTCTTGACCAGGACCACACCCCTAAATGCATTGAAGCAACTGCCATGTGATTGGTTGATTAGATAATTGCATTAATGAGAAATTGAACAGGTGTTTCTAATAATCCTTTAGGTGAGTGTATACATATGAAATCAACATCTTTAAATGAATAGTTTTACATTTCTCCATCATATCATTCTCAATGTTTCATGGGATTGTGGTTCATTCCCTCACTGAAGCTGTTAAGTTCACACTCCTGTATCTTTGTTTTTTCATCTGATTTTCAAAAACTTTCAAATCAAAGTTTGTAATGTCATGATTCTCCTCGTAGCTGGTTGGTTTGTTTCATGGCTTATGATGCTTTAACGAAGACGTTTTTGAAATCCCTATGGATTTCGAAAATATTTCCGGAACCAACGCAGCTGAATGCTTGATTGTGATTGGTCAGTGATGTCATTCTGTGGTCTAATGTTTGTGTATAATGACTCTAAACATGGCTGTGCTAGTTCCTTCTCTTTCTTCACAGAAGAAAATCATAAGCATTCATAAAGAACTCATAAACTACCATTTATTTGGTGAACATTGGTGAAATAAGAGTGATAACGTTCAGTGTGCTTCACATCAGGGTCCAGATGACTCTGTCAGGTGTCAGTCATTTGACTCATTTGACTGAATAAAAGCCCAGAATAGTTGTATAATGTATATTGATCGTCGGGATCTTTTCTTTATGGTTCTTGAGTTATTCTTCACTCTTTGTTCCTGGCATTACACTAAATGCAAATCTCCCTAAAAGCACACTTCACCCCGGTTAAAATAACCTAAAAGCATCAGCTGCTCCGTAAAGTCATTTTATTGTCTTTGAAGGCCACGTGTACGATCTGTCACAGTGACAACACGCAATAAATCTCAAACCACAGCAGTAATTATGACACGACTAACAGGATCTGTGTGTGTGTGTGTGTGTGTGTGTGCAGCGCTGCATCTACTCTCTCAGCGCTGGAGGCTCCTCTGAACGCGCTGCTGGCGGGACGCCGGCTGATCCTGCCCTTCTGTGGAGTCGGACACTTTAAACAGGAAGTGGTGTTTGTTCAGATCACAGAAGGAGAGCATCTGAACACACTCACGCTCATGGCAGGTACATCGCTCTTCCTCACTCCTCATCCTCTCCTCAGTGCAGTTCAAACTTCACATATAAAATCTGCCATTGGATGAGTAAAAAAATCTTGTTTAATGGGTTTTTAGGCTTTACTGCTTCTAGTGTAGGTGGATCAGATTGATACGATATAAAAAAATCTCTAATCTCCACTGATGATTATATGAGCACAGAGTTTTGATCCCTATTGGAAGTCGAGTGAAAACACCTTGAAGATCCTGAGAGCTCAGTCTGCTAATGTCATCTCTCTCTCTCTGTATTGATTATGTTCTTGTCTTACATCGAGGACGGTCTCAGGCCGGTCTGCGGGAGGCTGTAAATAGACTATCCCAGGATGCATCTGTGTCTCTGAGGCTGTGTGTGTGTGTTTTTCTCCACCCAGAGAGTGTGAGGAAGGCGTTTGAGGAGAGTGGCATCGTTTCTGGAGATGACAAAGCCTTCAAACCTCATCTGACGTTCCTCAAACTCTCACGAGCTCCCAAACTACGCAAGCAGGTAAGACGTGTGTGTGTGTGTGTGTGTGTGTGCTGAAGGAGGAGTTTTATTTATCTGATCATAAGCAAACACTGCAGAGTCTGTGCCGGTTGTGTATTTTAGTTTGCCATCTTACTCTTTGCTCTTTTCACATAAACAGCGTTGAGATTCTGCAGGTTTCCTCTGAACGAGATGAGCTGAAGCGTTACGACACTCAGTGCTGTGATTACAGCTGATTCTTACCACGGTTCAGGACTGTTCCTATAGACGCCATGCAGAATAAATTCACTGTAATACAGCTTTGTCAACGACAACAGTGATAATTGTAATTTATTTTTGGTAATCATGATAAACTATTCTTCCACCCAATCATATAGTCTATCTGTGCAGTCACAGGTGTGTATAATTCAGCTTTGATTAGTGAAAATGCGCCTGATGTGCCCATTTCTAAAGCTGTTAATTATACAGAACCGTTCAAAAGTTAAAGTCCTCCTGTAGTCAATCATTTTATCCCTTAAAACTCATCTTTGATCACCAAAATGACATATTTAAATGTTTTTTTTTCTTCATGCCTTAAAATAGCTT
>RJVU01047119.1:3361674-3425453 GCA_003731715.1 Anabarilius grahami | reverse complement strand
GCCAAAAAAACAAAATAGGGACTTTATTCAACAATATCTAGTGATGGGCGATTTCAAAACACTGCTTCATGAAGCTTTACGAATCTTTTGTTTGGAATCAGTGGCTCGGAGCGTGAATCAAACTGCCAAAGTCACATGATTTTAGTAAACGAGGCTTCGTTACGTCATAAGTGTTTCAGAATTTCAATAGTTCACGTGACTTTGACAGTTTGATTCACGCTCCGAGCCACTGATTCAAAACAAAAGATTCGTAAAGCTTCATGAAGCAGTGTTTTGAAATCCCCCATCACTAGATATTGTTGAATAAAGTCCCTATTTTGTTTTTTTGGCGCACAAAAAGTATTCTCGTCTCTTCATAACATTAAGGTTGAACCACTGCAGTCACATGACCGTTTTCTGGGCATCTGAAAGTGTTAATGATCTTGCTGAGCCATCGGATTTCATCAAAAATATCTTAATTTGTGTTCTGAAGATGAACGAAGGTCTTACGGGTGTGGAACGACATGAGGGGGAGTAATTAATGACAGAAATTTCATTTTAGGGTGAACTAACCCTTTAAAATGCATTATTCTTTATCAACACTTGAATGTGGGTTTTAAAAAAATTTTACAAAAAGCTGAGAAAATTGCATTTTGTCAAAGACAAATGCTTTGCTTTTAACGCTTGTTTCTGCTCTGTGTTTTAATCCGGAGATTCTGTACGCTTTCAGAAGATTCGTAATAGCGCCCCTTACCATATAACAGTGAAAACACGGGAAGCTGGAAAATTGGATGGACCCTGGATGCACGTAAACCTATTGTAGGAGACTCCAAAACGAAATTAAAATAGCATAATAGTAATAATATTTCACAATATCACTGTTTTTACTGTATTTTGATTAAAAAAATACAGCTTTATTGAGCAGAAGAGACTCTTTCAGAAACATTAAGAAATCAATCGTGATTTGGTTTGATGGTGTTGTGAGGATGAAGCCATCTGCTCAGACAGTGAGGGGTGAGACTGACGCCAGATCTTCTGCTCTGCTCCAACACAATCAAATCAAACACACATTACACAGCTTTAACCTCCCACGACTTGAAACAGACGGCTCACCCTCATGTCCCAGAGTTCACGCTGCTCTTATCCTTATGATGAAAGGGACTGGGTCTGAAAGAAGGAACTCAAACTCTCACATTGGCTGATCTGTTCCTTCAGTGCGTGCTGTGAGACGTGTGTACGTGACAGACAGTGCTTCTTCTTCATGTGCAGGACACAGATAGGAGGCGCGTCTGTAATCTTCCCACAGGACAGGCTTCCTGCTGAGGTTATCGGCCACGACAGACGCTTCCAGCCCCGCTGTACTGTCTCTTCCCTCTCCAGTCCTTCTGTTTGCTTCAGACTTACGGTGTGCGTGTGTCTTCGCAGGGCGTTAAGAAGCTGGATCCGGCGCTGTTCTCCGACTTCGAGAGCCGTGTGTTTGGAGACGAACGCGTGTGTAGAGTGGACCTGTGCTCCATGCTCAAGAAAAAGACCGAAGATGGATACTACCACCGCGAGAAGAGCGTCACGTTCAGTGAGTAAACCAGGCTCATCTTTGTACGTCTGGTTCCTCTAGTATGAAGCAGTGCTTCTGGACTGGACGGGTCAGGGGTGTAACTGAGGTTTGGACAGCAGAGTGAACAGTCCTCAGGACAAACACTGATATGGACTCAGCAGCTGTTCTTTAACACCATCAGTTCTCGCGTCGGTCCAGTGAAGAAGCACTGCTGTAGAGCACATCTTCTGGCTTGTGATTTGGGCTCAGGTTTGCAGGTCATTTCCAAACTCCAGGTCTTTTATTTCAGTCTGGTACTGTGAGATGGTTTTGGATAATAATGCCGTATTATATGCCACAGTGCTGTTTTGTATTGTTACAGTGTTGGAAGTAAATGTAAATGAAGTGTTTACTCTTTCTCTGTGTTACCTGCAACGAGTAATTCACGTTTATTTGTCAGTAAAAGTCTTTTGACAGCTTCAGGGCTTTGCTGAAAACAGCGTTATGGTAAAATGGATCATTATTGACAGAGTTTTGCTTCGGGTGGAACTGAAGGAACGGCCGTTTCTTCCAATCTTTCCCTCTGTTTGGCCTAAAACACTGTTCCTGCTCATCCAGTTTGAAATGCTGACTACACACACTGAGGTTTTTCAGACTTTCCATCTCTGCATTCTCTCCATATTTACAATTCTTTGCAGTCTTTAGCTGCTGTCTACATCGCACTGGATCTTCACTGAAACTGAAGCTAGTTCACTCCCTCTAAATGTTCACTCTTTGAGTTCTTGCACCTGAAAACAATACATCATTATGACTAAAAGTTTGCTAAGGAGTATTTTCTACTAAAGCAAGGATGTATCGGACTCATAGCAGACTGGTAGGCGTGGCGTTGGACAGCAACATGCCCAATGGATTATGGGTGTTGAAGTTTTCCTACCTATTTTTTTTTTTCTCTCTCTTTTCTCTAGTCAGGTAGAATCGATTTCAGCATTTTTCACCTTTCTAGAGGCAGCTCAGTTTTACACTGCAAAAAATGCTTTTCTTACTTGGTATTTTTGTCTTGTTTCCAGTCAAAATATCTAAAAATTCTTAAATCAAGATGTATTTTCTATACAAGAAAAATTACAAGATATTTAGTCTTGTTTCCTGGGGGAAAAAAAATCTACATTAAAGCTGCAGTCCGTAACTTTTTTGGGTTCAAAATGATCCAAATTCAATTTGAGCAAGTACATAACCAGCCACTGTTCAAAACTATCTCTGAACCTTAGCCCAATTCACAACAGTAAGCTTGCAATAATGTTTTCTAATAAAATCAGTACTGGTGGGTTTCTACCGGAAATTCAAGCATGAAGCCGTTCGTCTTTGCGTAATTACGTCACGACTGTTTACATAAAGAAGGAGTCCCAGCTAGTAGCTATATCATGTGAGGATGCTGTGATGGATCATTTATAGCCTTTTCTCACAGCAGCTGCAATAATTAAATTTATCATTTTGATGGCGGATTATAATCCAAAAAGATCCAAATGCAATCATCAGTGACAACTGGAGATTCACCCGAAGTCAAAAGCAAGAGACGTCGGACTGTGGAGTGGCTACAGAAATTGCAATCTACAGGTAACACTAATACACACTAAATACACAATTTGAGAAGCAATTATAACAATAATAATTTGCACAATTTGACGTGATCTGAGCTAAGCCATCGTTAGATTTAATCACCATTTGCAGCGCGATTTATTGTAATGCTTTTTTTTCTCAGTTGGTCAGAACAAAAGTGGCATGTTACTTATTTGTTCAGATGACATTTTCCGGTAAAAATTCGTACTTTGGTCACACTTCAAGATGTAGAATCTGTGATTCTGAAGTACAGTATCCACACCGGTGCGATGACTGACAGCAAACATCTGCGCTGAGGAGCCGCGCCGATGCACAATCCACGTAAAGATGATAATTCTGCAAATAACTGCAATTGCAGGTTTCAAACAGAGATGGCGACAAAGAGGCAAAACTTACAGACTGCAGCTTTAAGTGCATTTTGCATAAAACAAGTAAAATAATGGCAGATAATGAAGTAGGAAAAAAAATGTGTCAAAATGTAATTTTCTTGTATAGAAAATGTATCTCAATTTATCTCGAGGATTTTTAGATGTTTGTACATGAAATAAGAAAAATAAATTTTTTGCAGTTTATTGAAAGGTGGTGAAGTACTCCTTTAATGAATAACTGTATTTTTTAGGTGAGACACCACAGGTTAAATCCAAAGTTTTTTCAGGCACTGGTCAATCTTGAGATTTTGGGCTATTTTGCTTCTTCCATAACTTCACTTCTTTCTGACTAGTGGAAAAAAAACATCCACGATACACATTTCAGGGATAATGTCCATGCAGCCGGTTGTTAGCGCACAATAAACCCTGACGGGATGATCAGACCCTGATGTGAAGCGGTTCCTGAAGGACTTTATTTTAGGATAACAACCGGCTGAATGCACATTATCCTGCTTATTACGCCGACATATGCCACACTAAATATTGATTTGAGATATTTCATTAGATCATTAAACACAGTTCCTAGCGAGCAGCTTTGAGCCTAGATGAACGAACGAAGTTAAAAAGGGATAATGTTCAGA
Source organism: Anabarilius grahami (assembly GCA_003731715.1). Lineage (NCBI taxonomy): Eukaryota > Metazoa > Chordata > Actinopteri > Cypriniformes > Xenocyprididae > Anabarilius > Anabarilius grahami. The sequence goes on along the minus strand of RJVU01047119.1, from coordinate 3,421,317 downwards.
TTAATGACTCGTTACACGGCTTTTCACCACATTAATGACAGTTTGTGAGAGCCTTTCCATCTCTTCGTCTTTTGCTTCCAGTACTAGATAGATCTTCTTGATCCCATTTATGAGGCTTTTTTCCTCTTGTGACAGTTATTTATATGAATCGGTCAGATTTGTCTAGAGGGAATATGCCCTGAATAAGCAGTTTTCCATATGTCCTCTCAGGAAGCGTTTATCTGGGAATTAAGTAGGTGTGATATTCCCATATATACCATTGTGTTTACATGAGACTTGAAGGTCCTTCAGTGAATACTTCAGTACTTCCTCTGAAATGCTTGATTCATTTTCTCCCACTCTTCTTCTTCTTCTTCTTCTTACACAAGTTCACCTCATATTTCACGTGTATCTGTAACAAACTTGTACTCGGAGTAGTTGTAGAATCTGTGTGCGGATGACGAATCTAAATCATGAGGCAGGCAAACCTGGTCAAAGCACAGGCAAGCAGTGTACGATGCAAACAGGAAGTGACTCGTGAAGAGATCAGTATTCGGCAGATGTCTCTGTTGATCCTGCTGTGATTAAACTGCAGGAACAAATAGTGAAAATGGTCTTTTAACTCGTCTGAGGAACACGGTTCATGAACTCTTCAGGAATATCTTCATCTTTATTTATTATTCATCTTTACAATAAGCTTTATTTGTTAACATTAGTTAACATCCACCCTTCTCTCCTTCAAAAATCTCTTAAAAACACATTATTTTTCTGAATATTATTCCTCTGCTCACAGTCTGTAAAATGTATTTATTTATTTTTGCTTTTATGTTGATTATCTTGTCCTATTCCTTAACCTATCTCTGTAAAGCGACCTTGGCTGTTGAAAGACACTATATAAATAAAAATTATTATTATTATTTACTCAAACTAACAATAAACAACAATGTAAACAAACAACATTTTTTAGCCTTAGTTAACTTCAGCATTTACTAATATAGTTGTAAAATCAAATGTGGGCTGTGTTAACAGGAGTGCTCTGTGTAGACAGTCTTTATTATAATCCAAAATACTGGGTAGAAACAGGAAGTCAGGCAGGGAAGAACTCTAACCACATAATAACAATAAACGAGAACCAAACTGAACAGGGTGCATTTACGCCATGTTGTGATTACCGTAATTAAGAGATTTCACATGTAAAAAGTGTCCAGGTCCTCCTAGAGCTCGTAATTACAGCTTGTAAGATGGGAATTTTCTGAGAGCTCCTACTTGTACCTCCTGACCACTGCAGATTCATTTAGTGGCTGATAGTGTTGCCATAGAAATGCACAATTCCCATTCTGAGAACGTAGATCTATCTATCTGTCTATCTAAATGAATGAAGTGACATGTGGCCAAGTATAGTGACCCATACTCGGAATTTGTGCTCTGCATTTAACCCATCCAAGTGCACACACACAGCAGTGAACACACACACCGTGAACACACACCCGGAGCAGTGGGCAGCCATTGCTGCGGCGCCCGGGGAGCAGTTGGGGGTACGGTGCCTTGCTCAAGGGTCTCACCTCAGTCGTGGTATTGAGGGTGGGGAGAGCGCTGGACATTCACTCCCCTCACCGACAATCCCTGCCGGACCTGAGACTCGAACCCATGACCTTTGGGTTACAAGTCCGACTCTCTATCCATTAGGCCACGACTGCCCCCACGACTGCATATCTACTGGCTGCCAGTAACATTATTTCTAGTATTGATGTGTAATATCTGATATCTTGATCACTTTAATGTGAAGTGTTTCTCAGTTCAGATGTAGACCAGAGTAAAATACTGACTGTCAGAACGGAAGTGTGTCTTTTAGAAAGACTTGCATAACTGATGTGAACTCACTGGAGGGTTTTAGTGTTATTACACATGCTGACACCAGGGGTCAGTGTTGATTCGCTCTAGTTCATCTGAAGCTCTTAGTTTCTGTTCAAGCAGTCATTATCTGTGACAGAACTCTGATTAGATGAACACAGTCTGTGCCAAATATCACAGTCACTGCAGTAAATCTGTGATCGTTTTGTGTTAGCACCAGCTTGAATGACATTGTTTGGATGAAATCCCATAGTTGGTTAGCTTCTGTGGTTACCATAGTATACTGTTTGTGGTATACCATAAAAATACTGTGATTTATGTGTCAGGATCTGAGATGACGGTTTTGGCCTCCTAAACAAACTTTTAACCTCCTGCATTCATTTCAGATGAATATTGCAGTGTTTATAAATGATTTATCGTTTCACATCATTATTGTTTCATGTTCCTCATAATCTTGAATCAGAATATCTTCTCCTCCCTCTTGCAGCATCTCTTCTCTTCTCTGATGACGAGGGCGGGGCAACCTGTCACTCACATGAGATCCACCAATAGCAAACCACAAGCATCCAATCAATTCCCCACAGACAAAATCAAGCCCCGCCCTACATTAGTTCTTGTTTGCGATGCGTTTCACTCTGATATACAGCACAATATGGTAGAAAAGACTAGAACAACTTCCATTTCATGATGTGTTTAATGCATGCTTTATGTATTAGTTCCTAATAAAGCTAACCGTTCATTTTATTTACTCGCCAAAGTCACACCTTTCCTGTGTTTTGGCTGTGATGTGAGTGAGTGTTAATGCAGACCCAGAGCGTGAGGTGAGCGGTTTATAAATCTGCTCTGGTCTGATCTGAGTCACGATCAATAGTCTCTCAGTCAGCGTCTCCTGCTCTGATCAATACTCTCGCTCTAACTATAGCCCTTGAGGTGTGTGTCTGAGTGTCCAGATTACTGACACACGTGTTTCTCCATCACTTCAGCAGATCTGCACTGAAGCGCTGCAGAGAACTGGGCTTTTCTTGCTCTTTTCTAGAGTTTGATGGGACACACTGAACTCAGACGTCATTCAGAACATTTACTGAAATGAACAAGAAGCAACTTGATCAGAAATTAAGATTTTGACAAAACATATCAACACCAATCCAGTATCTCAGTGTGGGCGTGGTTAGCTACTCATTTCACATGCGAAGAGGTCAGCCAATCATAAGAGGGCATTTATATATAGAAGTCTGAGAGTACTTTAATTGTTAGGGTCATGGGGAGGTAATGGTCATGGAAAATTAAAGACGAGGCAATTATTAATCTAGACAGACGAGCAGCCCGTATGATGTGTAAAGTCATCAGAGGCTCATTATTCAGATGTGATGTTCCTGCTGCGAGACGATCATCTGGACTGGCACACGCTAATGAGGCTAATGAATCAGATGAACGTATTATTCGCTTCCTACAGCGGACTGATTAAGTATTTCCAGTGCAGATATTTATAGAAAACAACACATTCTCCTCACATACAATGAAAAAATTGGTTTAGGATTTATTTTGAAAGCATTTTCGCTTAGAAATTGCTTGTAAATTTCACAAATAATTGTAAAGAAGTGGCAAGTAACCAAGTGTTTCATTACTGGGTGAATCAGTGTTTTTGAACAAATCTCTTGAATGAATGATTCAATGACTCACTCATAAAGACTTCACTTGTTTCATTACTATATGAATCAACGTTTTTGAAGAAATCTTTTGAATGAATGATTCAATGACTCATATAGACTTCACTTGTTTCTTTACTGGATGAATCAGCATTTTTGAACAAATCTCATGAATGAATGATTCAATGACTCACTCTTAAAGACTTCACTTGTTTTATTACTGGATGAATCAGCATTTTTTAACGAATCTCATGAATGAATGATTCAATGACTCATAAAGTCTTAACTTGTTTCATTACTGGGTGAATCAGCATTTTTGAATGAATCTTTTGCATAAATGATTCAATGACTCACTCATAAATACTGAATCAGCATTTTTGAACAAATCTCATGATTGAATGATTCAGTGATTCACTCATTAAGACTTCACTTGTTTCATTACTGGATGAATGAGCTTTTTTTTTGAACAAATCTTTTCAATGAGTGATTCATTGACTCCTAAAGACTTCATTTGTTTCATTACTATATGAATCAACGTTTTTGAAGAAATCTTTTGAATGAATGATTCAATGACTCATATAGTCTTCACTTGTTTCTTTACTGGATGAATCAGCATTTTTGAACAAATCTCATGAATGAATGATTCAATGACTCACTCTTAAAGACTTCACTTGTTTTATTACTGGATGAATCAGCATTTTTTAACAAATCTCATGAATGAATGTTTCAATGACTCACTCTTAAAGACTTCACTTTTAACATCATCTTTTAACGATTAATCGCTCCTCTCTAATTTCCAGCTCCAGAAATAATTTTTTACACTATATCAACAGTAAATATATACTGTATATCAGAATACACAACAAAATTCATTCCTCTCGCTCAAACAGTAGATTATGCTGCTAGCAACACAAGGTCACGGGTTCGATTCCCTGCATGAACTGATCAAATATGTATCACGAATGCAACATAAATCACTTAAGATAAAAGCATCTGCCAAATGCATAAATGTAAAGTTAATATCTGAATGCCCATCATTGATGTAGATATACTGCATGCACCAGCATGTTCTACCTTGATCTCCTGGTCAAAACTCCTAAAATTCACCATTTAATACATTTTGTTTTAGTAAATCCTGTTGTAGCAGCTGGTGACAGTATTATTGTAACACAGCTGCAGATGTGTTCTCTTCTTTGAGATTGAATCCTGTCATATTCTGCTACACACACACACACACACACACACAGATGGTCTATCTGACGGTGTCTGACCACAGCTCATCTAGGATAAGCTCGGCTCTCTAATCCCTGGATGACATGCCTTTCCAGAAACCACTCCTAAATCTTCCATTCAGCATCTTTCAGGAATGATCTTGAATCTTTCAAAATCTCTGAATATTTTGTAAGGAAATACGTCTCCATAAATAATGCTTCTCTTTATCTCTGAATATCAAGTTGCAAATTGCAAATACATTTGTCACTGTTAGTTGTAGATCTCGCTCCGATGTGGAGTTCAGACCTGCGGGGTGTTTCGTTTACAGCCAGTATTGTGTGTGACGTCAGAGACGCTGGTCAGATGAACTCTCAGACTGTGTGTTGTGTGAGAGCGCCTCTGGCCAGTATTGATCACATGTTTGTTAATGCAGAGATCAGAAGAGAGATGGACGAGTGTGTTACAGGAGCCGAATGTGTCCGGATTCAGATATGATCTTCATCAGAACAGCTGTGAAAAATTTGTATAAGTGTCTCAACATTTACATATGGGATGATTGATGGTCCAGGGATGATGACTCTATGTGGATGTGTGGTGTGTGTTTGTGAAGTAATAACGTCAGGAGTGCTGATCAGTTTAGTGTTTTGTTATGCTGAATGTTGTGGTAAAGAAGTCCTGATGGACACACTGAATGTGGTATTTAATGAAATTTGAATAGTGCTTTTCACAGCAGCTTTACAGATTGGATTACTATATCGTGATGTGTTTCAACACTGTGATAGGAACTTACTGATCTCATGCTTCAAGATTTTGGTTGCATCAAGTATTTTTATCAGGGAGCTGCTAGAAAGTCACGTCATACTGCTTAAATCCTGCAGTCAGCAGACCAGAGACGCCTGTGGTGAAACGAAAGAAATGATAGAAACAGGAGACAAACCAGACTACTCTGAGGTCCAGTTCACTCTGCTTTAACATTATGTCAACGTTAGTTAGCTGTATTACTGTAGTGTTCACACGGTACGAATGAAATGTGATCAGGCAGGTTTACTGACATAAATAGAATGTTCCCTGTTGGTTGGAAGAACGTTTCCAGTATGTTCCCAGAACAACAATTGGTTTCCCAAAAAATAACCAAACAGGAACCATATGAGAACATTAGGGGAACGTTCTGTGTTTGCTGGGAATACAAAAAAGGTGTTGTTTGCTAGATTTCTGTCTTAAATCCCTATCAATAAAGCCATTCCTGTTTATCCTTCCTGAAGGTGCTGTTTTAACATTCACTAGACGTCTGCCGTCTGTCCATGATAACATATTCTTGCAAACAAACCAGTGATTTGACCAAACGAAGCAGCTTCTTTATGCTTGAACACACCCTAGTGAATGTCGTTTTTTTACACGTACACTAGCGTATTCATATGGTCGAATGCATAGCCTTTCCAAGTGTACTCCATTTGATAGCGTGCGTGAACCGACACGTGCGCTCTAGAAAGTTTCATCTTTGTCCAGTGTCTGCGCTATTTCTCTCCTGAAGTTATGACCGATAAAAATGTCTTTGTATTCTTTTAAACTAAAGTTGTGTCTCTCTGTTGATCTCGCATTCTCTGGTATTTTTTTGTTATTGTTCCGTATCTTCTTTAGTTTAGTTTTCTACTGTGAAACAACGGCCCAGGCAAGTGCTGCCACCTTGTGGAACAACTGATAAGTGCAAAACAAGTTCAATGCGTTTACAAGCGTTTAAGCGCAGTTACACAAATCGGGCGGCGCGCGTACTATTCCGGTGACGACACTTGCATCACGCTTGCACATAAAAATCTAAGTATAGACCCATTATGTGTTTGCAAACAGCGATGACGTTTTTTTTGTGGGCGGAGCCTACCTGGTTGCAGAAAATGGCAGTTCTGCAGTAGCAGTCTATGGAAGTCGAGGAATAAAAGAATGAAAACATTAATTTCGAGTTTGTATCTCACAATTCTGACTTTTTTTTCTCGCAAATCAGAGTTTATATTACACATTTCTTGGAAGGAAAAACAGAATTGTGAGATATACTTATCAATTTTCCTCAGAATTGCAAGTATATATCCCGCAATTCTGACTTTTCCCCCATCAGAATTGTGATATAAACTCACAATTGCGAATTATGAAGTCCGAACCGAGAGATATACACACGCAAATGCAAGAAAAAAAGTCAGAATTGTGAAATAAAAATGTTAAATGCTATGTTTAAAAGTTATTTATGTAAAATGTTATAGGTTTAAATATTATATCATGCTGCAACTATGAACTGCATATGTGAATATTATGTAGACTTACTGTTTACATCAAATTCCTGCTTTAATAGTAGATTAATCATTGCTGGTTTCATCAGTCCAGTCTGTGACTTGCAACATAAACGTCTGCGTTTAGCTTCAAAGTGCGTTTTCAATGTTTTTCTCTTATTCAGTGGATTTTGCACATTTTCCTGCACTTGGTACCGCTATTTTTCTGCCTCCACTATGCGCGCGCAGCTGCAAGTGATGTAACCGTGACGTCTGCTCTGAATTGGTCTATACTTGTGCTTTAGTCAGTGAAGTGTGAGCGAGAGAGAGACAGACACTAGTTCTCATGACTGTTTGTTGTTGAATTGTCATGCTTTGGAAATGTGAGTTCATCTGAAATAGCGCCAAACATCTGTCTCTCTGCCTCAGTCTTCAGGTTGGCATATGTATTTCAGCATCACTATAGTATCATGGCATCAATCCAGTAAACAGATTTAATAATTATTATTCTGCACAGTTATTTCAATCCTTTAAAGACACTAAGTGAAGTGAAGTGAAACACTTCAAACAATGAACATGTAAAAATGTTCTAGAAGTTTGTTTACTGTAAAGCAATTATACTGAACTAAACTTTATTTTAGACAAAATATATATTTTACAAAATAATTTGGACTCTAAAATTGGCAGAAAATCAAAGCCTTGCGTCTAAACCAAGTTATGTTCCAAATTTGAAGTCGATATCACAAAAATTGAGCCGCTAAAAGGTTTAAAGGAGGATTTCACAACAGTTTTCAATAGATGAATTTTGAGTGTTTAAGCTTTCGAATGATAATATATGATGATTACTATAATATGTGACAGGGAAAACAGGCAACAATAAAGTGCTATGAAGTATTTATTACGAAATACTTCTAAAACTGAACTAAAAATAATCGCAGGACTGCAGTAACCCTGGAGCAGTGTGAAACTTAAAACAACTCTCATAAACGGTCTAATCAAGTCTTTAATGCTGTTAGTTTGGACTTTGGCTTCATAAAGTTTGAGCTGTGGACATGTTGTGTAAGATTGAGTAACATTTATGGCATTAGTCAGTAATAACAGGAGTCATCTGTCAGCGTCAGCAGAGACTCGTCTCACGTTGAGCTGCTCTCAGATGGACGGATGCTCCTGTACAGCAGAGAGATCACAGACAGACTCACCGAATCTCAACTAACTATCAGAAACTGTGTTTTGCATGAACAGCACTGAAGGGATTGAAATGACATACTTCACATCTAACTCACATGATGCTCCTTCGAGGGTTAGTGCACCCAAACGTGAAAATCATCATCATTTACTCTCCCTCACGTCACTCACACCTGTATGACTTTCCTCTGTTAAACACAGAAGATATTTGAAGATCTGTTGGAATTAAACCGTTTTGGTGACCATTAACAACCACTGAATGAACAAAAACACTGAGACATTTCTCTAAATATCTTCTTTTGTGTTCCACACCGATTGTTTTAAGTGAAAGATCCCTTTTAAAAAGTGTTATGTGAAGTAGAGGTGAAGTTTGTCATGTGAGTCTTCAGTGTCACATGATACTATATAACTAGTGTGTGACTATCTGTTTGTCTATAGAATGTCTCCATTTAGATAGCTAAGTAAACGTGTGTGTGTGCTAGTGAGAGAGAGAGAGAGTGTGTATGTGTTGTGTGAGTGTGTACTTGTACAACAATTCTTTGTGAGGACTGGTTTGAGTTCTAGAGTGAGGACAAAGAGAGTAATGTAAGGACATTTTGGCCGGTCACTTTCTGAAAGTTCTGTTTGTGGGTCAAGACCTGGTTTTAGGGATTAATTAGGTTAAGGGTACGTGTGTGTGTGTGTGTGTGTGTGAGGGTGTGTCCTGTAGCTCATGTCAGTGTGATGAATCTCTCTATGTTGAAAACACCAGTATTGTTAATGAATCGTAAAACCCAATTAGTTGCTATTTTGTCTCCATTAGTAACGTAATGGCTTACAGTCACTGTCAAATGTAATATGAGGTAATTTAATTGTCAGAGCATTTGATGTCAGATTAAATCATGATTAATGAAGCGAGCGCAAACACACACTGTTTATTTGTGCAGAAATGTCTTGCCCTGGTTTCAGGGTGTGTGAGCAGAGGACAGATGTGTGTTTAAAGGTCTTGTTCACTAAGCACACACACATAGCAGTAAGCCGCTGTCCGTTCCAGAGCAATTATTCAAGCTGGCATGAGGATGGAGGCGGAGCTAAAGTCAGCCAATCTCCCACCAGCCCCCTCCACACACACACACACACACACACACACTTGCATAATCGCAGCGGACCGAGAGACAGTCACACGCTCACTCGCACCATGGCTGGATCGTACCACTCCTGCGCTTGAGGACAGATCAGCCAGAGGAGCGCGGCCGTCATGGGGCAGTTGTGCTGCTTCCCTCTCTCCCGACCGCAGGATAAGCTCAGTAAGTGTTCGGAGCCCTTCTTCCAGCAGCCGTGGACCCAGAATGCCGTGTGTCTGTGAGGAGCGCTCCTTTCTCTGCCTGTTTTATTCATGCAGCTGGAGGCTTTGTGAGCGTCGCGCGTCTGATCGCAGTGCTCAGGGTGGGAATCCGATGAGACGATGAGTCTAAACGATGTTGATTAGCAGAGGACGCCGGTGATTGGGATCTCTGGAGGTGGGAGTGTCTGTAGTCTGGATGTGGGCGTCACAGAAGGTCATGTGCTCATCTGGATGTGTGAAACCCCATTTAGATATAGTAACATTTAGGTCTGGAATTAGGGTGAGGATCAAACAGTCTGCTTGTGTTTCTATGGATGGGACGCCAGCTGTTAATCGGTAATGAAGGTGCACCAGGCTGGAGAAAGAGATTTAGCTTCAGCTCAAATGAATGAGGAGATGTGTTGAGGAAAAACTCATATATAGAGCAGTCAGTGTCCATCAGAACATTATTGTCTACTAGTCGTGGTTCTCTGTTGTCTTGTACAGTATGGTGTGTTCGTTCTTGTCATTTCATCTCACAGATGTGACCGTTTTCCTATATGTGATGTAATGTGAGTCGTAAAGATCGCAATTATGAGTTCATGAATGTGGCAGTCGTATTTACACGCGGCAAACTCAATCTGTAGATGATACACGAGTTGTGACGTGGGAAGGGGCGTCTCGATATGAAACATGGTGGAAACACTGATCTATAACCTAGATAATATCATATAATAATATCTATTATTAACCTAGATAATATCTATTTATAGATCAGTGAGAGGAGAGCAAGTGAGTTATGAGTTATTGTGTAGATTATTGTAATTTTACATGCTGTACATGTCACTCGACTTTCACGTCACAATTATTTAGTTGTGATACCATGTGATAGAAATGAAAAATGTTTATCATTCTAGTTGGAATTATTTGTTTCAGGACTTCCCTCGACTAAAGATTTTTCTTGTCAACTAGTAGTCGTTCATTAAAGCGATTAGTCGACTAATCACACGTGTATATTAATAAGCCATATAAATCATAATAACGAGCCTTTAATGTCTAATCAGCGATCAAGAACACAGGCGAAAGTAATGATTATGAATGTGTCATGAAAAAACAGCAAGGAGACTGTCTAAACATTTAAAAATGTACTGATGATGTTTTCTGTGTTTTCAGCTGCAGAGATTAAGTCGACGATACCGACTCGTCATCTCCGCTGTAGTGGACGTGTCTATATGCACGTATATTGCATAATCTGAGAATATTTGTTTACCATTTGAATCGCTTGACATCAGTGTTGCCAAGTCCAAGTTTTTCCTGCATAATTGGGCTACTTTAACACTGTTTCCGCGGGTTGTTTTTCATGTCCACGTGTTGAAGCGACCCCAAATAACATTATATTTAGTCCCTGGAATGCGAACTTTACCAGAGGATCCCCTCGACGTGCGATTGGGCTAGTTTTGAGTAGAAATTGGGCGGGTTTTGTTGTGAAAACCTGGCAACCCTGCTTGACATTTTAAGCATTCTATAGATAAATTTCTCATGTCTGTGAGGCAAGTATATGCTGAGTTTTGGTTTATTTTTGTGACGCGCTCCAGTTCAGGGAGACCGAGACGGCAGAAAGCGCATCCTCTTTTTGTTTTCTTTATTTTACCAAAGCACGTTTTCTTGTTATTGTGAGTTCACACAAATAAAAGTTTCGAATGATGTATTACTCTTATCTGTATGAACAAAAATGACAGAGTTGTTTCCGCTGTTATCAGGAGAAAATGCCAGTGATCGCGCCGGCGCCTCCATGTCATGCAGTAAAGCAGCTTCACACTCCACACAAACACTTGGATATGCGCCTAATAATAGAGATGCACGATATATCGTTATCGGCCGATATGTTTATTTTTAATGTTATCGTCATCGGTCCAATAAGAAAATTTGTCCGATATATTAATGCCGATGAATAATGCATAATTTTTCCTTCAGCTTAAACACTTCAGATGCGCACTGTCTGCAATTAATTTTGAATTGCTTGAAATATGATTGAAATCACTTCATAAAGGAAAATACAGTGCAACGAACAACGCAAGTAAGTCATATAGGCTAGATAAAATTAAAATGACAACGTTATAATTGTGTGCTTGGGACGTGGCTTTTAATGTTGAGATTTTTGTCTTTGTAATCTCTAAAAAATGATATGCAATTTTTTATTTAGATTTATCAGCCAATATGTTGGTTACCGGCTTTTAAATATAAAGAATTATCGGTATCGGCCAAAATGTTCATATTGGTGCATCCCTAATAATAGCACACATATATCTAGGTTAACATTATGTAAAGTTGCTACTACTTGCATGTTTCAAATAAGTCATATTTGAGGTTGATGGATGATAGACGATCTGTGTGACTTCGCTACAAGGGTTATTCTTTTTCTGCGACTAACCAACTAATAAAAATTTTGGTCGACTATGCCTCTTCTAGTCGACTAACGATTAATCGAATATTAGGGGGCAGCCCTAATTTGTTTATTCTTCACTATACATATATTTTTTGTTTGCACTTTTAAAAATAAAGGTTCTTTATTGGCATTGACGGTTCCATGAAGGACCTTTAACCTTTTCTTTATAGTGGAAGAAGGTTCTTGAGATTAAAATGTTCTTCACACTAAGAAAATATATTATTCTTTTTTGAATCTGTGCACTGAAAAGTTCTTTAAGGGAACCAAAAATGGCTTCTTTTATGGCATCACTGCAAAAAAAAAACCTTTGGAATCTCTATTTTTAAGAGTGTAGGCTGTTTCTGTGTTTTGAATGTCGTAATAACAAGCTTCCCATTTGCACTTGAAAACTGCAGCATAGTTTCATGTTATTTCAACATTAGGATGCGTCTCACAGTGGCGTCAGGAGGGGCCTCTGCCGAGCCCTGGAGCCCCGCAGGACCCTAATCCATCATTGTTCAGATGAAGCTCAGTTTGAAGAAGACGAGTGCACACGGTGTGCACTAAGCCCGTGCCCTACTTTGAGCTCACGTGATGGTGAAGAGTGCGAGGGAGCAGAAACACACGCATGAGAGAGCGGCGGAGGGAAGCGTGCGGTATACATGGGAATATCTCATGGGGCTCAGAAATACAGTGTGTTTATGAGGCTGACGGGGTCACAGCGAGAGCCCAGCTTGTGTGTGATGCTCTCAGAGCGAGAGGGTTGTGGTGAAGCAGTGGGATGCAGATAAATAATAGACGTTCACACAGTTTCTGCACACTGACACGGCGCTGTCTGATGTCCTGCAGAGAGGCAAACATCATTTGATGCGGTTGTGTTAAGACGTGTCAGTGTGTGTATAGAGGCTAATCGCTCTTCTCTTATTCTGTTTGTGTGAGATGAACTGAAGGACAGTGATCCATCAGAGCAGAAACAGCAGCCTTGGGTACAGAAAGTACACAAGTGTTCATGTGCCTCGTGTCTCGTTGTAAGGTCAGATTTGTTTACCTTGTGCGGTTCTTCTCCAGAGATACACACACACACACACACAGATAAGAGCTCCCAAACGCACAGTGCTGTGAATGTGTGTGTGTGCTGTTCGCTCTCAGCGGCTCGCCATATGAATGCTGGACACCACTGTGTATGATTCACATTTTCTGTGGATTTTATTTCGAGCTGTGGCTGATTTGCCAAACTTTCAGAATTAAGACAAAACTAAAAAAGCATGATGAATCACCAACAAAGATCTGTTTCCAGATTTAAGGCTTGTTCACACAAACAAACAGAACGTGAAGCTGCTCAGAATCTGTATTGTGTAAAGCTCAACTTTTTGATTTTGTAATCGTGCTATATTATTTTTCACAAATAAATAAACTTATAGGTCCCCTTCCACAAGATGTAAGATAAGTCTCCCAGAATGTGTCTGTGAAGTTTCAGCTCAAAATACCCCACAGATAATTTATTATAGCTTGACAAATTTGCCTCTATTTGGGTGTGAGCAAAAACATGCCGTTTTTGTGTGTGTCCCTTTAAATGCAAATGAGCTGCTGCTCCCGGCCCCCTTTCCAGAAGAGGGCGGAGCTTCAACAGCTCAACAACAACAAAGCTGGAGAATCTCACGCAGCCACTTTACCTAATTTCTTCGGCATATTTCCTTCATAAATGAAATTCATCCACTGTCCTCAGTGGCTCAGATGCCGGGAGTGGAGTCTCTTATGTTCATTTGAAAATCAAAAAACCGGACATTTGTAATGTTTATGTGGCAACTAAATTATATCAATAAGCGCTATAGCATGGACGTAAACATAGCGGACTCACTCAGGGTGGGATCTATGCTAATAGGGCAGTCGTGGGCGGGGCTTCTAGGGGGAAATCTGGAAGAGCGTGTTTTCAGACACTGCTTCTGATTTATGGGTATTATAAAAAAAGGAGTGAGTGGATTTTTACCATTACAGGCTGGTTGTTTACACACATCAGTGTTCAAACACCATGAAAAAGTGAATTTTGCATAATAGATGCCCTTTAAAAACATGACTGTAAAGGACGTAAACACTCTAACCAACACTGTCCATGGATTTAAATATTATATATCCAAAATATATCCAAAGACTGATGTTGCAGGAAAACGCAACGTTTTTAGGTGGTGATTTCATATGAATTCATACGATGTGAATCACACAAAAACATACGATTATTAGAAAAAAGTAAGCGTGAAGCTCCACCCCTAACATACCCGTCACTGGGGCAGAAACAGATCGTATGAAAACATACTAATGAGATACAAATTCTTATCATTTAGACACCAATTTGCCAAAACGTAAAAGAGTTATAAATAGTGTTTATAAATAGTTATAAAACAACATATTGGCTGATGCTGATAATTTCCAATATATCGGTCAACCACTACTGAGCAATACAGTCACTGACAACGGTCTGTTCAAACCAAGAGCAAGAATAAACACCAGATTGACTCCGGTACACTAGATGGCTGTAAAAACAAACACCTTTACCTTTTTTCAGCCGGTGGCCATTCTGGAAACATTTCGCTCTTGCACAGGAGAACCAAACAAATTGACCCCTTAAATCTGGGCCCTACACACATTATGTTAAAGTCAGCAGCTCTTAATTGGACATTAAAATGTAAGATGCAAAAAGCCAAGGCCTTGATGCCGCATGTTTATTTTTATATTGTATTTGTGAGCCGGTTGTGAGAGACACTCTGGCCGCGCACCAGCACCATTTCACTGGAAATGAGTTCTGGAAATAGCTGCTGGCGCTTTGCTTTCTAAAGTGGGCGGAAGACAAGCTGACCATCCTACAGTAAATGCACATTGTTCCTCGATGGGAAGCACAGGTTGATTAGAGAGAGGTGAGGCGCTGAGCACTGATCTAGGAGCAGGTCGTGACCTCAGCCCCTGCAGGACAGCGTATGAAACCCCTCCGAGATCAGCAGACAGGAGATGAAGCTTCCTGAGGAAATGCCATCAGTCAGTTCATTCTGCACCGCCACAAATCCCTGTGTTTGTCTTGTTTTAGGAGGTTTGGATCTTTAAACAAGATAAACCTTTGAACACGGCTCATTGGAAAAACAGGGCTCTGCCTACAAAACACACACAAAAAAAAAAAAAATACATAAAATTCACTGCAGTTTCCAGCTGAAATGACCACTAATGGCAGTAAAACACCTTCAACTTTTATTCCTTTGGTTCGTTTGCATAATACTGTGTTATGAGCTCAAAACACTTTTATCATAGTGCATGATTTGTAAATACATTTCAACGTTTGCATCACATAAGCCGCTCCATATATTTGTCTTTTCTGCTGTAGTAAACTTGCTCAGTAGCTCACCTGGTACAGCAAATGTGTTTTTAAGTCACGTTTAACACAGTTAAGGGTTTAGTGTAGGTGTACTTTATTTTCAAACTTTAGCATTAACCTTTTAGCTCCTTTTCTCAAGTTCACTTGACTGACTGTGAAGCTGCTGGATCATCTCTGTGTTTCTTTAAAAAGAATATGTGAGATCTGTGGCCTTGTTTATATAGACATGCGTTGAATGATCCTAAATGTGAATGTACGAAAGCTTCTGAATATTAAAGGGGTCATGAACTGCGTCGTTTTATAATGTTTCCTGGAGTGCATTTTTCCTACCCTGATTTTAGCCTCTGATTTGAGCGCTCTGTTTTAAGAGGCGTGTCTGTGTGAGACTTCAGTGTAAACGCCCACTGCTGTGATTGGCTGACATCTTTACATTTGAAAGAGCCAAGTATTACTCTCTCTTGCACGTTTTACTATTACAGCTCTCAAGGTTAACTAATCACATTGTAGTCGATCACAGACATGTTGTTGAGCTCATGAAAGCAGTGATCTCGTCATTCTGCACAATAACTAACGCTTTCATCATAACTAACAGTGCAAACCTGATGTAAATAAGAGATTTGCTGAACAAAACGGGAGTCCAGAACAATCGCGTTGTTTGATTGACAGCTCCAGCGATTGTAAAGGGAGCGTTCTTTCATCGCTCTCTATATATACTTTAATCACAGTTTAAATAACAGATTATTTTCGTCCTACTAAGAGAAACAAGGTGAAGTTGAGCGTTTAGTCTCTGGTTTGATTCACTGACACACAGACAAAGATCATGTGACTGTACATGAATCATTAATATCAGATCAGGCATTAGAATGAACACAGTTACTCACATGTTGTTGCATTACTGTCGAGTTCATATCGTAAAAGTCTGTTTGCACCGAAATGCGATTGATTTACCAAAGAATCCACAGTGAAATGAACCGAATACAAATAAATAAAGACATTCACAGTGTTGAAAATATTCCTGCATTAGGATCCTTTGAAAGGTAATGTTATTTCAGTCCTGTATCACTCTTCTCTCCTCCTCATCTCACTAACACAACAGTGGGCGGGGCTAACGCTGCAATGATGAAGTAGGCGTTGATTTCTTCTGTGGAGGCGGTGTTTCACCTATCAGTGACTGGGTCTGATGTCAATAAAAGCTTTTATTGGACTTACAAGGAAGTTTCCAGTTCTGAAACTTACAGGATATTCTTATAGTACGATGACCTCTTATATATCAAAAGGAAAAGTTGATTTCTCAGTTCATGACCCCTTTAATGCATATTGGACATGATTCTCAATCTATGCATTGTAATAAATGATGTTGGATTATTTTAATTATCAGTATAGATGAGCACAAAAACTAGGACTCTTCAGTTGTCGGACGCATAAGAACGTTTTCATGTCAGCTTTTGCCTTTATAAATCCTGATTTGTTCCTCACTTTTGACGTAGGATGAAATCCATGGATTTTAGGTTAAAATTCAGTCGTACATGCGTTTAGTTATTTGGCAGTTGTGTCTGTGGATGTTCAGTGAGTAAAGCAGGAGCAGGACGGGATTGAAGCCATGCGAACTGATTGGATGTATTGGCTGTTGTCTCTTCTCACTGTTTTTTCATGTTTTCAGTGTGTCTCAGATGTTTTCTGATCAAAGTATCCCAATGTTTTACTGAATATTACACTAAGATTTGGGTTTTAAATGTCAAACAACAAGCTGTACTGTGTAGCCAGAAGATATTTGCAGACACCAGAGAGAATGTTGTTGTGTTTTGGACTGTGACTCTTATTAAATGAGCGCCGGTCAGTTATTGTGTCAGACACACACAGGACACAGTGTTTTGATATGAGAATCAGATCAATCATGGAGTCAAATTGGGTTCACAATCAGCAAGGAGCAGATGTGGTGTAATTTATTGTGCATTATCAACATTATTCATCATAATTACAGTATCAAGGGAAATAATCAGCAATGTCATTTTTGTCACGATCATGAATCAAAGCCATCCTGATTGTTCAGAAATCCACAAAGCATGATCTCCGCAGTGTTAATCAGCCGATCGTGATTGAGCAGAAGCGTGGAGGTGAATCAGTGGGATCTCGTCATGCTTCGTCACAGACCATCTGTGTGATTCTGATGGTTTCTGATGCTGTGGTTGTGGGGAAATCACTTCAGGTTGCTAAATGTGTTGTTTATCTTGCAGATCTTCTGCAAAGCAGGCAGCGTGCTGCACGGACAAGTACGTGTTCCTCCTTCACTGTATCTGTGTAGTGTACTTCAACCCCTCACTACCCTACTACTGAGGGAACTAGACGCAGATTCACCCCCACTGTGTTTGTTTGCAGTAGTAAATATACTGTGACGTTTTCCATTACTTTAGGGATGCACGATATATTGGGGAACATTTTTACTTCTCAGCTGATAATATTATAAGGGTTTATTTTATTCATTTTAATCAGTGAATTATTTTTCTGTGCCATGTTACAGAAGTACTATAAAAAATAGGGCTGGGAGAATAAATTGATTCGTGGATCGATTTTGAGATTTTTCCGAATGCACTGCGATTCTCTCTCGAACCTATTCTGAGTTTAGTTTTTAACAGCAGATGGCGCTCTAGGCTAGTTTTTAACCGCGCACTCAAATGCTCATGAAGAAGAGCGCTCGTGCGTTCGGATGAGTCTGAGAATGTACTTACACCTCAGAATGCTTTAATGACGCGAGATTAATGTAAACACCTTGTGATTCGCTTAAACCTTTTCGAACTTTATAAATTTTTTTAATTTGAATTCATTAAATTATTAAATTTTATAGAAGGTTCAAGCGGTGTGTGAGAGGAACTGGAAGAGTGGCTGTTTCTAAAGCAGCGCCATCTGCTGTTAAACACTAAGCTCAGAATCAATTCGAGAAAGAATCACGATGCATTCGGAAAATCTCAGAATCGATCCAGAATCATTTCTCGATTCGCGATTCAATAATTGATTGTCCCAGCACTAGTAAAAAACACAACAATCATTCAGGTTTTAATACCTGATTTAAGCATGTGCAATTCTCGACTGTAGTTTCAGTGTAATGGACACTGTTCATTTTATCATATCAGTTACAACAATAACATACAAATAATTATATAATAATTACTAGATAATATGAGGGGTTATTTTATTTATTTATAATAGTAAACTGACAATTCTTGGGTTTATTATTGTTTAATACTGTTTTTAAAAAAAAACTACTGCTCAAAGGTTTGGGGTCAGTATGTTTCTTTTTTTAAAGAAATTAATACTTTTATTCATCATGGATGCATTAAATTGATCAAAAGTGACATTTATAATGTTACAAAAAAATCTATTTAAAATAAATGCAGTTCTATTCATCACAGAATCCTGAAAAATAAAATGCGTCACGGTTTCCACAAAAATATAAAGCTGTTTTCAACATTGATAATAATCATCATATCAGAATGATTTCTGAAGGATCATGTGACACTGAAGACTGGAGTAATGATGCTGAAAATTCAGCTTTGATCACAGGAATAAATTACNGTTTCTAAAGCAGCGCCATCTGCTGTTAAACACTAAGCTCAGAATCAATTCGAGAAAGAATCACGATGCATTCGGAAAATCTCAGAATCGATCCAGAATCATTTCTCGATTCGCGATTCAATAATTGATTGTCCCAGCACTAGTAAAAAACACAACAATCATTCAGGTTTTAATACCTGATTTAAGCATGTGCAATTCTCGACTGTAGTTTCAGTGTAATGGACACTGTTCATTTTATCATATCAGTTATGAACAATAACATACAAATAATTATATAATAATAACTAGATAATATGAGGGGTTATTTTATTTATTTATAATAGTAAACTGACAATTCTTGGGTTTATTATTGTTTAATACTGTTTTTTTTAAAAACTACTGCTCAAAGGTTTGGGGTCAGTATGTTTCTTTTTTTAAAGAAATTAATACTTTTATTCATCATGGATGCATTAAATTGATCAAAAGTGACATTTATAATGTTACAAAAAAATCTATTTAAAATAAATGCAGTTCTATTCATCACAGAATCCTGAAAAATAAAATGCGTCACGGTTTCCACAAAAATATAAAGCTGTTTTCAACATTGATAATAATCAGCATATTAGAATGATTTCTGAAGGATCATGTGACACTGAAGACTGGAGTAATGATGCTGAAAATTCAGCTTTGATCACAGGAATAAATTACACTTTACTATATATTCACATAGAAAACAACTGATTTACATTATAATAATATTTCACATTTTTACTCTATTTTTGATCATATAAAAGCAGTCTTGATGAGCAGAAGAGACTCTTTCAAAAACATTAAAAAAATCTTACCGACCCCAAACGGTAGTGAACAAATCAGCTGAATAATTGTAGGTTACACTGCAAAAATTAATTTTCTTAGTATTTTTGTCTTGTTTTCAGTCCAAATATCTAAAAAAAATAAAATTAATCCAGATGTAAGTAGAATTTCAAGATATTTTTTCTTGTTTTCTGGGGAAAAAAGTGAGTTTTTGCTTAAAACAAGCAAAAACTCACTTAATTTTTTTTTTTTTTTACTGAAAACAAGAAAAAATATCTTATGTCATTTTAGTTATCTAGTAAAAACATCTGGATTAATTTTTTTTTTAGATATTTGGACTGAAAACAAGACAAAAATACTAAATAAGAAAAGCATTTTGGCAGTGTGATGTATTAGTCACAATGTCTATATCTGTGCATCCCTATATTATTCCTGTTTATATAATTCTAAACCAGCTGAAAGCTGAGAAAGAAAATTATGATTGACTAGCAGCTGTAACCCTTGACCTCACATCTGACCGACAGTCACCGATGTAGACGTGTGTTTGATCATCTGATCTGTGTCTGTCTGCACTGGTCAGCGTACAGCTGTAACTGACTGTGTGTGTGTGTGTGTGTGTGTGTGTAGGTGTTACGAAAGCGGTGCCGGACGATGAGGAGTTAGTGAGTCTGAGTAAGCGGCTGGTGGAAGACGCCGTGTTGCGGGCCGTGCAGCAGTACATGGAGGAAACCCAACAGAACGGCGCCGCGCCAAAAGACGAGGGTCCGCCAGTGTCCAAACTCAACAGCACCAAATGACCCCGTGACCCCTGACCCGTCCCCTGACCCGTCCGCGACCTCACCTGCCAGCGGGCGTCAAACCGCAGCAGAGAGGCGTTTGAGTAGAGAGAGCTGAAGTCAGCGACGAGTGTGAACACAAGTGAAGTGGAGTGTGCAGGATCAGGGCCGATGCACACACGTACCTTTCCCTCTCCCGTCTTTTACTGTTCATTTGCGACGGATCCTTCAGAGAGAGCAGCTGAACGAGTGCTCTAGTGTCAGTCTCAGATCGAGTGTGGACGTGACCTGCAGCCCGATCCAAAGCCAGACACGTGAACTCTGCGATATGAACATGTCTGACCTGCTGTCACTGTCACATGATGACGCTGTGTGTGTGTTGTTTGTGCCGCAGGGTGTGTGTGCGCTCAGAGCAGGATGGATTGGGAAAGAGAGCGCAGGCGGACACAAGTACAGGCCGTAAAGACACTGTTAGCACAAGCAAACATTCGAGCGAAGATCCTGCAGGAGCTGAAGCTGTCCGCCGGAGGAAGTCCACACTGACACAACCATCCCAAAGTAAAACACACACACACACACACACACACACACTCAGACGTACAAACCAGCCAAACATCTCACACACTCTCTGAAGAGAGGCCGGCCTGATTTTTCGGGGGACATTAAGATCTGCAGGATGCTTCAGATCAGCACACACTGTGGCCTTAGAGAATCACACCTTCTTCTTATTCTGCTGAAGAACATTTTGTTTAGTTCACTGATTCATTTTTTTCACCAGAACCTTAAAATGTGTATTTTTATGCTCCTCGTCCTCGTATGAGATGTTTCTTGAGTTGCTCGTGTCGATGAAGTGTTGAAGACGGCTTGATTTGTGTAAAGTGTACTATGATGTCATCATTTATCTTTTTGTTTCCCATCTGTCACTTTTTTACTCTTAAAAATAAAGGCGACTCGACATGATTCTTTCTCTCGGTGAGAGTTAATTAATGAGTGTGATGTTCGCTGAGCAGATACGTTTGCAACACCTCCGTCTTTGCGTTTGTTTATTTTTTCCTCTAATGGAGCGTATCGCCTGTCGAGCGTGACAGAAAACAGCCTCGACACGTTTGACACCAGATCTCGAGGTTTATTCGAGGTGAATGTGTGTTCTGGAGCGCAGACGCAGAAATAAGCCTTTCTCAAGGCCCGTTTGCTCATTATTTCACAGCAGGGCGTCTGTAAAAGAATGTTTGCGTCGTTCCTGCAAGATTAAACTCGTGAATTCAGATGGCACTGGGGTTTTAAAACTTAAAACAATAATCTGACAAACCTGGAAGTTCACTTCTCACATGGTCGTATTCCACATGATATGTATATAACGCATGTTTTGCATCAAATCATTTGTATGTAAATCATATATTGTATTTCAGAGTCACACAAACATACATTGCCGTCAGTAAAATTTAAAACTTTTATTAATCAAGGACACATTAAATTAATCAAAAGTGACAGTAAAGACATTTATAATGTTACTAAAGTTTCTATTTCAAATAAATGCTGTTCTTTTGTAACTTTCTATTCATAAAAGAATCCTGAAAAATCAGTTTCCACAAATATTTTCTACATCAATAATGATCATAAATGTTTCTTGAGCATCAAATCATCATATCAGAATGATTTCTGAAGGATCATGTGACACTGAAGACTGGAGTAATGATGCTGAAAATTCAGCTTTGATCACAGGAATAAATTACACTTTATTATATATTCACATAGAAAACAGCTGATTTACATTATAATAATATTTCACATTTTACTCTATTTTTGATCAAATAAATGCAGCCTTGACCCTTGTGCGTCCTTATGGACATGTTTGTCTTTTTCAGTTTTGTTTGTTGGTTAATGTCAGCTGCATACCTTTTGGCACAGGTGTGTATTTTTATTGGAATTTTACTCTATCACCCCCAGTTTTACACTAGAAACACAAAATAGTTCCTCTCAGGACCTGAAGGACAAAAAAGTCCCCATTAAAACTGCCATTTTTAATCCCAGGGCCATTTAACTATAAAATTATGATGTCTTTTTAACAGGCTTTCATTCTGTTTTCAAGGCTTCAAGGTTTAAATTTGTACTTTTTTCTTCTTTTTTTTGCCAGATGGTGCCATTTTCTCAGTTTTGGCCTATAAAGCAAATACTTTCCTGTTTTCTGCTTCTGCATATTTATTATGAAGCTATAATTGTGTGAGTGTGTAATATTTGAGAGAAGAGCTCTACTGTACTGCAAATCATAAATGGTGTGCACCAGCTGTCATTTAATGGGGAAAATTTGATATTGCGCCCAAACAAAATCTTACTGAAAGCTCATTTTTTGAGATAACCTCAAATTTGGAACACAACTTATTGATTTTCTAGCAGTTTTAGAGTTCAACATGTTTCATAAAATATATATTTTATATAAAATATTGTTCATAAATCATTTTCATAAACTTATAATCTCTGTAACTTTTTTCTTATTTCACTTTTTAAACTTTTTTTTTTTTACTTCAGCAATAAACTTAAGTCTATGCTCCCAAGCTTTAATTTTTTTATGAAAGTTTTTGGATATGGACATTTTTGTCCTTTGGACCTATGTGTAACTTTTTTGAATTGCCGCACAAGGGTTAAAAAGACTGTTCTAAAACATTAAAAAATCTTTCCAAACCCAAACGTTAGAATGATCGAGTATAATGGCCCCTTTGAACGGTTCACATGATTTCTAAAACAGTCCCTCATTTAGGCCCAAAATACACAAATGCTTACAGTAAAAACCAGTGTGACAACTGCACATCGAGGTCAAAACAGCTCTCTCCCTTCCTCTTAGTAAAGTCAGAGATGCCAGTTCAGATGAAATTACCACATGACTCCAGAGCTGCTCTGGAAACAGGAAGCAGTTTGGCCCAGAATTTTTTTCCGGAGACATGAGGAATATTTTCAATTCAAACGGCAATTAAATCACAGACTACTGAAATGAAAAATCACATCTTGTCCCCCCTGAGAAATGATGTCGTCCGAATAAGTTCTGATGCCCGTGAGTGTTCAACACTCCCACCAGATGAGATCTGAGTCATCGCTCATTAACGGACAGGGATGTTGTTCCAGGATCACATCCTGTTTAGCCAGATCTCCCTGTCCCTGAAAGTCTTGAGTGAAATTTGCATATAAATCTATGCATGTAAACAGCTACTGTCTCACCACAGATGGACCAATCTGATCCCATAATGCTCTGAGATTTAAAACAGTCATTGTTTTTACTATCATAGCTGCTGCTGAAGTCATTCAGAATGTACACGATCCGTTCTCAGGAAGCCCTGCCTGGTTTTTATTGCTTCATTTGAGGCGTTTTCTCTCAATAAATCACCGATTGAAGCTCAAAGTACTGGAGTCCAGCATGTGTTCTCTCCAGAAAGATAATCTCACAATTTGATGTGTGCAATATATGAATAGAAGTGACCTTGTAATCATACAAAACAACTGAAAAAATATATAACAGTAACTGACATTATTAATGTTGTTGCTATTAGCATTTCTCTTTCAAAACATGGTTTGTGCAACGATTATTCAAAATGTTTTGGGGCTGAAGATCATGGCTAGTAACAGCTTTACAGTAAATATCACAACAACAGCACATTCTTACAGCCGATATATTGAGTGCTGCTGACCAAGAACAATATAACGTTCAGTAAAAACTGATCACCAGATCCTCGTGACAGAGCTGCACTTTTGAGCCAATATAAGTGTAAACATGGTGAAATACTGATTAAATGGTGAAATTATTCCAAAACCAGAATGACGTGTGACGTGAATGACTGTACGTGTTGGATGTCGTTCAGGTTTACATCACAGACTTTGGCCCTTTGGTTCAAACTATCACATTTATTGACAGGTGCCATAAACATAAAGTGACGCACCAATGAATGTCAGTCTTCTGTCAGCCCCGTAAACTCAGCGACTGCTTATCTCCAGTGTGACTCACGTCTGAATTATGATGCATGCAACAAAACACTGAAGGTTCTGCCTTTGAAAGAAATATGACTGTTGTCTGCTGGAGAACATCTGACCGACACAACGGTCATCAAAAGCTCAGTTTACAGTTGCACTTCATCTCATGTGATCCATCACACAAATGTGATGAGTGATCCGTTATTTTGGTGGAATGAATTTTAGATGTACTTCATATTTATTCAAGTCTTTGTCATTACATGCAGGACACTGAGGGAGCGTGACGTCTCTGTTTTCTAAATCAAGATTATTTTCTTTTAAAGCTGCACATATAAGCAGCAGTATTTGATTGACAGGTGGGCGGATATACACTACACATGCGCTGTGTTTCTGTGTGGTTTCAGTGAGTCGATCATGACATGTTTTTGGCTCCGTTTCCACCTGTATTTAGTGCTGATAACCTGTGATTCGATCACAGAAGGTGGAAAGTCATAAACAGATTGGACAGAAAACGATTTATTCATAAAGGGGTTATTAATATGGACATTGAAGTGAGATGCTTTACCTTCAGTAAATGTCAAGAGGCCAAACTAAATAGTATATAAGCTGTTTTATTTATGTCTAAATCAGTTTAAAACCCTGATTTGTGTGATTTTATTTTGTTATAACAAAAAATAAATAAAAATTATACCAGATTTAAATATATTTTTTCACTTGCTGGTTGTCGCAATTTTAAAGAATGTTATATTGTATTGTAATGGGCGAAATGAATGCACTCAACATGATAAAGACAGATAAATATGTTTTTGGTGATTAAATGAGTTAAATATTTCACAACAATGGTGGAGCCTTCAGAAACATTTCAGACAGTTTTCCTCTGTGTTTTCAAGGCATTGTAAACTCAACAAAAACAGCCAGCGGAGTAAATATTTTATGATTTCACCTTTCCCAGTCTTTAAAGCGTATTTCCCCAGCTTCATGCACACATGTATAAAGTGCAGCGATGAGCTGAAGAGTTGAATCACGACCCCTGATGGCCTCGTGTTTGTTTTTCACTTATTCCTGATCATGAATGATTTAAAGCTCAGGCAGATCACAGCAGGTGTTTGCTGCTCCGTTACTGTTACCAAACACAAACCTACATTTAAGAAAGCTGGAAGCCTGTTCCTCAGCCGTCTTGTTCATAACGACGGCAAAATCGATCTGTCATTTAATTTCTGCTGTTCCTACAAAGCAGCATGTGCCGCTGCTGCTGTTCATGTGGTTGTAATTACACAGCACGACATCCAAGAGAGAAAAATATCACTTCAGCGTGTCCGGCTGGAGGTTTTCTGACAGCACGGCTTCAAAACATGTTCTGAAAATCACTCACACCGATGCCTTAACAAATCACGCTCACAGTACAGTGGACAGCTATGAGCTGAGAGTACCAGAGGATTTAAAAGCACAAATGCTTTCATTAAACGACTGAATTGCATTACTGTAAATGTATTTTTGTTTGTTTTTATCAACTCAAGGACTAATTGATAAAAACAGCTCGTTTCTATTTCGAGTTCATCGTGACCATGACTGTCAAGCTGCAAAAAAATGAAGTCATTTGATAGTTTTGTTTGAGAAAAGGATTGAAATTTTAAATTATTCATTGCGAATCTTCTCCCAGACATCCATCTGTTTCCAAGCTGCTTCTCTCTTTCTTTCTTGCTCTTTTGTGCTTAAAGAGGACCTATAACACCCCTTTCACAAGATGTAATATGTCTCCCAGAATGTGTCTGTGAAGTTTCAGCTCAAAATACCCCACAGATCATTTATTATAGCTTGTCAAATTTGCCGCTATTTGGGCAAAAAAACACAGTTTTTGTGTGTGTCCCTTTAAATGCAAATGAGCTGCTGCTCCCGGCCCCCTTTCCAGAAGAGGGCGGAGCTTTAACAAAATGTATAGGTTGTCCTTTTTCACGTTTTCTGAGTTGGTAGCATGGTAGATGCACTGGGGACCCGATTATAGCACTTAAACATGGAAAAAGTCAGATACATTTTCCAAAACAGCTGATATTATATTGTTGTAAAGTAACACTGACTATCTTCTTAACCCTCTACAGCACAGCGTTGCCCTCAGTTAACGGAAAGTTTTCTTAAGCCCTGTGTTTTGTACATTTTTCTTTAAATGATTACAACCAATTAGAAAGGTTGAGAAAGAACAGTCCAGTAAGGTGTGAGAGTCACTATCAAGCACCATTTTAAGGTGGGACGTCCTGTTCTGACACATGGTCACATGAGCACATGGTGTGAAGGCAAGGTTATTTGCTTTAGTAATCTAATTTAAAATGACATGAACTGTACATAAAAAATATGTATGTGTGTATGAAGGTGTAGAGAAGCCTTTTGTCAGATTTTATGAAGTTTTTTTTATTTTGCATGTTCAGAAATTCAGTTTTTCTTTTCGTCGCCTCAGGGCAACGTTGTGAAGTGAAGTGAAGTGAAGTGAAGTGAAGTGACGTGACATGTGGCCAAGTATAGTGACCCATACTCGGAATTTGTGCTCTGCATTTAACCCATCCAAGTGCACACACACACACAGCAGTGAACACACACACCGTGAACACACACCCGGAGCAGTGGGCAGATAAGAGGGGCCTGATAACCCTTAATGTTGTGCGATAAGGGATACTTTTCGAGGATGTTTTGGACAGTACCTCACATTGACAATAATGTGTTATAAGAAGGGAAGATGCAGGGTTCCTGGTTGTGCAGGAACACCCAAAGTGATGTGCAAAAATTGTAACGTACACGTCTATTTCACAGCAGAGAAGAACTGCTTTTTGAAGTTTCGCACGGAGTGAAATCTTATTAAATGAAGTACATTATATGGCATAGCACACTACATGATACAGACCTATGCATGTATCAAACTCAATATATCAATGTCTTTCAAGTGTTTTTCCCTTTTTACTTAATGATTTCTTGAAATTTTTTTTTTTTACTATTTGATTTTGATGATAATTTTCACTATGACTCTGTACCATTGTCGCACAACCTGAGGCTTTTTTTTTTTTTATCAATAAAATGTTCCCAAATGAGCCAAAAAATCATGTGCAATATTTTTTTTTCACGTGCCATCCACATGTGTGCAGTAGAGGGTTAAGCTCTAAAGTTTCTGGCCTCATCATCAGACAGATATGATTCACGAAGCACGAGCAGAACGAGATTTAACTGCCCGTAAAACTATCCTTATGTAAATTGCTGTGTTCGGATGACGTTCGGCGTTGGTTCTTCTATGAACGATTCTCACCAGTTCATCAGCTGGTGTTTGACGAATGATCGGTTTGATCTGTTCTCTGTCCTGTGGAGGAGCTCACGGGCTCCAGAAGCAGCTCTGGGACGCCGTCGTCCCTCATCGAGAAGGAATCGTTTCACGTTTGACATGCAGTTGCATCATGCTGGTCCAGATACTCTCACACTGTGTTGTTCTGCTCTGACAGTGTTTAATATGTGCACTGCGCTCAGTGTGAGCATTTTCACACTCAGATGACCGTGACCCATAACCAGCCCACTGCATGAGGAATACACTGCATTTTTAATGACTCATTATTTGACTTTTTTTTTTTGGTTTAAAACTGCAAATTTAAATGTATAAAATGGCCATGCGATCTTGTGTAGCGTAAGATCTCAATTATGGTGACAGCATTGAACTTGAACTGATATATTTACACAAATTCACAAACAAAAGCATTTATCCAATTATTCTGCTGTACAAAAGAACGTTCTGACGTTTCCAAAAACATCTTGTGCTGATATGACGATACATATATACTTTACTAATATTCTGACATCTAGAAAACAGTCATAATAAAGACAGCGATGGCAGGAGAAGCTCTCTTTTCAGAATCAGTGCGTCTGCAGTCGCTCGTGTGCGCATGAGTTCACATGAGTAGAAATGCAGATGCAGTCCGGTCCTCCGCTGGCCTGTCGACGGATGCTGTTCCCTCGTCTCCATGGAGACCTAAACAGGCGGTTATCATGAGCAGCTGAATCTTCGATCAGTGCTGGCGGCGCATTTATTTACTCGGTAAGGATGTGTGAGGTGGGAGGCGAGCCACAGATCTCCTGAGAGCTCTTGAGAACCGCAGCAGGGCTCCACTTGTGTCCTGATGATCATCACTTTAACCTGCGCTGCCTACAGAAACACCAATGTTCCTGCAGACCAACAGCTATGAACTGCCAGAGATGCACGTGATGTGAAATACGGCTGGTTGAAAATAATCATTAGTGTGCCGCTATTATGCCATCCTAAAGTCTCTTCATTTTGTTTTGTCGTCTCCTACAGCAGGTTTACACTCATCCAAGGTCAAAAACACTTTAATTTCCTCATAATATCCACAGATACGACTACAGTGATTGAGGGCGGGGCAAAGAGACGCTGTTCAGCCAATCAAGACCAGAGACTAGCATTATGCAAATTAGTTACAAACCTACATAGATTCAGCAGGAAGAAAGACTGGAATTACTGACGACTCAGTCATTATCGCAGATCTCAGTCACAAACTTGACATTCTGAACATTATATCATCAGCGTTTATGACTAATACTATAGTTTAAATAGTAGTTTTATATAAGAACCTAACTGAAGTCCAACAGTAATCATCTGTACTCTTCACCTGAGGCCTGAAGTGGAAACAGCTTCTCTCTCTCTGCACTCTTGCTGTTTTTAATGACGGTGTTGTGAGTGACTCAGCTGTATCAGCCAGATTCTGTTCAGCTCTTTACACATTTCCCCACTGTGTTAATAAATGTCCACTTAACAACTCGCCCATAAACCAGCGGCAGTAACAATAAACACTGGAGCGAACATCACACCAGTCTCGGGGGATGATTATATTCCACAGATCAGTGTTATGGGAGCCGTGGGACCCCCGGTCGGCCCCGATGAGCTTACGGTCCGTCTGCTCTGTAGCTGCACACCTGGAACATCTCAGCTCAATCAGTTGTTTGTTAAAATGAACTGCTAACAGTGACGACTCGAGTCTGACTCAAGCTGCAAATGTAAGGACTTGTGACTTGCTTGACTAAATGCAGAAAATGACTTTGACTTGAGAAACAATGACTCGAGACTCAACTTGGACTTGACTTTATAACAACTGCAACTGCAGTGACTGCATGACTCTGCACGAGCGCAATAAAATACCACAGCACACCAAATGCAGATTGACAAAACTCACCATCAGCACACAGTAAACCACAAACAATCACGTTACGATGGAACTCATGAACATGAACCAATGAAACAACAAGACTGCCAACAAGATATCAGGACAATGAACCAATCAGAACATGAATCGAGGGAACCAAACAAAACCTAAACAGATGTGACAGATTTAAATAATTAAAAGATAAATAACAAATTGTCAATATCCAGGGCACCAAGTCAAGACACTGTATATTAAACACATCTACAGATTATAAATGTTGATCATTTCTAGAAGACAAGTTCTTCATCAGTATTTTATAGGCTACATGGATGACATGAATCACATGTTTTAGTGCATCAAGTTTAAAAGCAACAAAATCTTTTAAATTTGCCAACATTTGGAAGAAATTACAAAATATCAAAGCAATGTTTGAGTTTCTGTTATTATCAGAGGTGGAAATGCCTGCATGTGGGTGTAATGGAAGGTCACCCAGAACACCCTAGCAACCATACAGCAACATCCCAGCAAGCACATAGCAATACCCCAGCAACTGCATAGTGTCACCAAGCAACTGCATAGTAACACCCTAGCAACCACCCAAGAATACCTTAGCAACTACATAGCAACACTTTAGCAACCACTCAGAACACCCAAGCGACAATATAGTAACATCCCAGCAAGCACAGAGCAATACCATAGCAAACTGCATAGCAAAACCCTAACAACCACCCAGAATACCCTAACAACTACATAGCAACACATTAGCAACCACCTAGCAACACTTTAGCAACCACTCAGAACAGAACACCCTATAAACCAAATAGCAACATCCCAGCAAGCACATAGCAATACCCTAGCAACTGCATAGTGTCACCAAGCAACTGCATAGTAACACCCTAGCAACCACCCAAGAATACCCTAGCAACTACATAGCAACACTTTAGCAACCACTCAGAACACCCAAGCGAGTATATAGCAACATCCCAGCAAGCACAGAGCAATACCATAGCAAACTGCATAGCAAAACCCTAACAACCACCCAGAATACCCTAACAACTACATAGCAACACATTAGCAACCACATAGCAACACTTTAGCAACCACATTTAGAACAGAACACCCTATAAACCAAATAGCAACATCCCAGCAAGCACATAGCAATACCCTAGCAACTGCATAGCAACAATCTAGCAACCACATAGCAACACCCTAGCAACTACATAGCATCATCCCAGCAAGCGCATAGCAATACCCTAGGAACTGCATAGCAACACCCTAGCAACCACCAAGCAACACTTTAGCAACCACTCAGAACACCCTAGCAACCATATAGCAACATCCCAGCAAGCACATAGCAATAACCTAGCAACCACCCAGAATACCCTAGCAACTACATAGCAACACTTTATCAACCACTCAGAACACCCTAGCAACCATGTAGCAACATTCCAGCAAGCACATAGCAATTCCCTAGCAACTGCATAGCAACACCCTAGCAACCGCATAGCAACACCCTAGCAACCATCCAGAATACCATAGCAACTGCATAGCAACACCCTGACAACCCCCTAGAATACCCTAGCAACTACATAGCAACCACCCAGAATATGTGTGAGATAAACACACAGAGCAGTCATGAAGACACAAATGAGCATGAGCTGGACTTCTGCATCAAACACAGGACATTAAAGATAGCGTCAGGATTGTGGTGCACTCGTTCATTTTGACTCTGACTCTGATCGTGATCAAAGCTGAGGAGGAGAGCGTGAAGGACGGACTAATTACATCTGGACGCTTTGCATGATTTATTCAAGATCCAGTAAACCTGATGATCACAGCACACTTCAAACCACGAGCGCTAATGACTCCCACTGAACTCCACTAACTCTCCCAGCATTCTGCAAACAAGCACATTGATTACTAATACATGAATTTAAAGCTTGAAGGGACATTTTTTGACATTCTGGGGACAAAATGAGGAAAATTCAAATGAATCATACTATATGTTTTTGTTTGTTTGCTTGTTTTTTTTAATGTAAAATCGCAGAGTGTGTGTGTGTGTGTGGTCTACTCTGCTCTGATTGGTCAGATAGCCCAGTCTGCTGTGATTGGTCAGAAACCAAACGCTCATTATCATATCTGAATCTCAGTGATACGAACAGTAACGGTTTTACCGTATCAATCTCATCACAGTGGATTTGCTTTGGCAGCAGAAAACAGCGTCTTCTCGACATGAACAACACGAACCAAACTCTTCCAGTCTCAGATACGACTACAGTGATTGAGGGCGGGGCAAAGAGACGCTGTTCAGCCAATCAAGACCAGAGACTTGCATTATGCAAATTTGAGAACTAACTGTTTCATTCTTTAAAGCATCCTCTTTTGTGTTCCTCACAGCTCCAGAGTGACACGAGTAATGCTGACAGAACTGACGTGTTTTGTGAAGACGGGGTCAAACAGGCGTTTCATGATCTCTGTCCGTGTTAATCCTCGCTCTCTGACCCACTGGCCTTGTCTGTGTACAGAACAGTTTGTTTCTTCCAGGCTGAACACTTGCACTCAATCACCAGCTGTTCCCTGGGGTCCCGACAAGCTCCATTATTCAAGCAGAACTGGGGCAAAACATTAGGTGAGTAAAACCCTGGTAAAGTGAACTGAGGAGTGCATGAGCAAAGAAAGAGATTTAGAGCGAAGCTGACTGGAACACCAGACCTGCCTGCAGAGTGTTCACTAGATAAAGGAAACATGAATGGAGGAGATTAACTCTCGCCAACGGTTCACACACACACACTCCTTGATGTTCCGTGTTGCCATGGATACTCGGAATGACTAGGAAAATGGAACATGAACAGAGTAGACGGGTGTGCGTCTCTTCAATCAAAGACAGAGGTGTGGAGGCAGACACGACTGCTGCGAGTCTTTCAGAAGGATGACGGACATGAAAGAAACCCCAGCGAATGCTGCACATTCCTGTCCAACGCAATGGAAAACAGACAGGATTTAGTGGCACAAAGAGTTTATCTTCCTGTCCCTGTCTGTGTGAGCGGAGTGTTAAATCACAGGATGGAGGGAGAGCTCTGGAGTGCTAAAGGTTGAATTTACTTTAACTTTGTAAGCAGACATAAATCAGAGGATTGTGGAGCAGACGGGCCTCATAAAAACCAGAGACCAAACATGGTAAGAATCACGGCCATTTAGACTGCAGCAGCTCACATCCTCCTCCATCCAGAAACTAGAATTGTTTTCATTTTCATTTCATTTTTGGGAGAACTATTGCTTTAATGTCATTAAAGGTGCTAAATAGGATGTTTTGTTTTATACATTTTTGCAATATTACTTGAAACTGTCTTTACTAACTGATAAAAGACTATTTATTAGGTGCACTGAAAGGAATATTATTAATATACATCATCTGTGCACGAGGTAGGGCCTTAAAAACATCAGCCAATCGTTTACGCGATCATCGCGTAAACGATTGGCCCTCTGGCTTGTCAATCACTGCCATGACGTTCCTTGTGAGAGACGCGCGGCTGCGCGCTCCAGTAACTTTCCACACTCCACAGGCGCCGCATGCAATGTTTTTGTCAGGAGACAGGAGTAACAACTGCAGATTATGAGTTACCTGCGGTGAGTCCGACATAATGAATCCACTAAGTGTGTGCGCGGCTTTAAGTTGCGATTGTAAGGCCGATTATGAATGTAAATTGACACTTATGACTGATCGCGCTCAAACGCGTCCAGTCAGAGCCAGTTGTGTCCAGTCTGCGATTACAGTCGGTGTTCAAATTCCATGTGAAAGTATATAAATCTGCTTCAGGAGCAGGAAACAATCGCTGTATGTTGAGCACAGTCTTAGAATGTTTTAGCTAGTCGTTAAATGTGTGCCCGGCTTAATAACACAGCGAATGCCGGTGGTAAACACTCGTGTTCCAATACTCCTGCACGAGTTTTGTGAGGCGTTCCCTCGAAAAGAGCTGTGAAGGAGGAGGGTTGTTCTTACGCATGCGCTCATTTAAAAAAATCAGTCTATGAAAAGATCCTCTGTACCACCTTTAACTCTTTCCCCACCATTGACAAGATTATCCATCATTTCTGACACAACACTCGTCGTGAGATATGAATATGTAGACCCTAGTCTGAAGCAAATTCTTGGCTCAGAGTAAAAATGTCACAACAGATTTTGAAGTAATCCTAAGGGTCGGGACACTCCAAGAGAACCAGAGAACTCGCACAGAGGAAAGCTGACTGTGTTGTCGCCTCGCGTCAGAGCAAAAAAACTGCACTTGAACACACCGAGAGAACCTTGTATATGAAAGATTCGCCAGGAACACTCAGGTACATGATGGAAACTTCTGTCTGTACTGTTTTGCTATTATTCTCACGCTTCGACTCGTTCACTAAACTGAGTAGCCGATCAGAGCATGTTGAATCAGCCCCTAAAAAACCTGACGCCGTCTGACTGAAGCCAGCGGTGCAGAACACACCGGGAAAACTTAGTCGGCCGAAGCTTAAAAGTGGTCTGACGTTGCCCAACTATAACGTTTCAAGAAAATAAATGATGTTATTGACAAAAATCTGTCCAAAAATACTGTTGGGTCAAAATTCCATTGGAAATTAATAAGGGTCAATTTGACCCCCTTTATGCATTCTAGGGGTATTGATATAAAAATTAATGTTATGACCAAGAAATATGAAAATGACATTGACAAGGGTCAGAAACACATTTTTTTTTTGTTTTAAGAATTCATGGAATTTCAAATAAATCAATGTTTTCATTAATAAAATATTTCAAAAATCACTGCATGCCGGCCCCTTTATGTATTCTAAATCAAAACTGAGAATGTGAAACTTTCTGAAGCTTTGAGGTGTTGATCTGCTCCCTCTGTGTTTGATCATCGCTCTGAATCCCATCTGGATCAAGACTTTGACAAAAACATTTAAATGAATCATTTGATACAATGCACTTATTGTGTACATACATGTTTTACATTGTACTTATTTTCTGATGTAAGTGCATAGTAGTTAAGGCCACATAATATCAAATGGGACCAGTTTTTGTTTGCTTGTTTTAAAGCAGAGGCTCTGTTCTTTCTTTTGATATATTTACTGTTTACATGATCACAGCATGATCAGAAATACTGGCACTGGCTGACAACTGCTGGGAAAAGAGAGAAAGTGCTCATTATTACAGTGATTCACACTGCGGGAGAAAAACATTCGTGAGCTTGTTCATCTTTCACGGGTTTGGCCAGTCCTGGGATCAATAACAGAGAAACTGTCTCTGAGAAAGGAAATTCATTTATAAATGAAATCCAGATGGGACGAAAATCATCTGCAGACTTCATGTGGATGAACTGAAACACTGCAGAAACTCACAGGACATGCACTGCCATTTGTACAATAAATTAAAATAAAAATGTAATCTAAAATGTTTGAACTCCTCCAGCTGGATGAAATCAAACTCTGAAACTAAAAAGTCTGTGTCCATCATTGACTCGACCTATTTGCCACTTGTTTGCCACCTGATGTCACCTGTTGGAGTTTGGGTTCCTTGCCGCTGTCGCCTTTGGCTTGCTTAGTTTGGGAAACTTGACATTTGACATTTGATAATCAACAGTGCTTTGATCTGCCTGCATTGACACTATTCTTTAAGAGCTGCTGTGCAGCCAAAATTATGTACCAGTTATCAATGTAAAGCTGCTTTGACACAATCTGCATTGTAAAAGCGCTATATAAATAAAGGTGACTTGACTTGACTCGTTCAGACTGTAAATCAATGTAACGTATGCCAATCTCTTGATGGACAGCTTCAGGAGCAGAAGGATCTTCAGTTCACGCACATGTTGCCAGTTTAAGAGCGGGGTTAGATAACAGACAGGAGAGCATGTGGCACATAGAAACAAACATGACTAGCTCACACTAAACCTGACAAAAACAACACAATCACAAGCCAAAACATGTCACGAACATGCCAATGAGAGCTCGCACCGACTGCGTGTTCGTCACAAAACATGACGACATGACAGCATGCGGCCGATGTTTATATAACTTCAGAGTTGAGCTGCTCAGCTGAGCTCGTGTAACGCAGGACAGTAGCTGTTTTTAGGCTCCTTAGTCTAGAAATCTTCAGTGAACTCAAGGCCTGTCACACCAGCACTAATGTTCAACGTCTGAATGTCACATTCAGTTTGTCTGTTCAGACCAAAGCCTAAAAACAGCAAAAAAGTGTGAATCTTATTGATTGCAGGCCAGCTTTATTCACAGTGTGATGGAAAAGAGATTATTAAAGCTCTCCGTTAAAATATCTGTGGCATTTATTATAATGTAAATGTTTGTGTCGGTCTGAACAGACTCTGAATTGTCTCAGCATTCATCCTGCCTTTAGTTGTTTCCAGAACTTGTTTCTGTCCTGTGCTCCTGTCAATCACAGCACTCAAGTCTCTCCACAGGAAGTGAGGTCAAAGGTTAGAATGATCTGGCAGCTTCCAGCATGCTAAGAGACCAGTGTGTGTGTGTGTGTGTGTGTGTGTGTGTGTGTGTGTGTGNAGGACCTTCGACCTCCCAGATGTCACACAGGGACTCAATCTGAGCTCTGGCACTTTTGAAGCCAATAATATTAAACAAATCCACTCTTAACACTTGATGAGGCTTTTTAGAACAGAATAAGGCATCAATTATATTTTATAGTTACTATACTGTAATAAAAGCTATGTCAATTAGTACTAGATCATTCATAAACTTTCTTGTTATGAAAATACCCCGAGAAGAACACACATAAACCATAACGCAGCCCTGTGTATTCATGCATCGGTGGAACTGAAGCTGTCAGAATAAACACGAAACACCTGATCAATCCTCATCTGTGTCGTCATCAGAGCTCGTGCTGACCGCAGCAGATGTCCAGGGACAGATTTATGCAGGCATCCTAGGCCCACTAGTTCCTATGGGAATATCAGCTGCTTTGTTAAAATAAATGTACATTAAAGCTGAAATCCAACCTGAATGATGACAACACTGAATAAAATACTATCACTAGTGATCATCAAATCCTTTTAACAGTTTATTTTACACACTTTGTGTTTAAATCTTCCACTTTTTACACAAAACCTTTGCTCTCTAGAAACCCAGTCAGTTTGGGTTAAAATTCTTTAAAAGGCTAATAAACACTGAATTATTACCAACATATGAAATTAAATTAAGGACATGCTTCAGAAAAATTGGGAATGTTGGACAATAAATATATGAATATAACAGCTTGATTTTGCAGTGTTGTCTAATGATGTCCGTTAAAGCAAAAGTGTGAATTATGGGATATACAGCAATGCATCATGTGTTATAAGATCATTATGTTTGTAGCGTGATCCATTAAAACATACAATATTTCAATTCAGATCTAGATATTATCACTATTACTCCACTGGGTCTGAAATATATTGTTCGCTTTAAACATGATGATGTTAAATTTATTAATTGTTAATTTACTATTAATAAATGTGTAAAGTTGCATAAAATGGAAATAATAAAGTAGGCTAACTGCATTACCTCAGATGGATGAATGGTTGGAACTGGTAAAATAAAACATATATAAGACAAAACAACATTTACTGTATCATACAATTTACTAGTGACTTAATTAAAAAACTGTTCTATTGCGCTTCTGATTTGGCAGTGAAATGTGCAGATTTTGGGTGCGTAAGATGTGAAGGATTCAATGGTCCAGTTAGTATTTTCACCCCATAATGGCGGCCGCGCTACCCAAGCGCCATCTAGTGGCTGTTTCCCAAAAAGTATCAAAGTGTCGCCTCTTGGGTTCTAAGCTCTTTGGTTTGATTGACAAGCGATCTAACCAGTCATAACGCCGAATCCGCCATTTTGTCTGACAAAGCAGTCAAGAGTTAGAAGATTAACTTGGACTTGAACTTGACAAATGGTGTGTATTTGTCTTTCCTCGTTTGAAACAACATTCCTTCTGATGTTCATTCATGTTTATTTGATGCTATAAATGAACTAGTAGGAAGAGATGATCGGTTCACGAGCCGCTTGAGCCGAGGCGCTACAGCGATCTGTCACGACACATTAAAGAGCCACAAAACGCTTTTTATTGTTCGACGCTTTTTATCTGTCGACGTGTTGTCAGTGTCCTCTTTGCTCCACGATGTATTTTTCACTGTGTGTGGCGTGACAGCGCCATGGCTTGTCGGACAAAGCAACAGTAACTAAGGGGGGCGGGTCTTTGCGAAGGGTCAATTCCGCCCACTATTATCGTGAATGAAGTGCTGCACAGTTTGGAGCGTCGCTGCTTGTTTGCAATGCAATGGTAAATTAAGAACTTGTCGTTTGAATAAGTACAGCGTTTTCTTTACTCAAGAAATACTACATATATAAAGGGTAATGTTTTATGTGTTTGAGGAGCAAAGAAGTCTTAGTCTAGCTCGAGTTATAGTCAATACTGTCTTAAATAGACCGTGCAAGATTTTGGCCAAATGACAGAAAAAACGAGCGTCCACATAAACCTTATAATCTGTAATTTGATGAAAATGTAATGTGATGCACTTACTGCCTCAGATGAGGCCGTTCTGATGACATTCACTGGTCAAAAACATACTTTATTTGAGCTTAATTTTGGTAGAATGTTAATACATTGACACAATCAAGTATATGATCATATATTAAGCCACAATATCAACTTCGACAAGACAGAATTGTTTTAGAAATACAGTGTCTTCAAAAATGTCATTTGCCTATATAACAATATGTCATAGTTTCTGTCGGTTCTGTGTTGTTGTTGTGTGGTATTTTAATGTTCAGTTCCTATTTTGGTCTTGTAATCCACTGTAGTTTCCTTGTTGATTATCCTTTGAGTATTTAAGCCCTTGTTCCTCTTGTCCGTTGTCA
Source organism: Anabarilius grahami (assembly GCA_003731715.1). Lineage (NCBI taxonomy): Eukaryota > Metazoa > Chordata > Actinopteri > Cypriniformes > Xenocyprididae > Anabarilius > Anabarilius grahami. Next base: position 3,382,930 of record RJVU01047119.1, on the reverse strand, counting down.
GATTTTGTCCTTGGTTGAATGTATTGTTGGTGTTTTCAGTTTTATTCCATGGTTTCTAATCTTTGGGTTTGGATTATTGTTTTACCAGTAAAAGCTGCAGATCCTCCTCTCCCGGAGTTTCAGCAGGATCTGATCTCATTATGGATCTAGCAGCTGTTCATCTGGATGGAAACGGAAAGGCAGTCAGTGTCCAAGACTGTGTTTATTAAAAGCAAATGTGCAAATAAAAACAGGTGATAAACAACAACAAAGGTGAGAGACGAACAAATAAACCTTCCTCAAAAGACGATGATCATATTTCATACTCATGATTTTTATAATAAATGATGTCTGGATAATCAAGTAAAGCTGCTTCAGTCCAGCTGAAATATTACTAACAATATCAAAGTTATTCTTACGTTTACTTAATAAAATCAGCAGATTTGACAGCAGAAAGACACGAGAAGCACAAGCTGAAGGATGTTTGTACAGTTATACTAAAACACTTTTACTTGATAAAAGAGTCTAACTAAACTTAAAAATACCTTACTAATTATTAATAAGCAGTAATTAGGAGTTTATTGAGGGAAAAGTCATAGTTATTGGTGTGAATTGGACCCTAAACTGAAGTGTGACCAAACGAACAAACACAACGGTGAGAGCTCAGTGATGGTGATGAAGATGACAGTCTTTCTCAAGGTCATCAGACACAAACACACACATGAAGAGCATCAATGCACCCTCTGAGTGAATGAAGCTCGACCTCTGACCCCTCAGGAGACATGTGACACACACGGCCTGTGAAGACAGATCCACAGTCTGACAGGAGGTCAAACGCTGCTGACGTCTGGACCAGCGGCTCTCTGACGGACAGAAGACATGAATAATGCTGTTGATCAAATGATAAAATGCAACTAAACTCATGATCGGGCAGAAGCAGATTCATTCATCAGTATATAGAAATCAACGATTATAAGCCTTTTCATGGCATTTTTGGTCATTTAATAGTGAAATATTTCATTAAATGCTGCTGGTCATTGCTATATTTTCAGCCCAGTTACATAAATGATCATAGTATAATAATCTCTTCTGGTTTATCAGTTATATGAACTGATTTAATGCAGTTCATTCATTCACAAACACTCTTTTGGCTGAAAAATACAGCTCTGATTAATATGTAAATTATATCATAACCTGACCAAACCATTAAACTGCTTTATATTGCAAACTGGTATTTATGCAATACTTATGTTTGCACTGCAGATAGTTTTACTGTTTCTAACAAAAGTATATCCTAAGAACGTTTCCGTTAAGTTATGAGAACGTTATTTCTGAATGTTCTCTAAACATTTTAAAAATGTTTTTTGGTCATGCAAACATTAAGAGATCATTCCATTGTATCATTCTTCAAACATTATGGGAACATTCTGAAGTTGTAACATTTTAAAAATATTAGACGAACATCCAACTCAGAAAAAACGTTCTATGAACGCTGAATAAATGTTACAATACACACACAGACACAGGAGATGAACATGAACACAACCACAGGAGTTTGTTAATGATGAGAGGCGAGTAAATTCAGGAGACAGAGCGTATCTTCAGCGGAGTTGAGCAGTGCTGTGATCCAGCCTGAGACGCTCTGAGATCAGCTGAACACCACATTCACCCTGCGGCTCTGAAACGCTCAGTCTGGGTCAGCAGTGACCATGGAAACCGCAGTCATGATGTCTGTTGATGTGTGACCGAGTGGCTTGTGTTTCAGGAACATGAGCATATTTTCATTCTAACATGCTGCTGGGAGAGAGAACTTAAACATCAATATTGGACATAATGTGTTTATTCATCCGCATTTGTTCTGAAATAGTTAAAATTGTCAACAGTGCAACCACTGAGTCTAGATTCTAGCAAAAAATAATGAGCATAGATTAAAAATGTAGTTAAAAATGGAATTGTTCATAGAAATGAGATTGAAAAGAGTCTGCTGATGTCTGCTGACTTTTCATATTTCACATGAACTCTTGTGATAAATTATAAACTGGAAACACGTTTGCATTCCTGGGTCTGTTCGGAACATAAGCTTAGAAAACAGTCATAACATTAGTTCACTTTTAAATAAACTTTTCCTGATAATTTATGTCCAACAAGATGTTCATGTCTTTCTTTCTTCAGTCAAAAAGAAATTAAAGTTTTTGATGAAAACATTCCAGGATTTTTTTCCATATAGTAGACTTGAATGGGCACCAAACAGTTGAAGGTCAAAATTAGTTTCACTGCAGCTTCAAACTGTTCTACACGATCCCAGATGAGAAATAAGGGTCTTATCTAGTGAAACCATCTCTCATTTTCTGAAAAAAAATTGAAAATGATATAAGTTTTAACCATAAATGCTCATCTTGAACTAGCTCTCTTCTTCTTCTCTATTAGAATTCCAGCAGTGTAGACAAATTTTTATATGCAGTATGCTAGTTCAATAGTATATAACAATTAGTTCAAACTTTGACCTGTGGAGGGCAGTAATACACTTAGCAGTGTCTACACTGCTGGAATTCTAATAGAGGAGAAGAAGAGAGCTAGTTCAAGATGAGCATTTATGGTTAAAACTTATATAATTTTCAATTTTTTTCAGAAAATGAGCGATGGTTTCTCTAGATAAGACCCTTATTTCTCATCTGGGATCGTGTAGAACAGTTTGAAGCTGCAGTGAAACTAATTTTGACCTTCAACTGTTTGGTGCCCATTCAAGTCTACTATATGGAAAAAAATCCTGGAATGTTTTCATCAAAAACTTTAATTTCTTTTCGACTGAAGAAAGAAAGACGTGGACATCTTGGATGACATGGGGATGAGTAAATTATCAGGAAAAGTTTATTTAAAAGTGGACTAATCCTTTAATGAGCAAATGCTCAAAATTGTACACCATTTTCCTAATTAAAAATTCATTTTTCATATATTCATATATCATTATATGAAAGTATATATGAGAATTACCAGTATGAACTCCATTGACTTCAACGCACAGCTCATGACTGCTCAAAACCGTCTACATTTATGGAACCAAAACAGCATCAATATCACTCTAAAATATTTTTTAAACAAAATATATTCTTTTTAACCCGCGTGTACTGTTGCAGGTCAATTTGACCCGTTTTGATTTTTGAGTTGTCTGAAACATCAGTTAACCTGTTTTTTTTTTTTTTTCTTGAAATTTTGAGACTTTTTCTCATTTAGGCTCATGAACATGCATGCAAAGTTTCAACACACTGATGTGTTTTGACATATACACACTGAATTGTGATTCCATTGGTGATGTTCATGGGTCAATCTGACCCACATATTTTAATGCTCTAAGGCAACTGTACAGACCCAAAACAATAACATTTCTTGGTTATATTTTGTTATTTTAGCTTTTTACTAAGCAAAAAACTACATTATTTCACTGCAAAAAATATTTTGTCAGCCACATATGTTAAAAATGAGCTATCATTTATTTTTTCAATCTATCTGAAATACTATCTAACCTACATTGTTTTTCTTGAAATTTTGTAACTTTTTCTCACTTAGGGTCATGAACATGCATGCAAAGTTTCAACACGCTGATGTGTTGTGAAATGTGCATACAGAAATGTTATACGTTTGTACAGTTCGTGGATCAATTTGACCCATATAGACAGCCATTCAAAATCAACTGTACAGACCAAAATACAAAACACTTCTGTTGTATGTCACAGCTCTTCAACTCTAGTCCTGAAGTGCCAGTGTCTTACTGGGTTTAAAAACTTTTTATTTTCAAAGTCTGTGGAAATATAAAGTTATATGAATTTATATTCATGATAAATGTTGAATACTTCAGAGCACAAACTTAAGTTTGGTATCTTTTTAAAAGGGAACACTTCACAGAATATTGTACAAAGTAAAAAAAAAAAAAAATTGTAAAAGTAAAGTTTAAAAAAGTTTATGAAAATTTAAAGCATATATATATATTTTTATATTTTATTTTACAAAACATGTTCAATTCTAAAAGCAAGAACATCAAAATTAAATATCTGAAGTTCTGTGCCGAATTTTAGGCTGATATCTCAAAAAAAAAAGTTTCAGTGAGATTTTTTGTGCGCAGTACCAAACTTTTTCCCTAGATGACATCCATCTAGTGTGATTTTTGCAGAACTGTATTGAATCCAATTAGGGTCAACCATGCGGGGAGTCACCAGAAATCGGACGGTGCATGAGGGATAAAAAAGATGATAAACAGCCTGAATCTCCTTCTTGCTGCAGTGCTTCATTAACAGGACACAGAAATGTGGATCCTCTTTCCTTTTTCAAATCGAGACCAATTTGTCTGTGAACTTTTGATACAAACAGACATTTGTGTCATTTTATTTTAATTTCAGAATTAATGTGTGCATGTTTATAAACTAAACAGCCTCAAGTGGGAAGGAAAAAAGCCACAATTCACTTCCGGGTCAAAACGGACCCAAACGCAAAAGGTGTAACAATTTAGTTCAAATGGTCAAATCTCTTTACAAAAAAAACAAAAAACAAACAAACTTAGTATTAACAGTATTATCACATCTCTAAAGTTTCATTTTGTACTTAAAACCACATTTTTTAGAAATGTTTATGTGCCTCTTCCGGGTCAAAACGGACATGTTCAATAGGAGGGTAAATTTAAATTGTCCCAATATTCATGCTCACTTTAGACAGCGATGAAACACTAAAAGTGCTGCTCGTCTTCGTTGCTCAAACATGTATGAGTTGAAACAGCCTATAATAAAATGACATTCTGCACTTTTGCCTCATACTCATCTTGACTCCACGGCAAACAGAGCAGTTTAATCTGTACTGTCCCAATCCTTCCGGAGGATCCCTGTGGATACTGTGAGGTGTTAGAGCCAGAGGGAATGAATCAGCCAGCATGTTCAGCACTAAATGCATAAAACATGAAGCTATAAAGACCTGATCTTAACATCTGATCCTTTTAACACTCCTCATTGACAAAGTAAAGGTTGAGCTCTCCATTATGGCTGATGTAAGCGCAGCTGTAATCGTGATGGAGGGGCATTAACAGAGGCAGACCAACACTTCAGTCACGCTCTGATTGTTCCATCGTCAACATTCACTTCTCACACACCGACAGTCATTACTGGCCTTCAAACTGTGCTTCTGCATTTTCTAATAAATAAAATATATGCACTTCTGAGAAATGAAGCAGAGACAATAATGCTAAAAATGATCTTAGATTCATAATAACAGCCTCTTTCAACATAACCAGGCTAAAAATGACTGAGAGAGAGAGAGCTGAAGAGACTGAATCAAGAGGAGCGACTGATTTTCCTGGAAGAAATAATAGATTCTGCACATCTGATTATTCACAGAACAGACACAAGAGCTTTGACAGACGTCTCGTGAACATGAATGTGAATTTAAAAGAACAGAAACAATATCCAGAGTCTCTTCTGCTCCTCAAAGCTGCTTTTATATGATCAAAAATACAGTAAAAACAGTGAAATATTATTACAATTTAAAACAGCTGTGAATATATAGTAAAGTGTAATTTATTCCTGTGATCAAAGCTGAATTTTCAGCATCATTACTCAGTGTCACATGATCCTTCAGAAATCATTCTGATATGATGATTTGATGCTCAAGAAACATTTATGATCATTATTAATGTAGGAAACAGTCATATTTTTATGGAAACTGATTTTTCAGGATTCTTTGATGAATAGAAAGTTCAAAAGAACAGCATTTATTTGAAATAGAAATATTTTGTAACATCATAAATGTCTTTACTGTCACTTTTGATCAATTGAATGCATCCTTGATGAATAAAAGTATACAAAATGTATACATATGTTATTATTTATGAGTAGTGCTGTAGTTTCAGATACTAGTGTCTGGGAATATGACTCTAATATACACACAAAAAACACCAAATCAGGTTCATTTAACACATGATTCGTCTTTATTACATATAAAAAAAAAGAAACACGACTCAAAGCAAAAAACGAAACAAAAAAACAGATGCTATTCTATCAAAGTTCAGGCTGAAGGCGGAAGGAAAATGTCAGCTCTTCCTAGATGAAAATAAGGCAGGTGATGGAAGTTGAAAGCCTTGTTTAGCGTCTGATGTCACATGATCTTCAGTCATACGGCGTGTGCAGAAGGCAGCCGCACACCTTCAGCTGTTTACACGGTCCTGAGATCAGCAGCTGTGCGTCTGAACGCGCTCACTGCGACACAGACAGAGGGATACTCGAGGGTCCGGCTCCGCTCTGGGCCGCGGGGGACGAGACGCTCGGGGTCTGGGGGACGGTGTTCGCTGTGGAGACGGCCGCCGCCGCCGGCTCCATCTTACTGATGTGAGTGATGAAGCGCAGGCGCAGACGCATCGCCGGCCTCAGCGAACAGATGATCCTCTCCACCTGCACACAGGACACACAGCAGACGTTACACCGCCACACAGAGGTTAAAGTGAACTATAATGCCCTTTTTCAAAGTCTTTTGGCCTTTACTAAAATAGGCTTTCATGGCTGAATGTCACCCCCAGTGCAATACCAAATTTAGCATTTTAATCAACAGCTTAAAATTTGACCATATGTCTTGAAGTATCGCAATAATATCGTATCGCGAGTTCAGTATGGAATCGTGACATGAGTGTATATTGTGTCATTTGTGACGTAACTTTAGAGTGGATTTAATTCAGAAGCGTGTGACAGTCCTCAGCAGCACTACAAATAAACACCTCAATATATGTGTGTGAAAGCTGAAGTTCAGATGATGAAGCAAAGGCACACAGGAAACTGATCTTTATTTCCAGTGACTGCTGATACTGAGCTGATATATATGTGACCTTTCCTGTTTTTCCCCGAGGAAGAAACAAACAAACAGCGGCTTCAGAAAGAGACTCGACCTCCTGTCACTGCAGACTCTCAAACACACTCATCTGAATGACAGCAGCCCATGTGAGACGGCCCCAGATAATAATCACAATCTCATGGTAATTTGTAACTATTTTACATTTTGGTGAATTGGTGGATAATTGATGGTTTCAAGCAGGTCAAGTAGGCCCAATGGAGGTTATGTCCTCAATACAAAGAAGAATATTACTGTGTGTGTGTGTGTGTGTTACCTGGTCTTTAACGCTGTCCCCAGTAAACATGTATTTGATGTGGTACAGGAAGTCACAGATGGGGTCCATATAGGACAAGTGTTTAATGGTCTGGTCCACAGCCTGAAGCATCTCATAAAACGCCACTCCAATCTGAGAGAGGAAGAAACACTCACTCATTAGCAACTACCCTTATAATATACATCACAACACAGGCCACCATTCATTCATTTATTAAGTCAACACTGTTCAACGCTTCACTCATTAATATAGCTTCTTTATTATTATTAATTATTTGACATTAACGGTTTCATAAACGTTGTTTCTTACTAGGATTGTGTGATATGTATCATCTACGATAATATCGTAATTTTTGTTTTAACGATGTGTAAACATATGTCACTAAACTTAAAAAAACAACCAAACAAATACTGTACATGCCGAATATCAGCATGATTGCAAATTTTATACACTAGTTAAATAAATATGATAATATTAAGCGAGTTACATTTCAGACACAATATTGTGTGTTTTTGCTCTATTTCAAGAAACAAAATGTATCCAAACAAAGCCATGTCTCTGAGCAACACACTGGTGTTTTGTTATTGAATGTCTCTATATATTTGAATGATATGGTTGAGTAAATGATTCAATGACTCACTCATAAAGACAGTCGCTTGCTTTGCTTCTAAATGAATCAGACATTTGAATGAATCAGTTAAATAAATGATTCAATGACTCACAGTAATACGACAGTGACTTGTCGCCACCTACTGGTGGTTTTAATTGGTGACGTTTTTACATTTAAAAACATCATTTTATTTTGTCCATCATTTTACATTTCTATATTTACATTTTTCTTTAAAACAATCTCATAACATTATTTGCAATTGTAATTGCAGTGTAAGTGCATTCCTGTCACCGCTGAGCTGCATCAAACAGTCTGTAAATATATCTAAATGTCACTTCAGATGCAGCTTCAGTGCCTCCTCTGCAGTGCAAAGACGGATATTGTTGAAACTGGTTTATTTTAATTAATAGCAGTGTCTTAATATTGTTATTAAATTCATTGATTAAATGTAAGAATTTGACATACATCTAATAAGCTTAGAAATTCTTGTTTTGTTTTCTAATTCGTTTCTAATTCTGTGTTTTGTTTTGCTCTATCCTCCGTGCTTCCGCATTCGTGAAAACGACATTCCGGCGAAACTAGACTCGCGTATGCCCATTACCGGAAGCCAGTGATTATGGATTATAAAGTTATAAATATGGATATTTTTCTTACAAAAACCCATCACTTTGCTTCAGAAGGCATTTTTTAACCCCTGGAGACGTATGGATTATTTTTATGATGGATGGATGCGCTTTTTTGTGCTTCAAAAAAATTTGTACCATTCACTCCCATTTTAAATCTTGGAAGAGCCAGGATATTTTTAACATAACTCTGATTGTGTTCGCCTGAAAGAATATACACCTAGGATGGCTTGAGGGTGAGTAAATTATCGGGTAATCTTCATTTTTGGGTGAACTATCCCTTTAAGTGGGCAAATATCACTGTTGTGAACTAATCACTGCACAGAATATGAAGAATAAACCAGTCAAGGTACCAGCACTGGTGAAACACATCTGATTCAGACCTGGTTATCAACGGCAGCTCCTCCAGTCACAGTGTTCAGTGATGGTCAGCTGGTGTAAGGAGCTTAAGGGTTTCTGGGTAAATGGGGTCAGTGTGTAGAGATCACTTTAATTAGATGGACTTCTTCAAACAGCCCACAGGAGCACAGCATGAACTCCTCGACTCGGCTCAAACACTCTCTAAGCGTGTGTCCGCTGCATATGTGCTGGCCTGTGGTCTAATCAAGTCTCTTAGTTTCCTGTGCTGCTCTCTTCACTCTCCCATGAGGCTTTGCTTTGAAGAGTCGAGGTGAGTGTGACTGAAATGGGCAGGTGTGTGAGTGTGTGTGTGGCTCTACCTCCAGCATGCATCTGGTCCTCTCCTGCTGGAAGCGCTGCAGAAACGGCCCCACCAGGTGATACACGTACAGCAGCTGGAACTCCGTCTTCACGATGGGTTTCAGCACCTCCGACAGGAACCTGACGCAGACAATCACATCACGTGAAGACTGTGGTAAAATCACTGCAACACACAGTGTCCAGCAGCAACAGCAATATGATGAAGACACCAATGATCAATCAATACTTACACATGTTGGCCTGACAAACTACATGAACTACCAAGAAATGTAGCTACTGTAGCACAGAATTAAAGTCACCATGATATGGACAATTCCGTTTTTTTATGGAATACATAATCTTGAAACAGAATATCTTCCCCTCCCTCTTGCAGCATCTCTTCACCTCTCTGATGATGAAGGCGGAGCAACCTGTCACTCACATGAGATCCACCAATAGCAAACCACAACCAGCCAATCAATTCCACACAAACAAAATCAAGCCCCGCCCTACATTTGTTCTTGCTTGCGAAGCGTTTCACTCGAATATACGTCTCAATACGGAAGAAAAGACTAACTTTTCGTTTCATGCAGTGGTGTCAGTGTTTTACTATGGCGTTGAACACATCTCATCTCATCGGAGTCACAATTAGTCTGATTAATGAAGATCTGTTCGCAGCGTATGACATCATCATGACTCATGACACTATATATTTGAACGATTTGGTGAGTAAATGATTCAATGACTCACTCATAAAGACAGTCGCTTGCTTTGTTCCTAAATGAATCAGGCATTTGAACGAATCAGGTAAATAAATGATTCAATGACTCACAGTAATAATACAGTGACTTGTCGCCACCTACTGGTGGTTTTTATTGGTGAAGTTTTTACATTTAAGAACGTATTTTTATTTTGTCCATCATTTTATATTTTTATTCTTTAAAGACTAAGAAAATACGGAAACGGAAAGACTAACTTTCCGTTTCATGCAGTGGTGTCAGTGTTTTACTATGGCTCTGAACACAACTCAACCCATTGGAGTCACAATTAGTCTGATTAATGAAGATCTTTTCACAGCGTATGACATCATCATGACTCGGATGACATCATGACGACTCAGACTCACATCGATCTGTCTGGAGGTCATGAATTCAGAACATTAAACCCATTTCCACTTGAAACACAATGACCTTCTGTTATTGCTCATTTTACAGCCGAAGGATGAGCATCATGAATCTGTTACAGCTGAAGTGTGAAGCGTCTCCTACATGTTCAAAGACTTTCTCTCAGTTGAATGCTCAACACTGACTCAACCAATGGAGGGAGTCTTTGGGTGTTCGGGGCAGGTTGACTGACCAATGGCAGACTGGAGGATTGTCCAGCCATTTTGATTTGATGGTGACTTTAAACACCCTTGAGCGATGATTACTGAAACACAAGCTCTGATGCGAGTGTGAACAGACTCCAGTGTTTCAGTGTGTGTGGAGCAGTAGATAGTGACACAGAACTGAGGTTTAGCGCCGTCAGTGTCACATGAACGGCAGCAGCTGTGGGAGCAAACAGATGGCACGAGTGCAGAGGCCAAGAGAGATGATGCAGGAGTGTGCTAACGTTCCCCTGTTGCTGCAGACGGAGTGTGTCAGACGCTGAAGACAGGCTGTTAAGCGCGTCCTATCACAGCTCCTCTAGGAGCCGCCTGTCACTGAATTATCTGTGTGTGCATGGACACCATCCCAAAGTGCTGTCAGCAGAGGACCAGCAGGCACAGTTTAACAGACGTCTTTACACATCAAAACAAACAGAGCATGTGACTGACGCCTCGCAGCACAAACACACAGACTACAAAACACACACAATCGTTCAGAAGCTTGAGGTCAGCACGATTGTTTCTTCTTTAAAGAATTTAATACTTTTATTCAGCAAAGACGCATTAAATTGATCAAAAGTGGCATTTACAATGTCACAAAAGATTCTACTTCAAATAAATGCTGTTCTTTTTAACTTTCTATTCATTAAAGAATCCTGAAGAATAAAATATATGACGGTTTCCACAAAAATCTGACTGTTTTCAACATTTTTGAAATTTGATAATAATTATAAATGTTTCTTAAGCAGCAAATCAGCATTTTTGAATGATTTCTGAAGGATCTTACAAAATGGATTATTTGAAAAGACAGATTACTGAAGTAAAATGGGTTGTGAACAAATAATGAAGTCTTAGTAAGTGTCAGTAAGTGCACAGGCGGCATTCTGACAGAACTGACATGTAGATGAATAACAATCTTGAGTACAGAAGCCTGGAACTACTTTAGCCGTGCGTTTACTGATAATTGCACAATTTAGAACGTTTGTCAACCAATCGGATTCAAGCATTCTACAGCCTCGTAGTATAACAGTAAATCAAAAGCATATCTATTGGCATAAATGCGCAGTATTCAGTGATTATGAACTGCTCTGAAAACACATTTTGACTTTGAACTTGAAGTGCTCGTTTAATGAAATCATAGACTTTTGTCTAATTTTAATATACTTTTGTCTAGTTCAAAACTACCTCCAAATTTAAGACCTCTTAATATGATAATTAAGACTTTTTTTAATACCATTTAAGATAAGTTAAGACATTTTATAACCTTAAGTTTTAATCTGAGTACTGGTCAGAATTTTAAAGTCTGTGCATCCTAATTTTAAAAAAGTAAAAATTATGCAAAATACAGTTTAAGAGATATTACGAACTATTTATGGCCAGTAAAAGTCTCTCTGCACAACTGGGAGGTGTGGTAAAAAGTTTTGGACCCTGAGCAGGACGTGTTGGTGCTGGGTATTTTTCAGACGGGTCTGATGTCTTACTTGGGAATGAGGGAGAGCTGTCCGATGCTGGAGTGGTGCCAGACGGCGTGTGCCAGTGCCAGAATGTAGCTGCAGTGCATCTCCGAGTACGACTGGTGGCAGGCGGTGAAGTCCAGCAGCTGGAAGGGGTAACCGACCCACTCCGCCTCCGAACTCAGAACCGGACTGCTGATCACGCTCACGATACGGTCGTGAAGGACGATCCAGTACGGCTCCTGAGCAAGAGAGAGACGGAAAACAAGAGAAAATTACCTTAACTTGAAGAGCGATATTGAGTTCAAAGCCTTAAAAATATGTGTCACAGCAAGGCCAGGCAAGGAAGAGGATCTAAATGCAGTTTCTAACTGTATTTAACAAAATAACTAAGAGAAGGTATGCCTGAGAAAAACAAATCAAACAACAACGAGACAGTGTCCGTACAGGGAGAGCGGTGATGACCAGTCCGATCGCGTTCATCCAGGCCGTGACGTTCTCACGGGGAACCAGCGGCTGGCTGCAAAACACACAACAAACTCATAATTCGACACACAACATGTGAATGAATATGTATCTCATATGTTATCAGTGCTGCTGATGACCTCTGACCTCTTGAGCACCACATTGAGCAGAGCGTTTCCCACGTCTTTGCCCGGCACAGCCAGAGCCATGAGCTCCACACAGGTGACGTGCAGCGCGTGAGCGGCCGGGTTGGGAAACTCGTTGAAGCGCCAGTCACAGTTGGGGAACGGCCCCGGGGATTTACCTGCCATGGGTGGATTCGGTTAAGAAAATTCTCACATTCAGCTCAGGTTGTAAATACAGAAAACATCCCTGTATCTCATCTGTATTATTGTGAGGGCGCCCAGTAAAGGATATTATCCACCAGCCGCCCGATGAGTTTGCAGTAGTACGTGTCGTCGGGGATCCAGACGTTGTCGTCGCGGGGGTTCATTCCACACTTCAGGTAGGTCTCGCTGAGACACCAGCCAGGGGTGCGGTTGTCCTTGAGCGAGCTCATGATGGCATGGACCAGCTTCCTCTTCAGGTTGGTGCGATCTCGCAGGTGCCTCTCGTAATAATGCAGCGTGTTGTACAGGTACGTCACCGGACGATCTGCGTGATAATGGTTTTATGAAAGAAAAAAAGTCATCATTAATTTATCACAATTCATGAACTGTGTATTCTTCAGTAAGAAACAATATTATATAAGTTATTGGGGGGAGAAGAAATATTATTGCAGTTTCCATATTAGAATTTTAATTTAGAGTTTAATATTTTAATACATTAAAGAGGACCTTTTTTCAAAGTCTTGATGTTGTTTTTGGGCTCTACTAGAATGAATGTTGATTATTTTCCTCATATTCTCCATTGTTCCTCTCTTCCCAGTCTGTCAGTAACGCTCTGTCTCTATGAAGCCCCTCCTTCTGAAAAGCACAATGTGCTCTGATTGGTCGGCCGGAGCAGCGTGTTGTGATTGGTGTTTGGGAAATGTCCCGCCCCTTACCATAACCGCCAGTTTCAACACACTACTAACTAACTCAACCAGGCCCCGCCCCTTTATTCTGCGTATGAATTATTTAAATGAGGAATATTGTGAAGAAAATGGAGGCGTTTCAGGGAGTTCAGAAACACTGACACTGATATAGAGAAGAACTCCTGCTGGAGGAACTTTGCAAAGCTTTTTCATGCAACATTACACACTAAAGACAGATGAACATGTGAAAAAGCAGAATAGCTCCTCCTAAATAATAATTTATTAATTTCATCGACCCTTCATGACTCTCACCGTGAAACTTGTAGAGCCCCCCCAGGTGATCGAGCAGCGTCTCCAGAGACTTCGACACGGGCAGCAGCTCCAGGAAGCGATGGATGACGATGTCGAACACAGGGAGGAAGCGCAGACACACGTTACCGAAGTAGATGGGCAGGTACTGCGACTGCAGCTGGATGGGAGGGTTGACCTGCTCTGCCAGACCTTCGAAGTACAGCTTCTCTGGATACTTCTGCATGGGACAACAGTGGAGGAGCTCGTTACGAACAAAACCATCATCACGTCTCCATTCCCGGATTCAGAGACAGCTATAATTAAGTCACTCAATAATTGACAATACTGGATGAGAACTGAATTAGGCTGGATGAGCACACCACTGTTTTCTGCAGACCTGCTTGATAGCTGAATCAACTGTTTCATAATTGATAAACTTTGCAACATCACAGTTATTGAACTGAATTGAATCAACAGTAAACTGACTCAAAGTGAATAACACTATTGTCTTATGTAGAACTGCTTATAGCTGAATTGAACTCAACTGATTGATTAACAGTTATTGCACTGAACTGAATTGATCTCAATAATGACAGTATTGTCTTTTTAGAGCTGCTTTACAGCTGGATTTGAATTTGTCTCATATTTGATGAAGTTTGCATCATTGATTCTGTTATTATCCTGATTATTACTGTGAAGCAGCTTTGAAAATAATCTGTATTGTATAATGAGCTTTAGAAATAAAGGTGACTTGACATGAGCTGGACCAACCTTAAAAATACAATTATTTCAGTTGAACATTCATGGTATTTCATAGGTTATGGCTTATTTGTATTAAAGTGTTAGTTCACCCAGAAACGAAAATTCTTTCATCATTTACTCTCTCATGTCTTTACAAACCCATAAGACATTTACATTTACATTTATGCATTTGGCAGACGCTTTTATCCAAAGCGACTTACATTGCATTATACTATACATTTGTATCGGAGTATGTGCAATCCCTGGGATCGAACCCATGACCTTGGCATTGCTAGTGCCATGCTCTAACCACTGAGCTACAGGAAAGACTTTCAATCATCTTTGGAACACAGATGATATTTTTAATGAAACCCAAGATTTTTTTCCCTCCATTGAAACTGCATTCCACAAAAACTTTGAGCTACTATGTTTACCATTTGATGTGCTCTATATGTATGCATGTTGATTAATGTTTATATGTGAATACAAATGTAATTAAATCTGTTCATCATATGAAACGATCGTGTTTCTTCTGAAGACTTAAATTGAACCGGTCCATTCATATGGATTACTTTTTCCCTTTTTGAAGTTTTGGATGTGCGGACACTGAATGGAGGCACAGGTTTCATTAAAAATATCATCCTTTGTGTTTTTAAGATGAATGAAAGACACAGATTTGAATGACATGAGGTTAAATAAAGGACAAAATGATCATTTTTGGATGAACTATCACTTTAAGACTTAAGCCCTGTTCATAACTATATTAGATAACTATATTAGCGTCCACACCAGCGGACGATATTGTTTGGTTAATATTAAACATGTACATCCGTCTCTTTAAATGCAGCTCTTTAAAGCAGGATGGATTTTTATCTTTCATCAGCTGGAAAAATGGTTCTGAAAGTGCTTCTAACTATATTATTTCTCTGTGCCGTTATTGTCATAGTTGTGGTGTGGACTCTGCTATTCTTTTACATTTATAACGAATTTTAAAACTATCATTATCATCCCTGGTGTGAACGGTGCTTCAGGGTTAGCCAATAAGTGTTGGATATTTCAGTCTTTACCCAGTAGATAACAGCTGTACTGCATGACGGGGACGTGACCAAGTCCACTGATAAACATCTCAAGAATGCCTCTCTTACTAAACTCAAGAGCGGTCACATGTTGGCTTTCGCCTTATGATCGGGTTCAGCTCAGCTGAATTATGTTGTGTTTGCCATTCAGCAGAGATACACACAAAACGAAATGTCACGGCAATCAGAGGTCAATCTCTACTTAAAATGCCACAGAGAAACAAAGATGGGGGATAATAACTGTTTATGACATTTCAGACACTCATCAAGCTTGATATTTGGCTGAATATCCTGAACTGAGATGGTTTTCTATTTCCTCTCTATAGGTCAACAATAGAATTATACACAAATCCATATGTAACGTACATCTGCTGAACCGTACACAGTCTCTGGGNAAAATACATTTGGTCAATGTGAAGTATGAAATACTCACAAAAATCTCATGAAAAACAATAACTTTTCTTGTGAATGAATGACAGAAAGCGAGCGCCGCTCTCACTTTATAATCACAGCAGCTGTCAGTCAGTGCAGCACAAGATCAATGATTTCAGCACACTTGTAAAAACACACATTTTATTCAATTAATCTAACTAAAGTGCACAAAAAATATTAAATTTTTGAAGCTTTTTTTCATATAAAAGTGTGAAAACTGATGGTCGAAATGAATTTAGCTGAGGAGGAACCCTGAGGAACGTCTTTATTTATTTTTTATGCTGTCTTACTTTTGAGTAACTAAATTAATGCTATGCCTGACTATTTAAGTGACTATATTCTGATTATAAACTAAGTATTACACTATTGATGCTCAACACACCAGCAAATGACTCTCACCGGAAGTTTTCGAGCTGGGTTATATTAATGCGGAAGTGCTAAAGAACGCTCCGTGCATATAGTCCATTGGTTTGCATAATTACTGATTAAAGTTCCAGTGTGTCAGTATTTCGTGCATCTCTGTTTAGCTTTAACGATAGCAGCACTGGAGCGACATGAACTAAATCCATCTTTGCACAGTAGATTTGCCACAGAAGTTGATGTGTCATTTAGAAGTGTTTAATGCAGCTCAGAGGTGGCTTGAAGGCATTTGCACTGCAATTACAATTGCATAAATTATACGCCCTTTTAGTGCCGACGTCACAATCACGTCACGGGGTTAGCTGGAGGCAAAACAAAGGGAAAACACACTTTATATCAGGTAAGGTTAAATAAACTATTGTCTTTTATGGTTTGGTTGCGTGTCTAAAGATTTCAGATGTATGCCCACCTAATCAGAAATTATTTCTCACGTAACACTAAACTTTTTAGCACATAAGTTGGCTAACTTTGTTAGTTGTACAACTAGCAGTTGCTGTAAGCACAGTGGAGGTAATCCTGTCAAATCAACCATCCACTGAGTGAGTGAGTGTGTGTGTGTGTGTGTACGGATCTGCCAATCTGGTTCCGTACGTTAAAGTTAACTTTTTCAAATAACAATCGCAGTCCCGCACAGTGAGTGACCTTACATATTCAGATAAAATCTGAAAATCTGATGAAATAATATCTGAATTTTCTCCAGTCATTGTTAAAAAAAAAGTGGAATCATTCTGCCTCCACCTAAGCCCCGCCCACAAAAACATCACAATGTTTACTGTAGCGTGCAACAGGTTGTGTGTTCAGTGCGTTTTAATGTGTAGCAAGTTGTGTTTTTGGTGCGTGTTAACATTCAGTAAGTTGTGTTTTTGTTGTGTGGTGTTAGTGTATAGCAGGTTGCTTGTTTGGGGCGTGTTGTTAGCGTGTTAACAGGTTGTGTTTTGTGTGATGTTAGTGTGTATCATGTCGTGCGTTCAGTATTTTGTTAGCATGTAACAGCTTGTGAGCTTGGTGCGTGTTAACGTGTATCACATTGTGTGTCGATGCATATTGTTAGCATGTTCGGTGCATGTTAACGTGTAACAGTTTGTGAGTTCGGTGTGTTGGAAGCATGTAGCAGGTTGTGTTTTGGATGAGTGTTGTTAACATGTAGTGGGCTGTGTGTTGGGTGTGTTTTAAGTGTGTAACAGGTTGTGTTTTTGGTGCGTGTTGTTAGTGTGTAATAGGTTCTATGATCGGTGTGTAGAATGTCGATGCGTATTGTTATAGTGTAGCAGATTGTGTGTTCTGTGTATAGCAGGTTATGTGTTCGGTTAGTTGTTAACATGTAGCAGGTTGTTGGGTGTGTTGTTAACGTGTAGCAGGTTGCGTGTTGTTGTCTTACCTTGTGATAGGTCATGTGTTTGGTGTGCCAGTCACTCTGCAGCCAGTGTTCCGGAGCGTTCTCTTTCACAAAATCACTCACGCGGTTGCGGAAGTCATTGGGTTTGAGGAGGAGAAGCTGGATGATGAAGTAGCAGACCTGAGCCTCGTTCCCCTCGTGACTCCTCATCGCCTGCATGAACACACACAACGATCAGTGCCACGGCATGTGTTTGGAATTGTTTGTTCAGTGTAGCATGTCGAGACAATAGAGCTCTCACGCTTTCCAGTGTGTGTATTAATAAAACACAAGTGATTTTCTCATCACTAAACATGCTGGATCTGTGTGCAGTGAAATCTTCAGACGGAGCTGAAAAGCACAAAGGCGCAGCAGGTCACGGTGAGCTGCAGGGAGTGTCGGTGTCAGTGAAGTCACGGCTCGATCAGGACTGATAAATGGGTCGTGTACAGTGCAGCAGGAAGCTCATTGATTAGTGGATGAGAAGGCCGATCTCCGGGCTGTTTACAGTCTAGCTGGCCTTCTGTTAGCTTCTGACACACAGATAATGTTTCACATGTAGCTCTTCTCTCATGCTGCGGTAACAGGCCAGTAAATCCATGAGTCAAACATGAAACACAACACTGAAGCGCAGCGGATTCACTGGAAAATATACATGATTACATGTAATTAAAGCACTTTGGCAATCTTACAAACCGAATATTTGAATAACATCTCTGGTTTAAACCTCAGTGGCACAAATACAGATGGTTAAATAGATGTCCACTGATTAGGTCTTTCAACCATCTTTCAATGGGCTATATGCACGGTATATCCTGGTTGTGGTTAAGCCAGCTCGGGCATTTCCGGTGAACTGTTAGCTGTTAACTTTTTAATGTTGCATTCATATTTTAATAAAGACGAAGCTATTCGGACCGTTTAAAAACGACGTCTGTAATTAGACACACACGCGCATTTCTTCCCCCAGCACTTCAAATGTTATTTTTAATGTGACGACCACAAACATTATTTGTTCATCCTTCTGAGATTGTCCCCATTGTAAAACCGAACGTTTAAAAATGTAGGAAATTCAACATTTGATAGAAAACACTTATTTAAAAATAAAAAAGACAATAATTACCACTTTAACCAGCAGGTGGCGGCAGAGTAGCATTTATTTGCGCATATATCAGCTATTTCCTCTAATCTTTTTTCACTTCGTTTTTGACTAAATATTAAACATTGTAAAATAACTAGATTTAAAAATACATTTGGTCAATGTGAAGTATGAAATACTCACAAAAATCTCATGAAAAACAATAACTTTTCTTGTGAATGAATGACAGAAAGCGAGCACCGCTCTCACTTTATAATCACAGCAGCTGTCAGTCAGTGCAGCACAAGATCAATGATTTCAGCACACTTGTAAAAACACACATTTTATTCAATTAATCTAACTAAAGTGCACAAAAAATATTAAATTTTTGAAGCTTTTTTTCACATAAAAGTGTGAAAACTGATGGTCGAATTGAATTTAGCTGAGGAGGAACCCTGAGGAACGTCTTTATTTATTTTTTATGCTGTCTTACTTTTGAATAACTAAATTAATGCTATGCCTGACTATTTAAGTGACTATATTCTGATTATAAACTAAGTATTACACTACTGATGCTCAACACACCAGCAAATCACATCTCACCGGAAGTTTTCGAGCTGGGTTATATTAATGCGGAAGTGCTAAAGAACGCTCCGTGCATATAGTCCATTGGTTTGCATAATTACTGATTAAAGTTCCAGTGTGTCAGTATTTCGTGCGTCTCTGTTTAGCTTTAACGATAGCAGCACTGGAGCGACATGAACTAAACCGGAGGATCATGTTCTCCATCATGATTTGAGATGATCAGTCTTGAGCTTCAATGGAATAACTAAATCTGAGTTATTTGGCAGCCAATATTTACAGGGTCAAGTAAGAGCGATGTAGTGAGTCGTTCATGTGCCAAGCCGTTAGTCGAGTCGGGCAGGACAGGAGGAGGATCAGGGCTCACCAGGCAGAGGATGAGTCTGTCCAGGGTCACGATGTTGTACTTCCACACCATGTCGTTCAGAATCTCGATACACTTGTTTAGCTGCTGCCCTCCTGCTGACGTAGAGAACTCGTACACCAGGAAGTCGGCAAATGTCCGCACGTGGGCCACCAGCGCTCGCGCCCCGATGCGCTCCAGGACCCTGAGGACAAGAAGTCAGAAAACAATTAACATGGAGCAGAACATGTTAGTGAGGCATTATCACGCTAAAGTCATTCTGATGTCAAAATTTGTCTCTACAGGGTTAATCCACGACCATGTGACCAAACCCGTGTGAAACAGCAAAAGCATCAGTTGAGACTCCACACACTGCTAGAAAATTCTAATTTCTGTCTGTATTAAAGAGCTTTGATAGAAAAATATGTTAGCATCACATCCCAAAAGCTCAGAGCAAAAGGACACCAGTAAAAACACTGTGCTCGGCTTCAAGAAAACTCACAGCAAAGATACTGTCAAGAACAGGCTGCATCTCCCTCAGCGAGAACAGAGAGAACAGAGAGGAGGAACATCAGACCGCAGGAGACAGGAAAGACTGACAGGAAGAACTGCAGCACTGCGACGACTTCAGTAGGGTGAGAGCGTTTCAGAGACACTGATCACAGAAAACAAACAAAAAACACCAACTCCAGTCCAAACCCAACAACAGCGATGGAGAACGGGGCTGTGTAGTTAGATGTCCACACGGAAACATTCACAACCAGAACATTTACTCTAACTCAACTGAAACATAACAAAGCTTTTAATGGCACATTAAAGTTGATTATGATTTGACTTTAACTTTAGTTAGTGTGTAATGTTGCTGTTTGATCATAAACAACATCTGCAAAGTTACAACGCTCAAAGTTCAATGCAAAGGAGATATTTTCTTTTACAGAAATCTCTACAACGAACGGCTGGTAGGGACTACAACAAGCTTCTTCCTGGTTGGTGACATCACTAACCTCAAAATTTACATAAACCCCGCCCCTGAGAACATACAACAAAGGGGGCGGGGCCATGTTGGGCTGCTTTAGAGAAGAGGAAGAGTTGTTGCAGTAGAGTGTTGTTGACATGCCGTCATTTTACGCCGGACTGCTTCACAAACGAGGGTCAATTCAACACAAAAGATGAACATGACGGCACATGCTAGTGGATGAGTTGAATCAACTCCACAGCAACTACATACATTTATCCACTAACCATTCAGAAACGTCCAGTTTCATTCTAAAAGTTGTAACTTCTTCCTGAGTCTCTCCATCAGTGTCGACTCCGGTTTGAACAATGTAAGGCTGAACACCGTTACTGACAATCCTCATTTTGGCTGCTTGAGATTCTCCAGCTTTGTTGTTGTTGAGCTGTTAAAGCTCCACCCTCTTCTGGAAAGGGGGCGGGAGCAGCAACTAATTTGCATTTAAAGCGACACATACAAAAACGGCGCGTTTTTGCTCACACCCAAATAGGTGCAAATTTGACAAGCTATAATAAATGATCTGTGGGGTATTTTGAGCTGAAACTTCACAGACACATTCTGGAGAC
>RJVU01047119.1:3325641-3361398 GCA_003731715.1 Anabarilius grahami | reverse complement strand
GAAGAACAGGCGAATCTCAACATAACACCGACTGTTACGTAACATTCGGGATCATTAATATGTACGCCCCCAATATTTGCATATGCCAGCTCATGTTCAAGGCATTAGACAAGGGCAGGAAGTCTGGATGTGCACAGCTGAATCATCAGACTAGGTAAGCAAGCAAAGACAATAGCGAAAAATGGCAGATGGAGCAATAATAACTGACATGATCCATGATATCATGATATTTTTAGTGATATTTGTAAATTGTCTTTCTAAATGTTTCGTTAGCATGTTGCAAATTTTTTAAACTCTTGCAGTCTGTATAATTCATAAACACAACTTCATTCTTTATAAATCTCTCCAACAGTGTAGCGTTAGTCCGATAGCCACGGAGCACCATTAAACTCGTTCAGAATCAAATGTAAACATCCAAATAAATATTATACTCACATGATCCGAAGCATGCATGACGAACACTTTGTAAAGATCCAGTTTGAGGGTTATATTAGCTGTGTGAACTTTGTTTATGCTGTTTAAGGCAAGCGCGAGCTCCGGGGGCAGAGAGCACAAGGATTTAAAGGGGCCGAAGCCTGAATCGGCGCATATTTAATGATGCCCCAAAATAGGCAGTTAAAAAAATGAATAAAAAAAAAATCTATGGGGTATTTTGAGCTGAAACTTCACAGACACATTCAGGAGACACCTTAGACTTACATTACATCTTTTGAAAACACGTTCTACGGCACCTTTAAAAAGCGTATCATTAGACCGACAGGTGAGTATTTGTGTTCAGAAAGAGTTGTGTCTAATTTAAATATCAGCAGAAAAAAAAACATTATTTAAAGTCTCTATAAAACAGATTTAAAGAATCAGTTTCAGTGATTAATTCATCACTCATATAGTCCCTTTCAAAAGTTTGGGGTCGGTAAAAATTTTGAAAGAGTCTCTTCTGTTCACAAAGCTGCATTTATTGGATTAAAAATACAGTAAAAATTTGAAATATTATTACAATGTAAAACAGCTCTTTTCTATGTGAATATATAGTAAAGTGTAATTTATTCCTGTTATCAAAGCTGAATTTTCAGCATCATTACTCCAGTCTTCAGTGTCACATGATCCTTCAGAAATCATTCTGATATGATGATTTGCTGCTCAAGAAACATCTATTATTATTAATGTTGAAAACAGCTTTATATTTTTGAATAAAAGTATTAATTTCTTTCAATAACAAAAAAAAAGACCCAAAACTTTTAAATGGTAGTGTACATGTTCACTGAAATCCCCTCATATATTACAACGTTGTAGTAAAATATGTTAGTAATTATTGTTATAACTATGCTTTGTTACACTGGTGAAAATAGTTAAATATTATTTGTCTTTGTGTTGATTTCATGGAAAACTCACAACATGCCTTGATTATTATACTTTTAAGCCATTATAACATGACAAGCAAAATTACATAACATCTATTCAACATTCAGCAACTCAGCAAGGACGCTGAATCATAAGCGAGGTCATTTACATACAGCAGTCTTAAAGGGACAGTATCAGTTTAATTGTAGGGTCAGAGAGAGGGAGAAAGTGATCATGAAAAAATCCTGCCTTAACCCTGATGTTGTGATTTCATCATTTTGACCCAGAGAGGATTTTCTTTTCCCCAAAAATACTAGTTAATCTTATCTTATCTCGTTATGCCATGTTAATGCCAAATATCTGATTCAATCACTTTTGTCAACTTGTTGTCTTTCAATTAGCACAAACAATGGCCAGTTGCATAAACTGCTTAGACTAGTCTTAAAACTAATCTATATGGTCATTACTTTTTAAAGTCAGTTACCTAAAAGTGTATTTTGGTGTAATTTGAATGGGAAAAGTAAGACTAATTACCCCTTGGTTAACTGCTAGTTGATCAAACTAGTTTTTAAGACACCATCTTAACATAGTGGCTAAGTTTATGCAACCCGCCCCCAGGTTTGATAAAGTTGACAAAAAGATTTAATCCAATATTTGGTGATAATATACCATAATCAGAGATTTACAAGCAATTTAAAAGGGACCCTCAATTTTGACCCAAAACACCAAATTAAGTAATGGATTTTCAACACAGCACAAGGGGAACATTGGTTCAAGGGACAGAACAAACCGCCAGGAGAATAAGAATGAGCGATTACATAAGCATTCACTCAGCCCAGCGTTCTTCTGAAACTAGCATTTGAATGCTGAGTCTGTTTACACTGCCATAGACAGTCTGAACATTGAGCTGAATGTGTCCAGCAGTTTAATATCACACTGCTAGTGTATCCCGCAGCCTCTGATTGCTCTGAGAAAGAGGCAGAAATGTCAGAAAGCCCTTCTACACATCTATGGCCTCTGCTGTGACGGTGTAATGAGGCAGAACTCGTGACTGGTGAATAAAGTGGATCACACAGGACCGCTGCATTCAGCCCAGCACAAGCAGCCTTTATACAGCCGAGAGCAGCTGCAAACACACACACACACACACACACACACTTCAAATGATGCACAACAAATTAATAACAGCCATTCAAAGAGAGACACAGGACTCTTATTGTGTTTGTAAAGGGTGATCTGAAACTACCGTCAGATGATACGTGAACAAAAACACCAGCCAAAGGTCCAAGAACACTAAATACACTAAATACCATTAGTTTTATAAGTTGTGTTTATTGTAGATTTGTTTGGTCAGGTTTAATGCTCCACACTAACTGAAATGCACATGTTTTTATGCCGGATAAATACCGATATGACTGTACGGTAGTAAATCGCTTTGAGTTTTACAATCTTTATGGAAGTTTAGATACTTAAATATGTTTGCCCCTATTTGGGTGTGAGCAAAAACACGCCGCTTTTGTGTGTGTCCCTTTAAATGCAAATGAGCTACTGCTCCCCACCCCTTTCTAGAAGAGGGCGGAGCTTTAAAAGCTCAACAACAAAAAACCGGAGAATCTCAAGCAGCCAAAATGAGGATTGTCAGTAACGGTGTTCAGCCTTACATTGTTCAAACCGGAGTCGACACTGATGGAGAGACTCAGGAAGAAGTTACAACTTTTAGAATGAAACTGGACGTTTCTGAATGGTTAGTGGACAAATTTATGTAGTTGCTGTGGAGTTGATTCAACTCATCCACTAGCATTAACACTAACGTGTCGTCATGTTCATCTTTTGTGTTGAATTGACCCTCGTTTGTGAAGCAGTCCGGCGTAAAATGACGGCATGTCAACAACACTCTACTACAACAACTCTTCCTCTTCTTTATAGCAGCCCAACATTTCCTCGTCCCCTTTGTTGCGTGTTCTCAGGGGCGGGGTTTATGTAAATTTTAGGGTTTGTGATGTCACTAACCCAGGAAGAAGCTCGTTGTAGTCCCTACCATTGGAACAGCACCTCCCTACCTCAATTCTCACCCACATGTGTACGTTCCTTCCCGCCAACTACAATCACTGAATGAGTCACTTTCCAGACCCTTCACCTTCTCTGTTCCTCTCTGGTGGAAAGAGCCAACAACCTCCACCCGAAACTCTGAGACCATCACAGCTTTTAAGAAGCAATTGAACACACATCTTTTCCACCACAACACACTCTAGCCTGTTTAATAATCTAGCTCTGTAATAAACATGCCACTGTATACTGCGAATAGTGGTGGCTCTGTGATGATTTGCTTATGCGCCCCCTTTTGGATAAAAGCGTCTGCTAAATGCATAAATGTAAATGGATAGATGAAGCGTACTCTACAAATCACATATGTCAGAAGAGGTGACTGTGTCGCACCTGAATCCAATCTGGTTGATGTGGTCCGTCTCCAGCAGCATCTTCCACAGCAGACACAGGAAGAGGGGTGGCGAGCCCTGCATGGAGAAGTGTGTGATGATGTCATTCTCATTGGTCA
The DNA here is from genome assembly GCA_003731715.1 of Anabarilius grahami. Lineage (NCBI taxonomy): Eukaryota > Metazoa > Chordata > Actinopteri > Cypriniformes > Xenocyprididae > Anabarilius > Anabarilius grahami. The sequence goes on along the minus strand of RJVU01047119.1, from coordinate 3,357,506 downwards.
TAGATTTCCACTTCCTGTACTCCTCCTCCACGTTCTTCTTCAGGTTAAAGCGGCTCTCCTGGGGAACATTATTCTGCTTGAAGAAGGCCTGGAAGATGAACACAAGAGAGAAGTGAAGTTATTATTAATCTGATTAAAGGCCCGTTCACTCCAAGAACTATAACTTTAAACTAGCAGTCGTTCATTTAAGCCATTAGTCGACTAGTCACGTGTTTATGATATTAACTTAATTACTTAAATATATACTGTGGGCATTGGAAAATGCTTTGAGTTAAACATATCGCTGTACTAATTTAGCTTCGACACTCTGCACAAACATTGGGATATGCACCTAATAACCATGTCTGATGTCGTTGAATGAAAGGCAAACGTTTGAATTTCCTTCCCAACATAATTACCACATGAACCAGTCGTGTTAACGATCTGTTCGTCACGGACTGCATGGCTTCAGCAATTCCTGTAGAGGTTTTTTTTCTGCGACTCCCCAACTAATTAAGGTTTGGTTGACTAATCCTCTTCTCGTCGACTAACATTTAGTCGAATGTTAAAGGGCAGGCCGAGTATAAAGATAACTATAACAATAACTTTATCAGCATCCATACAATAACAACTTTTTTAAGCAGGAATATTTTGACTTTCTGAGTTTAATCCTTGTGTGATCTTATGGACATTTTTGTCTTTTTCTTTTTTATAATAATTTTGCCTGTGTTAATGCAAATTGCATACATTTTGGCACAGGTGTGTATTTTTATTGGAATTTTACTATTTCACCTTCATTTCCTTTAAAAAATCTATTTTACACTAGTAACACAAAACAGTTCCTCTCAGGACCTTAAGGACAAAAATGTCCCCCATTGAAACCCAATAAAAATGCAATTTTTAATCCCACGGCCATTGAACTATAAAATGGTGCAATATTTGTTAACAGGCCTTCATTCTGTTGGCAAGGCTTCAAAATGTATATTTGTACTATTTTTTTACCAGATGGTGCCATTTTCTCAAGTTTGGCCTATAAAGCATTTACTCACTTTATTCCTGTTTTCTGCTTCTGCATATTTATTTTGCAGCTATAATTGTGTGGGTGTGTTGGTATGGATGTCAGAGTGTGGTTTATATGTGTGTATTTAAAAAAGAAGTGTGTGTGTGTGCTTGTAATATTTGAGAGAAAAACTCTACTGTCCTTCAAATCACAAATCTAACCACAAATCAACTAATAGGGAAAATTTGGCTCATTTTTTGAGATATCAACCTCAGATTTGGAACACAAGCTTTGATTTTCTAGCAGTTTTAGAGTTCAACGTGTTTCATAAAAATATATGTTTTATATAAAATAATGTTCAGAAAATCTTTTTCATAAACTTGAACCTCTAACTTTTTTTTGGTTTCACTTTTAAAACTTTTTTTTTTTTTACTTCAACAATAATCTGCCAAGGGTCTTCTTTAAAATGAGACCAAACTTAAGTCTGTGCTCCAAAGCTTCAAATTTTTATTAGTTTTTTGACAGACATTTTCGTCCACTATGGACCTATGTGTAACGTTTTTTAATTGACTCACAAGGGTTAATGGAATACAGCAGAAGTACCATATGAGTGCAATAAAGCAGTAATACCATAGTCCCAACATAAACAAAGTCCTCGTGGAGAAATGTTCCTTATCCAGAATTTCAAACAACAGAAGATGCCTCAGCTCTTAGAGGCAAGTGGATGACCAAAAGCACTCCATTTCCTACCGTTAAAGACATTCATTACAAACACAGCATCAAAACACTTAAGATGAAGAAGAATTCATCTACCCCAGTGTTGACATCCTGAGAGAGAGAGTGATGCCAACCAGTGTGTTTAAAACTATCACAGTCATCCTAAACATGTACTAGAACTGCACTAGTGTACAGACAAACAGCTTCTATGAGTGAACACATCACTCTAAAATCATGAGAAAATATACTTTGTATAAAATAAATGCAGCCAATTTCAATACTATAATCCTGCAATACCGGAGGATGCTGTGTGATGTTGGAGCAATGAAGGGAGTGCTGTGTTTGTTTGGGTTGATTTTAAATATCAATAGTGATTCACATAAATTGCTTATTTCACCTTTAAGTTCACTCAAAACAGCAGTCAGTTGATTTCAAGTGGGCAATGAACTGTTCGCTGAGTGAGTCAATGAAGTAAGAGCTCTGAAGATTCAGTGAATGAGCTGTTAAACTGTGGGTTCAAGACTGATTAGTTAAAATAAAGAAACATTCGTGTGTGATCGCTGCTCTCACTTTATGTCCATTGTTGCATTCAAGCAGTGAAGACAACGCAAGTGTTGTTGTCCATTCATGGTTTTTTAATCACCTTGCAGCAGCAAGTTTTTCATGATATTAAATTCTGACTGCAAGATCTCAATCCAGAGAGTGTGAGTGAGTGAGTGTGTGTTTGTGTGTGTGCACGTTTTTGTGACATATCAGGACACAAATGTGTATAATGACATGGGTATGACATAGGTATTACAAAAAGAGGTGACTTATGAGGACATTACCCATGTCCCCACTTTTCAAAAGGCTTATAAATCACACAGAATGAGTTTTTGTGAGAAAGTAAAAGTGTGCACAGTTTCCTGTGATGGGTAGGTTTAGGGGTAGGGGTAGTGTAGGGGGAGAGAAAATACAGTTTGTACAGTATAGAAACCATTACGCCTATGGAATGTCCCCACAATTCACAAAAACGAACATGTGTGTGTGTGTGAGATTGTGTGAGTACCTGCAGTGGAGCAGGGAAACAGCTGAGTGTGTGAGAGGCCCAGTTATGAGGTGTGAAGTTCATGATGGTCTGCAGGATGTCCTTACACCAGGTGCCCTGAATAGAGTCCGAGCCTGTGAAGAAATCTGCAGCGCACACAGATGAGAGGCGTTAGCACTTTATTCAGGAATAAACACATTTTGAAAAACAATATTTTCAAAAGTCGTTTTTAAATATGTTGCCTGCACAATGGAAACAAATTGCTCTGTATTTAAATATTTATAGTGAAACTAAATGTCTGTGAATCATTCTATTTAGAGTACATTTCACATCAGCAAAAAAAGTATAAAATCAATGTGCTTTTTTTATTGGTTTCAGTTTATATATTTTTATATATGTTTTCTCTGGTGAGTTTATCAACTGTTACTAAGGACAAGGTCAAGAACATGTTTATCATAAATCTACTTTAAATATCATTTTGATAGTTTTAAGAATGTCATGCAAAACTCCAGTCCATGTGGATGAATAATATCAAAAGCAGCAGTCTAGATATTTAAAAAGTGTAAAAAAAAAAATCAGTCAAAACATAGTAGACAATTTCCTTGTCTGGTTATACTATAACTATAACAAAGTACCCAAAACAGTTGACGGGCAATTAATATACTCATTGAGAGGATATTTACCATCAAATATCTGCCGCAGAACAAAGTTACATCACATGATGCTGGTCACATGGTTTTGGGATAAACCATTTTTTAGTTTTCAGGGAGGTGATTACATTAATAAAATGAATTTTTTTTTATTTGAAAGAAATTTTAATTTAAACCCAATTCATTTTTCTAAAGTATTTAGTTTGTATAAATAAATTTAATATAGATAATCTTGACTTTAACATTTTGTATTCATTATTTTGAACATTTCAAATTTCAAAAAGTGGACATCGAGAAAAAAAACTAATTTATGGGACATAAAAGCCATTTCATGCAAACTGAAAAAAAGTGCATAAAATGTTGTGAGATTATACTATGCATTTGCTTAATGGACAAAATATGATATTTCTGAAGAAAAAAAATATATATATATAAATAATTATCATCACTGGACATGAAATGTACCCTAAATTATAAAATGACCCCTACACATCAACTGCTAAGTGACAGAAAACGAATCACTGAATAATCAATGATGTAAATATCATCAGTACAGTGTTTTACTGGTGTGAAATACCTGTGACGTGTGTGGCTCGAGCCAGCGTGAGGATCAGCGCTCTGTTCAGCTCCTCGGACTCGGCAGACAGCACAGTTTTAGGGTCGTTGAGGAAGCGTGTGAACTGCGGCTGAACCTCTGAACTCCCCAGAGCCGTGATCAGCCTCAGAGCTGTGCTCTCGACGCTGCCCAAACACACAAACACACCGTAAGACGGACCGACGCACAGGTTACACCCAGAACAGCATACTGCCCAACCAAAGCTGTGCACCGCACATTTACAACACTTCCAGAAAAGCTTTAAAATGTTAGTCACTATAAGAACTCTGTGATAACTACTGTCCACTCTTCTCATTCAACAGAGTTTCGTTCATTAAAGTGATAGTTCACCCAAAAATGAAATGGACCCCATTGAATTCCATAGTACATTTTCTCCTAATATGGAAGTTATCAACTCTTCATTGTTCAAAATATCTTCTTTTGTGTTCAACAGAAGAAAGAAAGATTTGGAACAACTTGAGGGTGAGTAAATGAAGACAGTATTTTAATTTTTGGGTGAACTATCCCTTTAACTCGAAGCATGAAGTAGTGTTTGTGTTAGTGTGGGCGGAGTCTAACCAGAGGTGCAGCTGGTTCTGATTGGTCTGTGGAACAGCGGCGAGCGAATGAAGGTGTGACAGGAGCTGCACGCGGTAATGAGGCTGAATGTGGTGCATGCGATAACTGAACATCTCCAGCAGCGTGTGCAGAATCCCCCACGCGTGCGACTTGAACACGTTCGGCAGAAGCTGACCTAGTGGAGGGTCGGAGAAACACACAGTCACATCCACAGAAAGGACAGAAAATCAAAAACAACAGTGATGTCAGACTCACTGATGAAGCCCTTAATGCCGAGGGACTCGATCTCCATGTAGACCAGCAGTCGGCTGTACGTCTCCACCAAGGCGGGGGCCAGGGCAAGACTAGACTTGGCGTGAGCCAGTTTAATGACACGGGTTGCAATGCTGTGGATCAAGCTAATGGGAAGAACACAAGAGAATGTGGCACTTGAATAAGCACAACTACAACATGCATATATCTGCATTTATCTATAGGATACAGAAAATAAACTCCTCTCACCTCATCTTAGCATGGACAGTGAGGGAGTCCAGAAGGTTCATGGGTAAAGGCGTGACCGAGCCGGACGCCATGCAGTTGGTGCCGGGCAGAGTGATGCGCATGCTGCCGTTACCGTAGATGGTCTCCACCAGGACGCCCATGGGCAGCGTGAAGCACTCTGAGTTCGTGGAGTAGGCATTACACAACAGAGCGATCTTATAGTCGGTCATGGGTAGACTCTTATTGCGCAGACTCTGCTGAAGAAACCTGAACACAGAGAGAAAGATGAAGCAGGTGTGTGGTTGGAAATTCAGTCCGTGTGGAGCGTGTGCGTGGATGTGAGCGTCTTACTCATGGTGCAGCTTGAGCGAGTGTGGGATGGGAATCTGGAGTTCGTTCTGAGCTTTGCGGTTCAGGTGAATCCAAATGCAGGTCATTGCGAAGGCGTGAGTGGATTGGGGCTTATTGATGTCCGGCACTGGAATGCACTGCACACAAAAATAAAGCCATTTCAAAATGCTGCCAAGAGGCATGCAAGAGCAATTGAAGTATCTACACGATCTCTTTCTTCTCTTCATTCTACAAACAAAGACATAAGTTCTCGTATGCATCCAGGGCTCAAGACTGTGACCAAATTGTCGCATTTTGCGAACTTTTTTCCTGCCAGTGTGACTAAATTTTGTTAGAGGTCGCACTGGTGCCGCCACCACGTTACCCAACTGAAAAGAGCTGCCTTTTATGTTGCATATGAGAAACAGCAAACAAAAGCAAAACAAAGCCGTGCTACTCGTTTGAGCTGCACAGCGTGGACAGTTTATCAGCTCGCAGCAATAATGCGCAGCGCGAGCTCAGAACCGGTTTACTCGCCTGCCAAACTCAATCATGTGACACTGGGAGATCCAGTGAGAAAGCGTTTGAATTCGCTGCAGAATTAACAACATCGCTGCGAGATCTAGTGAGAAACATTCAAATTCAGCACATATTTCTCAGTTATAAATCATATCAGATGAAAAAGTGCTGATGTGGAAACCAGGAGAGACATTGTGCCATGAACGAAGTTATAGAAGGCTTTTCAATCCACAAATCACCAACATTCACAATGGATTTAATATTGTAACACTAACTGTAACCAGAGTATTGTGGCATAAATAGTCGAATGTTTTTACATTATTCATTTTAGGGTTCGTACAACCTTTTGACAGTGACATTCAAGTGCTTCACACTTTTTTCAGCACTTCAAAGCTCTAAATATGATCCAATTTTAATGTTATTTTTAATGTGATGATTTGTAAAACTAAAAGTTTAAAGATGTAGAAAAACAAACTTTGTGGCAAACAAACACTTTTATTTAAAAAAAGACATGAAATTACCATTATAACCAGTAGATGGTGGCAGAGGAGCACTGATTGACATTCACTAATATATAGAAAAAAGTAGAAAGTCACAAAGTCTCATGAAAAACAAAAACTTTTCTTCACATTGTGACTGAATTACACAGAAAGCAAGTAAAGAGCGCTTATTTTATAATCACTGAAGCAGTCAGTATGATAATATAGAAGAATGGTAAATTTAATAGGAGTAGAATATTTACTTTTTTCCTATAAAAATGAGGTTTTTGAACGTTACTGTTGTTAATAAAAGTTAATGTTATCTGCATCCCAATTCAAGCTCAGTGCTTTACTGTCAAATTTCCAATAAACAAACATGTAATATTATAGTAACTGCACTTATAAATGCAAAACAATAGTAATTTTATGATTAAATTAAGTTTATGATTATAAATCCCCCCAGTGCTACCAAATCAGGTGCTGGCGCCACCATCTGTAGAAGTTAGTGTCAACGGTTCTAATGCTCTCAAATGTGAGTCTGGAGCATGGCATGATAATTTGAGTGTGGAGAAGAGAAGATTTTCAGCAAATAACATAATAAATGTCAGTCTGTTGCTCATGCAGAAGACTTCAGAAGATCTTTAATGAGGCTTCTCTCTTTATGTGCCATACACAAAGTAAAGATGCAACAAAAAACTTTCATTTTCAGTAATGCAACAGGAATAACATGATACTTTTAACAATCATGCTCCACAAATATGTGCATTAATGATTAGACTCGTGCTTGGTAGTTGTCTATGATTTCCGTTTTCAGTCCAGCAAATGACTTCCCCTTGAAAGTGCTTTATGTATCAGTCTGGGAAGTCAGGTAAGACATTGTTTCTGAAAGGAATGATAACTCATTCACTCGTACAATAAGATCAAATTGCATTGCATTTTGAAAGAAAAAACCTCTTGCCTTTTTCATGTACGATATGCATCAAAGGGGTCGTGAACATCCTTCAGTGGTTCATGAGCTGCCGTTATACAGGAACTAACAGCAGGATTTGAAGGGATCTGAAGTCTGTCAATACACTCAGACTCCTCATCTTGTTTGATGGAGAAATCTTTAATGCTTTCCTCTGGCCATGCATCTAATTGCCTTGTGCTCGTTACATCCTTTAGTTAAACTAATGTCTGCTGGGCAGTCGCAGCACATCTGTCATTCACAGATGCTGTGGGCAAATGACTGGAAAACAGCAGCCCAGCAGACGGAGCCAGCAGCTTGTCTTTCATCAGCTGTCCTGCTGGGGTTCGCACACAGATCAGCGTAAAGCTAACAAACTCTAATGGTTTAAATAGCCGATACTGTGTGCAAACATCACACCAACTGCCTAAAAGACTATTTTAGCAAGCTAATATTGGCGGCGCTAATGACAGATGGCTGATAATGTTCTCCTGGTAGCCTGTCTGTTGACTATATGGTACCTTTAAAACATTCAGGTGGGAATTTACTAAAAATATGAACTGATTCGGCTGAAAGTGCAGTTTATTTGCACTTGCTGCCTGGGTTGCTTTAGTGCCTGAATTATACAGATCAGGCAATGGGACAAACACAAAATGTGTGCTAAACACTATTTGCACTTCACAGTTTGGATCTCAACATGATGAACGTGGCTTTTACTACACCACACATCTGGATAAATGGGCGCTCTTCTTCATAACCCAATCAACATTGGCTGATTTACTGCTCTCATGATCCCTAGAAAGTGCACACAAACATCCCTTTTATATAACTCTTCATTTACTGCTTTCAAGTTGCAGAAGTAATGTGATGTAAATTGCAGAGTTTTGTGAATAAAGCTCAAACTGTAATGAGCCTAATTTTACGCAGAAAAGAGGCGTGTTTGCGCAGAACGTAATGACAGTTCATTTAAATATTCAAAGCACAGTTCTACTTCAGGCATATTAAGCATTCTGTTTTAGATTCAATAAGTTGTAACACATTTTGTGCCATCCATAGTTTAAATTTCACTCAAGCAATTCATCAGAACATTTAATGCAGTGCCATCATCTGCCTTCAGAGGAAGATACAGTTGAGTGTCATCTGCATAACAGTGATATGCAACATTATATTTTTATAACATGGTAACATGTAGCTTTCCTGTAGCTCAGTGGTTAGAGCATGGCAGTAGCAATGCCAAGGTCATGGGTTCGATCCCAGGGATTGCACATACTCAGATACAAATGTATAGTATAATGCAATATAATGCAATGTAAGTCGCTTTGGATAAAAGCGTCTGCCAAATGCATAAATGTAAATGTAAAAATGTAAACATGTACAAAGAAAACAATATGGGCCCCAGAACTGACCCCTGTGGTACGGAGTCTGCCATGCGAGGCTATGTGAAATCCAATCAGAATGAAACTGATTTCCAGAAATGTCATTTGAAAAGAATTTAAAACCACATATGACTGTAGCTGGTAATGGATTTGTAAAAATCATATTTCATGTTATTTTTTGACGTTCACACTTGCTAAATATGATCAGATTTCCAATTGGATATGCACAAAAATCAGATTTGGATTGACAGTCTGAACAAGGCTTAAGACTTTCAACATTTTGCATTGAAATACCATTCGTAAAAGTGGCATTGTGATTTTTACAAGTGCTTTCCAGTTGTGTGTGTGATATGCATCAGTCAGTGAACAGGCGTATTAAGGCTGAGATGATGAATGGGGTTGTACAGCCTAGTGGGCAAAGATCTGGACTATAGGGTTGCAGGTTCAAACCCTTCAAGGAGCGATCCATGCACACGTCCCCACTGTGTCCCAGAGCCAAGCACCGAAGCCTGTACTAAATTCACTGTGAGTCAAAGCGTCTGCTAAGTGATTACAAATGACGGACTGAATAATAGAGGTGTAACCCGCTAGCAGAGCGGACAAGAGTAAATGAAGCCTTGATCAGATGACCTTATCAAACAGCATGTTTAGACTGTCACATTATGAATTCATGAGCTCCTGCTGAAATAGAAGCAGCAGCAGAGCCATTCACCTCTTTCTCAGGATAAAGCAGGTCAAACAGCTTCATGACGGGCAGGAAGTCAGCCAAAGCGTTCTTCTGAATGCTGCCGGAGATGAACTGCAGCAGCACCCACATCAGGTGATCCCGTCCCTTGATCAAACCCCGACCGGCCAGCTGTTCAGAAGAAGAGGAACACAAATACATGAAACACAGGAAGAAGGTCTTCCCCATGTGTGCTTTTGTGTGGTTCTGTCCCAAATGGTGCACTTGTGTGGACTTTCGATCAGTCTAACCAGTACATGAGACCTAACATTCATTACAATGGATGGGAGTTTCGTTGATGGATGTAAGGATGGAGTGAAGAAACGGTGAGAAAAAGGTAAAGAAAGCATCTTAAAGGGGTCATGAACTGCATTGTTTTATTGTTTTATAATGTTTCCTGGAGTGCACTTATAATGTTATTATGCTTTTTACATCAAAAATTGTCATCATTTAAAAACAAAAGGCATTTTTCCTACCCTGATTTTAGTCTCCGATTTGAACGCTCTGTTTTAAGGGGCGTGTCTGCTGTGAGACTTCAGTGTAAACGCCAACTGCTGTGATTGGCTGACAGCTTTGCATATGAAATAGCTGATTATTACTCTCTCGAAAACTTTTAGCATGTTTTTACTATTACAGCTCTCAAGGTTAACTAATCATGAAAAGTGTTGATTATAGCATTATATTTAGATCGTGGCATGAAAGGTTGCAGTGATGAACATTGTAGTCGATCACAGACATGTTGTTGAGCTCATGAAAGCAGTGATTTCATCATTGCAACTCAATTTCTGCATACTAACGAATGCTTTCATTATAACTAAGAGTGCAATCTTCATGTAATTAAGAGATTTGTTGAATAAAAACGGGAGTTTTGGCGCGAGTCCAGAACTCGGTCACTGATAAACTCGTGCTGTTTGATTGACAGCTCCAGCGATTGTAAAGGGAGCGTTCTTTGATCACTTTCTTTATATAATTTAATCACCGTTTAAATAACAGATTATTTTCATCCTACTAAGAGAAACAAGGTGAAGTTGAGCGTTTAGTCACGGGTTTGATTTACTGACACACAGACAAAGATCATGTGACTGCACATGAATCATTAATATCAGATCAGGCATTAGAATTAACACAGTTACTCACATGTTGTTGCATTACTGTCGAGTCCATATCGTAAAAGTCTGTTTGCAAAGCCAAAAAGCGATTGATTTACCAAAGAATCCACAGTGAAATGAACCGAATACAAATAAATAAAGCTCAACTGAGACATTCACATTGTTGAAAATAACCATATTTCTGCATTAGGATCCTTTGAAAGGTAATGTTATTTTAGTCCTGTATCGCTCTTCTCTCCTCCTCATCTCACTAACACACCAGTGATGTGATATTCTTATAGTACGAAGACCTCTTATATATCAAAAGCTCAAGGAAAAGTTGATTTCGCAATTCATGACCCCTTTTAGGAAAGCACACCAACCTGGTACGTCACCAGCTGGGGCACACGTTTCCAACTCATGAAACAAACATCGTTTTGACTAAATAACGTCATAGCAGTTCACGCTTTGATTTAGCTTGAAGTATATCAGGGGTTTTAATTTTATAATTGGACTGTGTGTTGTCAGATGTGTTCTGGCATGTTCTGACGCCACATGACATCGGCCATTTCTCACCCTCCATTCTCCCAAATGTTTGTTGTCTCTACTATTCTTTTGCATTAAAAAAATAATTTTGCAATGTATGCAAGAATGAATTACATATTTAGAGCAATGGTTCAGTCAGATATGAAAATGTAATCAACCTCATGAAAATTTGAACAAACCTGCATGATTTTTTTTTCTACAGTGGAACACAAAAGATGTTTAGCAAATCCCTTTTCCACACAATAAAAGCAATTCGTAAGCAGGAGCTCAAGCTCCACAATGGCTAAAAGCTCCATGCAAATATTATACAAGTAGTTTATATGACTCGTGTGCAATATTTTAAGCCTTAAAGCCGTCTATCCATCCCAAACAAGGGCCAGGGCCAGCACTTGACATCGTGTTGAGATTTTATATTCAGAAACAAAGTGATGGTGAGTAAGTGGTCACTAAGTCGAAGTGGTACTACTCCTTGAAGCCTTGAAGAGGAGGACCTGAAGGCACCATTTGAGACATGGACCCATGTGAGCGTTTTTCCCTCCCCGCCACTGCACCTTCTGATGGAGCGACAGAACCATGTGAGGGAAGCTGGCGAACTGGAACAGAACGAAGAAGATGAGTTGGCTGGAGAGGTGCTGCCACAGGAGCTGACTGGTGCCGCCGTCGTCGAACTGCTCCTCCGTCTCGGACCGCTCCATGGCGTACACCACCAGATCCACCAGCTGGTCCTCCAGAACCGGACATCTCTGCTTATGCTGCAAGAGGGCAGAACAGTGGACAGAAGCGCACTCTTACACAGACCAGAACCACTGCAAACACACCAGTAACCAAGCCTGTGGAAACACTTCATACATGGCCTGAACGACACTTTACCGGCTCATCTGGAGTCCTAGAGCGGCTCTTTCATGAGCCTCAATAGCTATGTTTCCATCCACCAATTTTTATGCGCATTTTGGGATATCGCATATAAAAACTGCTGGATGGAAACGCCAAGATGTGCATAAATTCTAAAAATGCGCATTGAAAACTTATGCGCATATTTTTTATCCGATAACAAAATGTGCATAACCTACAATGGGAACACTTTTAAAGAATTAATTTCATGATGTGCATCAAAAAAAAACTAAAAAACATAATGCAACTTTGCATGATGGGACGGCATAACTGGACCAACCAGCGAACAGATCTCTTTGCACAGTATCTGAAATGCTGTTTTGGTCATTCTGTAATACCTGAGCCAAAGACTGTCATCAAAGTGGTTCGGTATAATTATCTCTTACACGACTGCAGTAAAGCAAGCAAGGTAACGCATTTATTGCGTTTCATCTGCGTGCTCTGAGACGCAAGTAATTTATTATATACGAAAATTATTATATACAGTGGCTTCTCCTACTTTTCTTAATGATATTTAGTTTATCAAGAAGTGACAATTTCGTTCTCTTCAACTCGCTGCTTTATTCGCAAATGTTTTATGCGATATTCCAATTTTGTGCACAAGTTAAATTTGCAACAATTTTGGATGGAAACATAGCTAATGTTTGTCACACATGCCCATTTGTTACTCAGTTTATTACACACTCACTGGAGCACTTAGCATAAGTACTTTAGTGTACTAGTAGGCCTAAAAGTATAATTTTCTGGCGTTTAGGAACCAGCATCAATCAGACTTCCTCCTCATTACTTCAATAAAATTAGGATGATGACCGCTGAATAGGAATCGCTGACACATGAATGCGGTCAGGTGTGTGCTGATGCATTTGGGTTTCTGACGTTCTGACCAAGGCTATTTTCAGAAACTATTTTGAAGACAAACATTTCACGAGCTAGAAAATAACAAAAGACTTTGAAAAAGAATGAAAATGTGAGGGAAATCATAAATTAGTATGAAAATGACGAAGTTAAAGCTAAAATGACCCCAGTTTTCATACTGTCAGCAGGATGGTCTCGTTTTTTGATTTCTCAAGATTTAGACTGGATTGTGTCATTAAAAACCTGTCCAATCAAACAGAAGGGGTCGTCTGAGTGACATGTACAACAACCAATCACATGTCGTTTTTGCACGTGTCATTTAGATGACATCAAATCTCTTAAATATACTATTATATTAAATACTATAACATGCATATGGAAGAATTTGTGGTGCCATGTTAAGGGATGAAAATTATAACTACTTAAATACTGCAAAGAAAATAAAACTAGAAAGGTCAAAAAAGAAACAAAATCCAAATTAAACGAATTTAAAGCTGCAGTCCGTAAGTTTTGCCTCTGTCGCCAACTCTGTTTGAAACCTGCAATTGCAGTGATTTGCAGAATTATCATCTTTTCGTGGGTTGTGCATCGGCACGGCTCCTCAGCGCGGATGAATCTAATGTTTGCTGTCAGTCACCGCACCGGTGTGGATACTGTACTTCAGAATCACAGATTCTACGTTTTGGAAGTATGACCAAAATAAGAATTTTCACCGGAAAATATCAGTAACGTCTGCCAGTTTTGTTCTGACCAACTGAGAAGTAACGATCGCTTTGCTCATTTCACATCAAACCATCCAAATTATTATTGTTGTTATATTTTATTCTCAAATTGTTAATGTTAACAACATCCGCATTGCGTTTTCAATTCAATTTCTGTACAGTCTTATCTCTAACGTTAATTTGTCATACGAACAATCTACAATCTGCTATCAAAATTATAAGTTTAATTATTGCATCTGCTGTGAGAAAAGGCTATAAATGATCCGTCACCTGCATCATCCTCACATGATATAGTCTACTAGCTGGAACTCGTTCTTTATGTAAACAGACGTGACATAATGACGCAAAGACGAGCGGCTGCATGCTCAAATTTCCTGCGGAAACCCACCAGTACTGATTTTATTAGTAAACATTATTACAATCTTACCATTGTAAATCAGGCTAAGTGATCTGGTGATTTAGGATAATTTTCAACCAAGAAAACTTACGGACTGCAGCTTTAAGTGACACTTTAATAGCCATAAAATAAAATGAATGCGCCATTTTTGTAGTTTAGTTTGAATAAATGAGGAGGAAGTGTAGAGTTCTGCAACCTACTGTATGTTCTCATGATCAAACAGATTTATTAGAGTAGATCAATGAAGCGTTGATTTCTCAGAATATTATAGTCACTATTCATAGTTTTCAGTCACGTGACTGGAGGGCAAAACATCCATGAAACTACAGCACAGGCCTGTCAATTTTCCATTTCAAAAGAAGAAAAACAAAAATATGCAAACAAAATGCATATAAAATGCATCCACATACAACCCCTGCTGCAGTATTTCAATCACTAAAAACAGCAGGACTTTCCAAAACACTTAAAGTGAAAAACAAATAAAGCGATATTAGAAGTGATCTATTAAAAGATCAAGTTCAGTGTACACCTTATTGATGATTCAGACTAAATACAGCCGAGCAGATGAGTCCAGAATATGAACGCAACACACCGTTTTCTTTATAATGGTTTTCAATGGAAAAATGCTTAATAAAAAAATGTGTTGCGTTAATTTTCAGGGTTTATCTGCTCGTCTGTATATAGTGTGCATTGTGCATTATAAATACTGAATTTGATCTTTTAATATCACTGTTTTACTACAATAGTACTTATTAGAAACCTGTTCAAAATGAGTGGCAGACAATGTAGGAAAGTCTTGTTTTGCCCTCCAGGTGGGCAAATAAGGGTGTGACAAAACTATGAATTGCAGGTGGACTGAGTAAAGCACGGCTCAAACTGAGCTTCTCTGGAGTTTGTATCCCTGTTTCAGTTTGTACATCATCTAATCTGTGCTTTTATTCTTAATATCAGACCAAATTTGTCTTAGCACAACTAAATAAGCAACCCAGAGACAGTTACAGACAGTCTGCACATTATAAACATGCGCTGCTGTATTGACTGAACACACAGAGCATACTCAACACGGCCTCACGACAGTCACAGGAGATGACCAAACACAAATGGGACACGCCACTGCCTCTCGCTTCACAGCAAAAACACACACACACACACCAATGAAAGCATGGCATGAAGATGCTCACAGAAGCCCTGATCGCAAGGAAAGCTGCAGCGTATCACAGCAGATCAGCTTTTTGAGGCTGATTCTCGGGACAGTGACGCCCCCTGGTGCTCACAAGTCAGAAGTGCAACAGGTGCATGTGAGGGATGAGCTCGATCCCTCACTTCCCTCTGAAACGCTGCAGCTTCCCTGTAAGGAGGCATGCAGGGACGGATCTATCAGCGATGCTGGGGTGCTGGGTGTGTCTGCGATTACAGATAGGGTTTGTTTGTTATCTCTAAAGACCCCATGAAATGGAACAGTTTTCTCTACTGCACCGGTGTACTTCCTATTGAAACAGGAAGGCAGGATCTATCCACCTAATAGAGGGTGTACACATGACATCACTGTCGACCCACTGAGTGGCAAAAACACAGCATTGGTTTTCAGTGTGAATGCCGCAAAAAACGGGAAAGAGCTTTGCGATTGACTGTACAAATGGATTTGAAAAGAAATCTGATATATATCTTTTGATTTTGAGGTAAAATCATACCCTATATATTGTATTGTTATATATTGTTTTGCAAAAGCCTCAATTAAATATTTACCATCTTATATTCTGCATAACTGGGTGTTTTTAAATAAACACTGACAAAAACTATTCAAGTGGACGATATGATGATATATAAAATTAATTGATATAAGTGAACACCCAAATTTAGACCTACCTATTTTGTAATTATATAAAGCGTCCACAGGAAAATTTGTTTTATGCATTTTCCCGGCATCAAAATCAGGCACATATAAATGTCAGGAAACACAATTCCTGCTGCATGTCAATATCCATGGATCATTGGATCTTTGTTAAGTTGTAAGGAACACTATACCGAGTCCGACCTTTAGTTTAAACTGATAATCGCTAGTTTTACACGTGTTTTCGCAGTTTCCCCTATTAAATCCAGTCAGGCAGCCGGCTCTCTCGCCACTCGCTCCATGTTCTGGCTGATGTTCCGGTGTGGTGAAAAATCAAGTCCCCTCAGGAATCGGGTCTTTAGGACCACGAGTGATCCCATTGGTACTTTTAATGGGTAGTATTTTTAGTGCCTGATTATAATTCCTATTATGATTTATAGCGTTATAATCACCATTTTCATGGGGACTTTAAGAGCATACGGCACAACAAACTGACTAATATTTTAATAGCACCAGCTCCCGTATGATAGAAATGTGCTTTTAGCAGCACAAATTTCTCCATGTTTACTGAATGTGGATGAATCATTGTGAAGGTCAGCTGGTGCATGAATGCTGATTATTATCTAGAGGAGAGGTGTTTCCCTGCATGTGGGAGTGAAGCATCTGCATTGAGCAGCACACAACACCCAGAGAGAGCCAATCAACAGCAGCAGAACACACACTGAACAACCGCCACAACACCCACACACACACACACAGCATGCGCCGATCAGGGCTTGAAATTAACAGATTGTCTTCATTCTCAGGTACGCTTTATCATCCCTGAAAGAGGGACAGTGAAGTGTGTGTTTGGCCCTGACTGCACACCTACAGTAACACTTACTGGACTGGGGCTGGATATATAGCGTGAATTAATGTTCGTTAACATACAGTACAGTCCAAAAGTTTGGAACCACTAAGATTTTTAATGTTTTTAAAAGAAGTTTCGTCTGCTCACCAAGGCTACATTTATTTAATTAAAAATACAGTAAAAAACAGTAATATTGTGAAATATTATTACAATTTAAAATAACTGTGTACTATTTAAATATATTTGACAAAGTAATTTATTCCTGTGATGCAAAGCTGAATTTTCAGCATCGTTACTCCAGTCTTCAGTGTCACATGATCCTTCAGAAATCATTCTAATATGCTGATTTGCTGCTCAATAAACATTTATGATTATTTTCAATGTTGAAAACAGTTGTGTACTTTTTTTTTCAGGATTCCTTGATGAATAGAAAGTTCAAAAGAACAGCATTTATCTGAAATACAAAGCTTCTGTAGCATTATACACTACCGTTCAAAAGTTTGGGGTCAGTAAGAATTTTTATTTTTATTTTTTTGAAAAGAAATTAAAGAAATGAATACTTTTATTCAGCAAGGATGCATTAAATCAATCAAAAGTGGCAGTAAAGACATTTATAATGTTACAAAAGATTAGATTTCAGATAAACACTGTTCTTTTGAACTTTCTATTCATCAAATAATCCTGAAAAAAAATATTGTACACAAATATTTTGTACAATTGTACACATTAAATGTTTCTTGAGCAGCAGATCAGCATATTAGAATGATTTCTGAAGGATCATGTGACACTGAAGACTGGAGTAATGATGCTGAAAATTCAGCTTTGCCATCACAGGAATAAATTACTTTGTGAAATATATTCAAATAGAAAACAGTTATTTTAAATTGTAATAATATTTCACAATATTACTGTTTTTACTGTATTTTTAATTAACTAAATGTAGCCTTGGTGAGCAGACGAAACTTCTTTTAAAAACATTAAAAATCTTAGTGGTTCCAAACTTTTGGACTGTACTGTACATATAATGTCTAGATAAAGGGATAGTTCACCAAAAATCATCATCCTCTCTTCATTTACTCGCCCTCTTGTGGAACACAGAAGATTTTGAGAAATGTGTGTGTCCAAACAATGGAAGTCAATGGTCACCAAAACTGTTTGGTTCCAAACGTTCTTCCAAGTATCTTCTTTTAAGTTCCACAGAAGAAAGTCATAGAGGTTTGAATGACATGAGGGCGAGTAAATGATGATTTTTGGGTGAACAATCCCTTTAACGCTTATAATTTCTTCATTTCATTTTTGTCATTACTCATCTAATGATGGGAGATTAAGGGTCAGTCTCAGGAAAAGGCACCATGACTTACTCCTGATATAATTAACATCATCTTTACACTATTATTAACAGATTGAACACTTGTTTAGTGTGGAAAGTAAAAGAAAAGCATTAAATGTTTGTTTTTTTAATCTGAATATGAGTCATTGCAAGGGGGCATAAACAAAAACAATTGGCAAAAGAAAGAATTTTCAACCTATATTTTCTTTTAAAAATTAAGATATTATTTTCCTATGTAAATGATAGTGTATTTTTCTCTTCAAAAGATGATTTTATTTTATTTTATAACATTTTCATTTCATAAAATGTTTTGAGCGCAGTGATTCTCTGTCGTAATCAGTATTTCATTAAATATTTACTCGTTCTCTCTACAGGCTCAACAGTTTAAAATAAATGTGGCATTTACTAGTTAAGCTGTTATTAGAAATCTTTACACTGATCTTCAACCCCAAGACATTTTGAATGGGTTATTAATTATGTATGGGCTAATTATTTATTTATTTATTTTAATGTGAGATTTATTAAAAGACTTTCAGAAACTCACACAACACAAACAATAAATGATTAATAACATCATATTAATTTTACCATGCTGGGTATGGGTTAGTGGTGATAGCAATGCTCTTACCACATATACTGGTTTAGGGTATGAGTGTAACGGTACACAAAACATGATGAACCTCGGTTTTGAAGAACTAGACGATATAGAAATACTTTTGTACCTGCAGCTATAGAACTAATAAATGAAAATGATTACCGTTGAGGCTCAGAAGACGCTAACATTAGTAGGGAGTCCCGCACATGACACACAAGAAAAAAAGTTAATTTACTATTTCGTTCCCTCGATTTGCTAAATCTTGCGCATGATTTACTATTTCGCTACCTCGTTTTGCTACATCGTTCACGCGATTTACTATTTCGTTCCCTCAATGTGCTAAATCGTGCACACGATTTACTACTTAGTTCCCTCAATGTGCTAAATCGTGCACACGATTTACTACTTAGTTCCCTCGATTTGCTAAATCTTGTGCACGATTTACTACTTAGTTCCCTCGATTTGCTAAATCTTGTGCACGATTTACTATTTAGTTCCCTCGATTTGCTAAATCATCCACACAATTTACTATTTCGTTCGCTCAATTTGCTAAATTGTGCATGCGATTTACTATTTCGTTCCCTCGATTTGCTAAATATTGCGCACAATTTACTATTTCGCTACCTCGTTTTGCTACATCGTGCACGCGATTTACTATTTTGTTCCCTCAATGTGCTAAATCGTGCACACGATTTACTACTTAGTTCCCTCGATTTGCTAAATCTTGTGCACGATTTACTATTTAGTTCCCTCGATTTGCTACCTCGTTTTGCTACATCGTGCACGCGATTTACTACTTAGTTCCCTCGATTTGCTAAATCTTTTCTCGATTTGCTACCTCGTTTTGCTACATCGTGCACGCGATTTACTATTTTGTTCCCTCAATGTGCTAAATCGTGCACACGATTTACTATTTTGTTCCCTCAATGTGCTAAATCGTGCACACGATTTACTACTTAGTTCCCTCGATTTGCTAAATCTTGTGCACAATTTACTATTTCGTTCCCTCGATTTGCTAAATCGTGCACACGATTTACTACTTAGTTCTCTCGATTTGCTAAATTGTGCACACGATTTACTACTTAGTTCCCTCGATTTGCTAAATCTTGTGCACGATTTACTATTTCATTCCCTCGATTTGCTAAATTGTGCACACGATTTACTATTTCGTTCCCCCGATTTGCTAAATCTTGCGCACAATTTACTATTTCGTTCGCTCAATTTGCTAAATTGTGCATGCGATTTACTATTTCGTTCCCTCGATTTGCTAAATATTGCGCACAATTTACTATTTCGCTACCTCGTTTTGCTACATCGTGCACGCGATTTACTATTTCGTTCCCTCGATTTGCTAAATATTGCGCACAATTTACTATTTCGCTACCTCGTTTTGCTACATCGTTCACGCGATTTACTATTTCATTCCCTCGATTTGCTAAATTGTGCACACGATTTACTATTTCGTTCCCTCGATTTGCTAAATCTTGTGCACGATTTACTATTTAGTTCCCTCGATTTGCTAAATCTTGTGCACGATTTACTATTTCGTTCCCTCGATTTGCTAAATCGTGCATGCGATTTACTACTTAGTTCCCTCGATTTGCTAAATTGTGCACACGATTTACTATTTCGTTCGCTCAATTTGCTAAATCTTGCATGCGATTTACTATTTGTTACCTTGATTTATAAATCTTGCGAATGTTTATTTGGTTATTGGCCCACATGGTCCAACCTAGTTTTCGTTATCGGTAAAACCCGCTATCAGTACACCTTTAGTTAAAATTACACTGTATTCGTTCAGGACACTTGCACACCAAACCGAAAGACCTGTACCGATCATTTTCAGTACAAATACGTGTACCGTTACATCAACCACTGGAAAAAACTACATATTTAATAACAAATAGTCTGAATATTAGGAGGAGAGCCTAATATGAGAAAATATGATTTCTAAGAAAGTTCAGCAAAAACATTTTTAAATAATAATAACAAAAACACTAGAATATTTTAGCTTCAATGGTGCCGTTTCCTGTGAATGACCCACAAACTACAACAGCTAAAAAGACTTTTCTGATCTAAAATGCCTTTGTCAAGAAAAATCATAAAGAACAATCTGGTTGCATCATTGTTTGTTTGTTTTTAAATAAAAGCTTTAATTTTGGGAAAGAGGGAAAGCAGTTTGGCTGAAAGAGCAGAAGTTTGTTGCGGAAAAGCTGATGAATTTCTCGGTCAGTCTTTCGAATGCTCTAATAATTGCTCGTGGCAGTCAGTAATTTCAAGCCCTACGTTTATCGTCTTGTTTCACTTGAGGTTGTTCTTCATCAGTGTCAATCGTAATTAGATGGAATCGTTGGCTTTGGCTATGAGGAAGCTTCCAGAGTCTGGTTAGTCACAATACAACAGTAAGATTGTGAACATACCTGAGCAATGTTCAAGGTCTAGAGCATTGGAGGAGGAGGAGGAGGAGGATGGGCGGGGCAAGACAGGACAGAACAAAAATAAAGGAAGAAAAAAAAGAAAACACAAATACAGTGACTAGGAGGCCAGCTCCAAGTAACCCTGTCAGTCAAGCCAAACCACACCCCCAGAGACAGGTACGAGAGGGACAGGTGGGGCGATACTCCCTACCAGACCGCAGGCAAAGAGAGCAAGAGAGCGAGCGAGAGAGAGAGATCTGGCAGATCATAAAGGCGCTAGTTTGGCAGGGAGTATGGTGGAGGCTGGCAGTGCGGTCCACTGTCATTCACTTCCTGTGGGAGGGAGTGTGGGACTACTCAAACTACAAGCAGCTGTTCTCTCCACGCCTCCGCGTCAGCCTCTCATCACAGAGAAGGGGATGGACATGCGAGGCAGAGGAGGGAGAGAGAGCACTGAGAGAGACAGAGGAAAGCAGAGAGAGAGAGAGAGAGCAAGCGGTACCTGTTTGTTGAGGCCCAGCATGTTGCACACCATGTCTCTGGAGTACGGCTGCTCCAGCACATACCTCAGCAGACCCGTCTGCGGCTCGAACAGATCCTGGAGACACACATTCACAGGACGGACTGTGACATTATATTTACCCTCCCATATACAAATGAAATTATTGGTAAATCTTACATTTTGGCCTTAAACCAATTTTTTTCATTATAAATGATTATATTTAATATAATGTGCATTCTAAAGATCTAAACAATTAGAATATATACAGTCTATTTACACACACATATATATATATAATCGTTCCCGTGGTACTTTGATGTCATACACCGATCAGTCTGCAGTGCACAGTGCTGATTCAAGCCGAACACACCTCTTGGTTGTTTCATTTCTGGATGAATCAGTGTTTTTGAACAAATCTCTTGAATGAATGATTCAATGACTCACTCAAAGACTTCACTTGTTTCATTACTGGATGAATCAGTGTTTTTGAACAAATCTCTTGAATGAATGACTCAATGACTCACTCAAAGACTTCACTTGTTTCATTACTGGATGAATCAGTGTTTTTGAACGAATACCTTGAATGAATGATTCAATGACTCACTCAAAGACTTCACTTGTTTCATTACTGGATGAATCAGTGTTTTTGAACAAATCTCTTGAATGAATGACTCAATGACTCACTCAAAGACTTCACTTGTTTCATTACTGGATGAATCAGTGTTTTTGAATGAATATCTTGAATGAATGACTCAATGACTCACTCAAAGACTTCACTTGTTTCATTACTGGATGAATCAGTGTTTTTGAATGAATATCTTGAATGAACGATTCAATGACAAATACATTTTTTAACAGTCACTTGTCTCCACCTACTGGTGTAACGATGTAATTGATACAATATTTATTTATAAGGTGATTTACTCTATTTTGATTGCTACTGTAGACATCAGTGTTTATATCTGAGCTATAAACTTTTATCCCAGTACTTCTGTGTGATTATGAATTATTGTAAGACAGAAATAATGATTCTGTGTGGTTGAAAAGTTGTTTCATACCTATACATGACAATGGCTCTCTCTGGCTCAGATCTGAAATTTCAGATTGCAATATACAGTGCTTAACAAATTTATTATCCCACCACCCAATGTAAGGTTTGTGTCACAGCTGCCCTAAACTATCAGTATTGGTGATTCCCAGAATCATTTTCCATGTTTCTGTTATGGTTAATCCACACCAGTATGTGTAAGCTCTTTAGTCACAGTAGTGTTTCTAATGCTAAATTATGAATTATTGTTAGGATTTAACGGACTCAAAGATAGATCTCACAAAAGTTTCATTAAAAGCAAGTCTCTGGGAACAACTAGAAACTATTTGGAAGTCAATAAGAACAGAGACCGTGGGAAAGTACAAAAAAAAAAACAATGCCAGCAAGAATGCAAGCTTTTATCAAAGCCAAAGGAGGCCATACAAAATAAAAATAATATGTTTTTGTTATTATGTGTGACTAAAGACTAGTCGTTTAAGTTTGTTATTTGCCTAATAAATGACAATAACATTTTTAGTTTTAAACAAGTTTTTGACAGATTCCTCTTTATGACAGTTTTCTCTTTGTTATGACAGGTGGTCTAATAAATTTGTTAAGCAGTATATATTGCAGAAAAACTAAATATAGCAAAATCAGTTTTTTCCAATACCAAGCAGCCCTAATGAAAACATGCTCTTCTTTATGAATCACGTGCACTGATCAATCAATCACAGTCAGACTTTGGATTTCTGCGATGGATTCAACTGTCCGTTCGGACACATTCTTATGTCTCATTTCATGAAGACAGTCTGTCTTTCATCCACACATGCAGCAGTGAGTTCCTCAGCAGTACCTTATCATAGGGCAGCATTCCCCTCAGGGGGAAGCGCAGAGTGCTCGGGTCCAGCTTCCACGAGTTACAAATGGCACCAGAATTATTAACCACTGGCAGAAGACTGCAGCGACCTGAAACACACACACACACTCTATTCAAAAACGTGACTCCCGCAGGGGCTTATGGGATATGAACCACAGTATTCCACAGCACTGTGAGATGAGGACGAGTGAATGCGTCTTACCACAGATGGAGTTGATGCGGGCGGTCGGTCTGAAACTATCAACAAAGTCAGATATCAGGCTGCCCAACAGCTGAAAACAAGCACAAACTACTGGATTCATTTTGTGAAGAATAACTGATAACAAACCAACACATCCATGACCGTGATCGTCTACATCGAGGGCCAGATTCACTAACAGCATCAGTGTAAACACTCTTTAAAATGACAGTCAGGGTTTACTAAATACACTCAGCGATGAAAGGCATTGGACACAGTTATTTTGGCTAACCTTATTATATTTGCATTTGTAGGGGTTTCCCTTTCAGATGCAAAGTTTATAGGAAGACAATATTAAAATAAATCAGTGGTTCCCAAACTGGGGTGCGTGAGGAGACAGAGGAGGTACGCCAACAAAATGATGATCGCTCATTTAATTCTACCACACTTTAAAGTAACATTAAAACCGAGCATGTATTGCTAACAGGCAAAATGCTGCTCCTAGCATTAAAAAAAACTGGAAAATATAGTGTCGTAAAAGGCAAATAAATGACATCCAATCAAATCACATTCATTTTAAACAAAGTATTGTCAATATTGTTTGCTCTAGTTGCAACAAAATAATTCCATCGAGAGCTGTGGATTTAAACAAAATGGTAGAGTCAATGATTCAATGACTCATTCATAAATACTGCTACTTGCTTCCTTACTGAATAAATCAATGAATCAATGATTCACTCATTAAGACAGTGATTTGCTGCCACCTACTGGCAGTTTTAGTTTAGTATTTCAAAGTATCACTTTTTTACCATAATTTTTTGCTTTATTATATTAATAATAGGTCATCAGTAGATCATCCGCAGAACTCTCTAACTACCATCGGGCTTTAATGGGATTGAGGTCTCTGTTCAGTAAATCTGGCCCCAAGAGTCTGCTGGAGTGTGTTACCCAGTGTGAGAGCGCCCCCTCTGGATACAGCTTCCTGATCTCGGTCACAGCGAAGTACGCGGGCAGCAGACAAGCGTTGCGGTCCAGTATGTACTCCACCACCTTCACACAGGACAATTAATCAGTACCAGGAAACACTAGAAGTGTCGTGATCTGAGGATTCAAACGTACCTCTCGTGCCGCCAGCAGCTGCTGAACCACAGCTGAGCTCATGAAGTTTGGGACGGTCTGAATCTTGTCCAACACGGCCTTCAGTAGATCCCTGACGCCCTGAAAAAAACCACACAAAGAGAGAGAGATGAGCAGGAAAATATTTAAATACATTAAACATTTGCTTAAAATAATAAAATAACATTGATTTAAATAAATAAATGTATAATAATAAATATTAAAATAAATAAAACAAAAAAATAATACATGTATAATAGCTTTCCTATAGCTCAGTGGTTAGAGCATGGCACTAGCAATGCCAAGGTCATGGGTTCGATCCCAGGGATTGCACATACTCCGATACAAATGTGTAGTATAATGCAATGTAAGTCGCTTTGGATAAAAGCGTCTTCCAAATGCATAAATGTAAATGTAAATGTAGCAGTACAGTCCTATAGTGAGTAGAAAAAAAAACGTTAGTGTAACGCAACAGAAACTAAATATTTTCCAAACAATATTTTACACGTTTATAATATATAATATGAATTTTTTTATAGTATATATTGGGTTTTGTACATGAAAATATATAACTGTCTTTTAAATTTTAAGGTGGGGGTCCCTCACATGAGGATGATCATATTTGGGGGTCCATGAATCTATAAGATAGAAACCCCTGCATTTGAGCATATAGAGACACACAGACACAGAGGCCTTCACACACATTTCCTCTTGTTATGTAATAACTATATTAATATATCATATTACGTAAGGGATGATATGCAGCACCACATTAGAGTGGTGAGTAAATACAGCTGTCTTAGGAACTGCTACATAACACATGGCTGAAATGAAACCGCAAGAAGAACAGTCTGATCCTGTGAGTGATTCAAAACAAAATCGTTCCCCATATTTTCTTTACAAAAATCTGCAGCTAACAGCTATAATGACCCCATCGTTTATATGCATCAGTGATACACATCACCAAATATTAGGTTTGTCGCACTTGCTACACCAAAACCTTCCAGATTTCATATTCCATAACTATATTCACTTATAAATATATACAGCTTTATCTGCATAAATACAGTACACTAACATAAACCAATATTTTACAGCAAATATCAACTACTGGACTGTTTAAAACGTCATCATGTGTTAACTATTCGCTCTAAATGTGGACAATAAGACATTAAAGTGCCCCTATTATGCTATTTTTATAGGTTCCTACGTTTGTTTGGTCATCTCATACAACAGGTTTACATTCATTCAAGGTCAAAAACAATTTACTTTTGTCATAATATCCACTGCAGCATCAGCTCTTTTCTCTCAGTGTCTGAAACGCTTCGATCAATGATTCGGTCTCTCTAAACCCCGCCTTTCTGAGAGCTGCTCTGCTCTGATTGGTCAGAAACCAAATGCTCATTATCATATCTGAATCTCAGCTCTTGATTCACAGTGATACGAACAGTAACGATGGCGTCGGTTTTTACCGTATCAATCTCATCAAAGTGAGTTTGCTTTGCATCTGGATCAACATGNAATGATTCGGTCTCTCTAAACCCCGCCTTTCTGAGAGCTGCTCTGCTCTGATTGGTCAGAAACCAAATGCTCATTATCATATCTGAATCTCAGCTCTTGATTCACAGTGATACGAACAGTAACGATGGCGTCGGTTTTACCGTATCAATCTCATCAAAGTGGATTTGCTTTGCATCTGGATCAACATGCACATTCCCAAATTTCTATATATCCTAATTATTGTTAATATGTAATTCATTTTTCCAGGAGCTCATTGCTTCTACTTTCAATTAAATTGCTAACAATGATTGTAAATTAATTGCCTAAATTATAACATTATTAGCTAACTGCATTCTCTAAATTGTAATGTTGACTTGCATTCTCTGTAAAGCTGCTTTTAAACTATATGTATTGTGAAAAGCGCTATACAAATAAATGTGAATTGAATTGGGCAGCAGAAAACAGCGTCTTCTCGACGTGAACAACACGAACCAAACTCCTCCAGTCTCAGATACAACTTCAGTGATTGAGGGCGGGGCAAAGAGACACTGTTCAGCCAATAAAGACCAGAGGCTGGCATTATGCAAATTACTTACAAACCTACATAGATTCAGCAGGAAGTGAGACTGAAATTACAGACGACTCATTTCAGTTCAGAATCACTTCTTTCTTTTAGTAAACAATAACTCTATTTTTGATCTTTGAAACTTTTCAGAACTTTTACATTCACAAACAGCTTATTACACACTACATTTAGGTAATATTGTGTATTCAAAGCAAAATATGGGCACTTTAAAGTGTTTTAAACATTAACATTATGACTTAATGCGTATTGTGAAAAGCGCTACACAAAAAGCAATGACATGATACAAACATTACAGGTTTCAGTTTATCTTTTCACCTTGTAGTCGACTCCTCCGATGATTTTGCGGATGAGTTTGAAGGTCAAAGCCCAGAGTTGAGTCCTCTCCCACTCCAGACTGTCCGAGCCAATCAGAGCCTGACACACCATCCTGCAGGAACACAGTCACAGCGCTGAATCACATGACCCAAAACATGAACAATGGGACCCAAGCCTGTGAGTGAGACCTCAGGTTTGGGTTGAGTTCTGGTTTGTAAATGCTGAATAAAGGATTTAGTACTAAATACTTTGTGTTAACTCTCACACACTCATACACACACTCACACACACACTCACACACACACACACACACACACTCACACACACACTCACACACACACTCATACACAGCACTCCATTGCATCTTGCAAAATAGATACTTACTATGTAAACACATTTCTATTTATATAGTTGCATATACAGTAAATAATGCACACATATGTTCATAAGTCTTCCGATCTAGATGGATATATATACGTACCCAGAATTCCCTGTGTTTTCGCACACCTGGTGAATAAAGCGGATTGTGATTCTGACCTGGGAGGCAGCAGGCTGGTCTCCACCGCCATGGCCAGACAGTCGTAGAGGAAGGCGATGCGTTTGGGGCTGTGCTGACCATGAATGAAGCGGACGATCCACTGCACGCACTGATCATGTGACTCCTGCAGTGACATCACACACACATCACATTAAACACAATCTACAGTGCACAGAATAAATGAGTACACCCCCAAATGCAAAAGATGTATTTTCTTTATGATCACTGAAACAATTCATGGAAAGATGGCAAAACTAAAATGTATTAAAGAAAGACTGAGAAATATATGTCATTAATAGCCATAAAATAAGTAAATTAGCCAATTTTGTTTAAGTTAAAGACTGCAGAAATGACTACACCCCAGATTTAAATCAACAAATGTATAATATTCTAGCACTTTGTTTGCCCTCCATAATTTTGAATATACTGCGCTGACCCTTCTTGGCACAGTTCATGACAAACTGTCCTGTTAAAGTCCTGGATGATGAGCTCCTTAAATGCCCTGATCTTTAATGGGGAGTGTTGCTCAACTCGTCTCTACAGAATCCCCCACAGGAGCTCAAGAGTGTTAAGATTGAGTGCAATACATGTCCACAGATGGTTTTTCACCTTGGGAGAACGCATATCCTCATTGTCATGTTGAAAAAATGCCCAACAATGCAGGGAATGAGGAAAGGGTAACATCTTCTGTTTCATGTTTGTGTATTAAATTACACAATGGTGTGTGAATTCAAGACAGCATTGATAAAGCACAACTCCCTCACACCTTCAGCACTCATACATCCCTATATAAGAGCTTTACTACCACTGAACTTTACTGTGGGAACCAGGCACTTCTCACTGTACTCCTCCTCTAGCAACACCAGAACATTTTGGATGCTGTTAGATCCAAAACGATTGATTCGGTCTCATATTGACTCCCAGAATCTATATTTTGTAAATATGGGCTTTGGAAATGGCTAACTGACTTTATTGTGCTTTGGCTACAGTAGGTAGTTCCAGTGAGAACAACAACCATGCATGTCATTTCTGCAGGCTGCATCTTACTACAGATAAACAGTCACTCTTTTCATAGCTTTTGCTGGCTCTCAGACACTCGCTTGGTATTTCTCCTGCTCTTTGTCTAGCAAAAAAATCCCTCATCCCTAAATGAAAGCTTAAAATGAAGGCCTGATTATTGCCACAAGTCCATTGTTTTTGAATGTCTGTGTTACTTTTGGTATATTTTCACACTTAAAACAATGATTTGGTAACCCTCTTGTCCTCTTTTCTGCTAAGAAATAAGTCTCCTGACAGTTCTCTCCCATTGTTGTCAGCATTAAGTCTGAGAATGATTCAGTGGGCTATAACACTTTTAATTGTCAAGAAATTACTTCTCTTTAAATGTTTCGGCTCAACATACTTACCTGTTGATCAAACATTGCCTTAAACTTACACCAGAACATTTTTATTTCATTTTATTTAGTAACTTTTAGGAGGGTGTACTCATTTTTGCTACACATTTTATCACCTTGATAAGAAAATCTTACTTTCCCGAATAACTGTGACATGCTCCTTTGGTAAATGATTAAGCAGGAACATTATATCTCTAAAGAACCCGAACATGTCTTCTAAGTAACTGAGTAACTGCTGACTTTCAGAAGTTTCAGAGGGGGTGTACTCATTTATGCTCTGCACTATATCTACTGCTTACAAAACACATCAAAACTACTTTCAGGAAAAAACTATACAGTGGACACATTCCCAGAGTTATTAACATCATAACTCTATGTTAATCTATGTTTAAAGTCACCATGATATCAAAATTCTTGTTTTTTATGTAATATTGCAGTGTTTAATATAAATGTATTGTTTTTAATTCATGTGTCTCGTAATCTTGAATCAGAATATCTTCTCCTCCCTCTTGCAGCATCGAGGGCGGGGCAACCTGTCACTCACATGAGATCCACCAATAGCAAACCACAACCATCCAATCAATTCCCTACAGACAAAATCAAGCCCCGCCCAACATTTGTTCTTGTTTGCAAAGCCATTTCACTCGGATAT
Source organism: Anabarilius grahami (assembly GCA_003731715.1). Classification (NCBI taxonomy): domain Eukaryota; kingdom Metazoa; phylum Chordata; class Actinopteri; order Cypriniformes; family Xenocyprididae; genus Anabarilius; species Anabarilius grahami. Next base: position 3,327,898 of record RJVU01047119.1, on the reverse strand, counting down.
ACAGTGTGGTGAGAAATCGTAATTATAATATAGTTATAATTTCACGCAAATAAACGCGTCATCAGAGCAGAGATGTCGCTGCAAGAGGGAGAAGAAGTTATTTTGAAATCAAGACTGATTTTGTAAAACAATAATGATGTGCATGAGAGCAGATGAGTGTGATCTGACCTGAGGCAGCGTGCTCCAGTACTGTCTGAACGCTCCTAAACAGCTGACGAGTTTGTTCCTCTCATCCTCCGCACTGTCCATAAACATGCTACACACACACACACACACACACACACAAACACACACACACCCTGAATGCACTGTGGTTGGCTCTATTTGTTTTTCAGAGCATAAATCCAATTACAAAAATCAGGTTGTTATTTTTGGACATTGTCACTTCTATTCCTTCTTCCATTTCTTACTGGAACAACTTTTTTGATGATAATAAGTGGTCATATGTTTGGTCACTCCCTCAGAAATTCTTCCTAACAAATAAAGTTAAAGAAATATCCTATAAAATTATTCAAAGTTTTTATCCAGTTAAGTACTTTTTACGGACATTTAGAAGGGACATTGATACATCCTGCTCCTTTTGTGAAGCCTCCTCCAGGGTTCCCACTCTTTTTCAGCGATCATTTTCCAGGACTTTTCCAGGACATTTTCAATTTTACTATGGCAGGAATAAAAGACAAGGATCACGCCCTACAGTAATATATTGCTCTCCAAGTCTTTAAAAGGCGTGCAGTTTATTGCCATGACTTAACTATAAAATCAGTTTTTAATGAGCTCTCAATCATACATTATGTTTATGGAAGCTTGTTTCCGCCACAGAATAAAAAAATTAAAAAGTTAATTGCGACTTTTTATCTCGCAATTCCGAGTTTATATCACAATTATGCGATTTATAATTCTGACTTTATAACATAATTGCGAGTTTATAACATCACATAATTCTGACTTTATAACAAATTAGCAATTCAGACTTTAACATGCAATTGTGAGTATATATTTCGCAATTCTGACTTTATATCAAGCAATTGTGAGTTTATATAACAATTATGTAAGCCTGCAATTGCAAGAATTTTTTAGAATTTTGAGTTAAAAAGTNTCCTGCTCCTTTTGTGAAGCCTCCTCCAGGGTTCCCACTCTTTTTCAGCGATCCTTTTCCAGGACTTTTCCAGGACATTTTCAATTTTACTATGGCAGGAATAAAAGACAAGGATCACGCCCTACAGTAATATATTGCTCTCCAAGTCTTTAAAAGGCGTGCAGTTTATTGCCATGACTTAACTATAAAATCAGTTTTTAATGAGCTCTCAATCATACATTATGTTTATGGAAGCTTGTTTCCGCCACAGAATAAAAAATGTAAAAAGTTAATTGCGACTTTTTATCTCGCAATTCTGACTTTTCTCGCAATTCCGAGTTTATATCACAATTATGCGATTTATAATTCTGACTTTATAACATCACATAATTCTGACTTTATAACAAATTAGCAATTCAGACTTTAACATGCAATTGTGAGTATATATTTCGCAATTCTGACTTTATATCAAGCAATTGTGAGTTTATATAACAATTATGTAAGCCTGCAATTGCAAGAATTTTAGAATTTTGAGTTAAAAAGTTATTTTTAAGCAATTATTTTTTTTTTATTCAGCGGCAGAAACAAGCTTCCATAGTTTATTGCCATGATTTAACTATAAAATCAGTTTTTAATATGAGCTCTTAATAATACATTATGACAAATTGTTCTCGTTACCAGCGTCCATTTCATAGCAAAAAATATTGAAACTATTTTAATGTTTTGTTTAACTATTTGAAAATAAAAATATTAGTCAAAGACAAAGTCGATGAACAACAAAGATATCCACAACACGTAATAGAATATGTGGCCCGTCTATTAGTCTGCATTTACGCAATGCAAACATCTATTTTGACATTATAATTTTCTGTCCCGTCCAATGCTGGTTATCACCATGTCAATCAATATAATTTTGGTTTAACCTGTTAACTGTCACCCCCACTTTTTTTTTTAGACAAGAAAATGCACTATCCAAACTAAAATGGTTGTAATTCAAGAATACTTTGGAGTATAGACATAAGGCTGGTCTTGTTTTAAAGATGAAATTTGGCAGATTATTGTAGAAGTGAAATAACTTATGTAAGTGAAAAAGAAAAAAGTTATAGAAGTTTAAGTTTATGAAAATGTAAAATGTAAAAATATAATATTTTATATTTTATATAAAATATATATTTTACAAAA
>RJVU01047119.1:3301257-3316394 GCA_003731715.1 Anabarilius grahami | reverse complement strand
AGATAGATAGATAGATAGATAGATAGATAGATAGATAGATAGATAGATAGATAGATAGATAGATAGATAGATAGATAGATAGATAGATAGATAGATAGATAGATAGATAGATAGATATTGACACAGATTGTGATGTTGTCACTGTCCTTCTCTCAGGTAATGAATTCACACCTGTATATCCAGTCTGCTGTCATTCCACACTCTGAACTGCCCTCGAGGAGAAACGTGCTAATCCAAAGTAAGACGCTATAATTTAGATTGTGAGATGGCAACACACACACACAGCATTTTAAAATGATTTTTTAAAGCTTTTAAAATATTAAAGTTATTATGAAGACGTGGCTCATGATGAATACTAATGAGGTCGCGTTGGTGTTACTTAGAAACCTTTCGAGCCTCTTCACCGGTTGGCTCGAGCTGGTCACGTGCCGCCCACCAGCGCAGAAACAGCTGCAGGTGAAGGACTCTGTACCTGAGAGCCGCGAGCGCAGCGGTGCATCAGCTCGAGAGGAATGAAGACTAATGCAGCGTTACTGAAGTCAACACCAGAGAGAAACTGACAGAATGTGAAGGACTGAGTCTGAAGGAATGGATGCAGTTTTAGTGATCGCGCTGTGTCTGATCTCCAGAGGAGCGGCAGGTAAATCTGTTCACTCTAGTCTGTGTGAGATTTGATTGTTGAGTTCTTATTTAAATTATAATGTCTCCTGTTCATTGTAATGGAGATAGTCTAATACAGATTAATGCATTTTTAATATTTATAATACTAATTATAATATAATTTCAAGTCTTTTTGGAGCTGTTTAAAGAAAGGTGTTTATATTGAAGCTTGTTTTCGCCACTGAATGAAAAACCAAAAAGGTATTTGCGACTTTTCTTATCAGAATTGCGCAATACAAACTAGCAATTCTGAGAAATAAAGTCAGAATTGACGTGATATGAATGTCTCAGCCCAACCCAAGCTCTTCATTTTCTGTTTTAGGAGTGTCATATATTCTCTTTCCCACAAAACCTCTTTTATAGGTGTGTGACAAATGAAACAGAATCACATTAAAGCATGTGTTTATGTTTATTATCATGATCAGCTGGGGTTCTGTCATGAATGTGATCATGTGTCGGTCTTTTATCATCAGGAACAACAGGAAGCAGATTCACCTTTGAAACTCTGGTGTGCCTCTTCCTGTGGTTTTATGAAATCTGATTTATTTCAAGAATGCTTAAGCTTCACTGCACTTCCTGCTGTCGCTGTGAGGCTCTGAACACAGCTCAGTGAGACAGGAATGACCCGTGTGCTTAATAATGTGAGAATATTCTGTCTCATAGCGTCATCTGTTGCACGACTGCCTGAGCCACGAAATGTCCACTTCTCCTCCGTCAACCTGAGGAACACAGTGACGTGGACGCCCGGAGAAGGATCTCCTGATGGGACCGTCTACTCTGTGGAGTATGCCATGTGAGTATGCCATACTATATAGTAGGCAGAAACAGCATGTGAGCTGTGCAGTATGTCCGGATTCATAGTGTTCGAAACAGTAGGCGAAAAGTCTTCCCAGGTGGAAAAAAAGTACATTTCTGTAATATACTTAAAGTGCTCTATTTTCGTGCACTAATTTTCTACTTAATATACTAAAAATTCATCTTTAGTACTTCTTGAGATCATCTTAAGAACATCTAAGTGTACTCAAGCGTGCTATTTTGAGACAGCATGAAATATAAACTTAAATGTGCTTTTAATATACTATCTCTGTATTTAAAAAATGTATTTAGACACCACTTATAGTGCATTTGAACCCATAGACCTGAAGAGAATGAATCATTTCTGCTTCTCGTTATTTCTTTCATGATCATGATTGCCTGATTGGGAATATATTCGAAGCTATTATTGCTAACTAAAATTAAAAATACTTGAACTGAAATAAAATAAAATATAAAAACATTCAACATTTATTTCAGCTAGTTTCTCATTTTCATTTAGTTTAACTTGATGTACGACGTACTAAAATAACTAAAAAAAATATATAAAAAAAAAATATATAGACATTTAAAAAATATATAAAAATTAAATAAAAATATTAAAAATATAAAAATATTGTAAAAAAAAAATTACAAAAACACAAGAAAATTACTAAAACTTTAACTAAAATGAAAATGGAAAAATAAAACTATTTTAAGTTCAGTTTCTGCCTTAAAATTGTAAGTATAATTAAATTAAGTCATTTCAACTTAAATTATATTAAACTGATTTTTTAACTTATAAAAAAAAGTTGAAACTGCTTAAATTATTTTGACAAGTTAATGCAAAAACATATGATGCCATGAATCATTGATAATATCATTTTTATAGTGTATTAATAAAACTATAATAGTATCTCAATAATACTAAAATGAAACTGCTTCCAACACAAAACTGTCTTCATGTCAAACACTACATCGTCTGATTGATCAATGCAAACTTTTACTTTATTCAAATGGTTTGATTATAAAATGCTTTTATTTATATATTTAGTTATTTTTTACAATAAATGACACTTGCTTTGGTATTTTCTATCTAATGCGATGACATTCGCTGCGTCCATAATCGCATACTTTATATTAGATACTAAATTTGTTTTGAAACTTACTTCCCTAACTACTAAAATGTGCTTTTAATATACAATCTCTGTATTTAAAAAATATATTTAGTTACCACTTCAAATGGTATCTAAATAAATTTTTTAAATACAGAGATTGTATATTAAAAGCACATTTTAGTTCATATTTAATGCTGTCTCAAAATAGCACAGTTGAGTACACTTAGATGTTCTTAAGATGATCTTAAGAAGTATATTAAGTAGAAAAGTAGTGCACGAAAATAGAGCACTTTAAGTATATTATAGAAATTTACTTTTTTTCACCTGGAATCCACTGAGATTCTGAAGTGTGCATTCGATGGACACTTTACTATCCCATGAGGCCACGGGAGAGTGGAGGTAACGCGACGCAACAGTAGGTCACATGACCATGACATAATGGTGGATGTAATATGTCCGAATTTCATTCATACTATATAGAATTAACATTTTTAATGGTTGGGAAGTAAGTTTCAAAACAAATTTACTATAAAGTATGTGATTATGGACGCAGCGAATGTCATCGCATTAGATAGAAAATACCAAAGCAAGTGTCATTTATTGTAAAAAATAACTAAATATATAAATAAAAGCATTTTATAATCAAACCATTTGAATAAAGTAAAAGTTTGCAATGATCAATCAGACGATGTAGTGTTTGACATGAAGACAGTTTTGTGTTGGGCAAAACTTTGAAGCAGTTTTATTTTAGTATTAATGAGATACTATTATAGATTTATTAATACACTATAAAAATGATATTATCAATAATTCATGGCATCATATGTTTCTGCATTAATTTAAGCAGTTTCAACTTTTTTTTATAAGTTAAAAAAATCTGTTTAATATAATTTAAGTTGAAATGACTTAATTTAATTATACTTAAAATTTTAAGGCAGAAACTGAACTTAAAATAGTTTTATTTTTCCATTTTCATTTTAGTTAAAGTTTTAGTAATTTTCTTGTGTTTTTGTATTTTTTTTTTTTACAATATTTTTATATTTTTTATATTTGTATTTAATTTTTATATATTTTTTAAATGTCTATATAGTTTTTTATTAATTTTTTTTAATTTATTATATTTTTAGTTATTTTAGTACGTCGTACATCAAGTTAAACTAAATTAAAATGAGAAACTAGCTGAAATAAAAGCTGAACTTTTTATATTTTATTTTATTTCAGTTCAATTCAAGTATTTTTCATTTTATTTAGCAATAATAGCTTCGAATATATTCCCAATCAGGCAATCATGATCATGAAAGAAATAACGAGAAACAGAAATGATTCATTCTCTTCAGGTCTGAGTCATTTGCTCTTTCACTGATTCAACGACATTGAGACTCAAAACATGATAAAGAAAATAGACGTTAGTGAAGAAAGATAAGATCTCACAGCCTTTGTTTGCTTTTTTGTACAAATATGTACCGACCCCCACAAACCAAACCAGCCACCTTTTTACACAAATGAGGAGTACATTCATCTTGAAGAGGCGATAAAGACGAGAAGTGCTAGAAGTCATCCATCGATCAGAATAGTTCGAGCCAGCACAGGGAGGGATGAAGGAATAATGAGCGCAGAGATGAAGTGTTTTCTGTGATGTGACACGAACTCTTCCGGCGTGCTGTTTTCCTGCAGATACGGGGATGCGGAGGGGAGCGGCAGTGAGCAGGTGCGATGGAGGCGTGTGAATCAGTGCAGCTCCATCACACAGAGCGAATGTGACGTGTCCCAGGAGACCTCTGACCTGCAAGAGGAGTACTACGCCAGAGTCAGAGCCGTCGGCGCGCACACACGGTCCCTCTGGAGCGAGAGCACACACAGATTCAGACCCATGACCGACAGTGAGTGACTGATGAACTGACAAACACTGAAGTTTGTTAGTCAATGTTGATTCAAGCCTATACATATACAGTCTAGCAGTGTGAAGATTTCCATGTACACTACCATTCAAAAGTTTGAAACATTACTATTTTTAATGTTTTGAAAGTAGTCTCTATTGCTCATCAAGCCTGCATTTATTTGATCAAAAATACAGAGAAAAACAGTAATATTGTGAAATATTATTACAATTTAAAATAATGGTTTTCTATTTTAATATACTTTAAAATATAATTTATTTCTGTGATGCAAAGCTGAATTTTCAGCATCATTACTCCAGTCTTCAGTGTCACATGATCCTTCAGAAAAGTCATGTGGACGTCCTCAGACTCAATTTTATACCAAAAATCCATGTGTGACTGTTGTTGATGGCAGTAATAACACAGTAAAATGGCACATGAAACATAACGGTTGCAGCATTCAAATATTTCGAACTATTGACCATTTTGGATGCTTGTTAAGCCCCGCCCCTGCAAGCTCGCGCTCATTTGCATACACTTGTGAGAGCCACGCCCACATCTCAACATTCCAATCAACAACTGATGCATAAAACCAAGTCCCGCCTTTTTCTGTACGTCAAAATATGGGAGAAAAGATCTGATGCTACTTCTGTTTCGTCGCAAATTTTAATCCGTTTTTAACTTCAGCATATTCATTTGTGACCCTGAACCACAAAACCAGTCAATTTTTTTAAATTGAGATGTATAAATCATCTGAAAGCTGAATAAATAATCTTTCCATTGATGTATGGTTTGATAGGACGATATTAGGCCTTAAAAAACTCTGGAATCTGAGGGTGCAAAAAAATCAAAATATTGAGAAAATCGCCTTTAAAGTTGTCCAAATGAAGTCCTTAGCAATGCATATCCACTCACAAAAATACATTTTTGATATATTTACAATAGGAAATTTACAAAATATCTTCATGGAACATGATCTTTACTTAATATCCTAAGGATTTTTGGCATAAAAGAAAAATCAATAATTTTGGCTATTGCTACAAATATACTTTTGTGCGATTTATGACTAGTTTTGTGGTCCAGGGTCACATATGGTAAGTAAGCATGTAATAAGCACGAGAACGTGTCATTACCGCAAAATAAACACAGTTTGATCAGGTGGATCGATTCAGTTTTCCTGGACCCTCCACACTGTCTTTCTTCTTGTGTAGTAAAAGCATAAAATAATTTGAACTCAGATCAATATATTTCCATGCAATAAGTGAGATAGTTCGTTTATTGTGTGATGATGACCAGCTGACCACACATTATGATGTTTAAATTGCTAAGCTGCTGCTGCTTCAGTCGTTTTACACGCTTCACATCAGTCAACAGAGAGAAATCGGTGAGATTTTCCAACAAAGATGTGTTCAACAAAGACTTAAGCTTGTTTTACAAGCTGTAAACCTATATTTAGGGTCATTAATTGTGTTATGTCAGGAAACACAAATGCTTTAAACCACATAATTGAGGTGTTCCTCACATCTTAGAGTGCGTTACATTTCATTATCCAGAATCATGGTCCAACCCTTGAAGGATAGTCGTGCTGAAATGCAGTGACTCATGAACTGTTCAGGAGCAGGAATGTTTTACACCTGGGCGGAGCGTGAACATGACAATCATCTCGGCATGTCTTTGTGTTTATATTGAGCTGATTCTTTCTCACGTTGACTTCTCGGTTATGCCATATATGTACATGTGTAAAAGCTAACACAAAAAGCAGCTGTCACTGAACTCTGACCCTCATAAAGGCAAATCATTAGCAGCTCCTGACCTCATCAATCTCTGTCCCGCAGCGGTACTCGGAGCGCCGCTGGTGGAAGTGAACGTGAAGCAGAACTACATGAACGTCACGATAAAGGGGCCCTTCAGATGGAGAACTAAGAGGACAAAGAAAGACAAGTCACTCTGGAAGATCTTCCCACACATGATCTATAACGTCTCTGTGTTCAACAGCAGGAGCAATCACACGGTCAGTGCTTGAGAATGGACTCGCTCTTAAAAATAAAGGTTCACTGTTGGCATCAGTGGTTCCATGAAGAACTTTTGGAAGGTTCTTTATAATGGAAAACGGTTTTAAAATGTTCTTCACACTAAGAAAATAAGGGGTGTTTGATTATGATTTGACTTTTTTAACTTTAGTTAGTGTGTAATGTTGCTGTTTGAGCATAAACAACATCTGCAAAGTTACGACGCTCAAAGTTCAATGCAAAGGAGATATTTTAAGAAAATATCTCCCTTTGCATTGAACTTTGAGTTTAACTAAGTTTAACTGTTTAAGAACTACAACAAACAGCTGGTAGGGACTACAACAAGCTTCTTCCTGGTTGGTGACATCACTAACCCTAAAATTTACATAAGCCCCGCCCCCTGAGAACACGCAACAAAGGGGGCGGGGCCATGTCGGGCTGCTTTAGAGAAGAGGAAGAGTTGTTGCAGTAGAGTGTTGTTGTCATGCCGTCATTTTACGCCGGACTGCTTCACAATCGAGGGTCAATTCAACACAAAAGATGAACATGACGGCACATGCTAGTGGATGAGTTGAATCAACTCCACAGCAACTACATACATTTATCCACTAACCATTCAGAAACGTCCAGTTTCATTCTAAAAGTTGTAACTTCTTCCTGAGTCTCTCCATCAGTGTCGACTCCGGTTTGAACAATGTAAGGCTGAACACCGTTACTGACAATCCTCATTTTGGCTGCGTGAGATTCTCCAGCTTTGTTGTTGTTGTTGAGCTGTTAAAGCTCCGCCCTCTTCTGGAAAGGGGGCGGGAGCAGCAGCTCATTTGCATTTAAAGGGACACACACAAAAACGGCGTGTTTTTGCTCACACCCAAATTTGACAAGGTATAATAAATGATCTGTGGGGAACCAAAAATGCATCGAACTCTCTTTGAACCTTTATTTTTAAGAGTGTAGGTTACTCAGCTGAACTGAAACAGGGAAATAATGCATTTGTTGTTTTTCCAGTATCACACGCGTCTCACAAACGGGAGCTTGATGCAGGGGCCTCTAGAATTTTCCACACAGTTCTGCGTGACGGCTTATGCCAAATCCCAGTCCCTCCCGCTGGCCTACAAACGCAGCGAGCCGCTGTGCATCGAGACTCCCAAAGGTAAACGCGGCTCCATCAGCCTGTGAAGGAATCTTGTGTTTTCACTTTCAGATTGTCAGCTGAACAGGTTTGAGCAGTATTTGATTGACAAAAGTGACAGGACAAGTTGAAGAAACCTTTGCTGTAATTTTAAACCCTTAATCAGATCGTGGATTATCTGCGTGACTGTACCTGAGGTGTTTTCCCAGAGAGCTGGACTTCCTCATGCTCGAGTGCTGGTTTATTGTCTTCAGCCGCTGTGAATGTGGGTGTGTTAATGTGTGAGTTTCTCCCTGCTGTAGATCCGTTCGGAGATCAGCTGCTGGCTGCTATGCTGGGAGGAGTGCTGCCGTCTGCGCTGTGTCTGTGTGTGCTGGCTGTGCTCGGAGGACTCGTCCACTGCTACATCACGGACCACCGGCAGACGCTGCCCAAGAGCGCTGTAAGATTACCACACTCCAGTTAAACAAACACGCTATTAGATTACAATATTTAGAGATGCTTACATCTCCTCCAGTTCCTCCATTTTTTTCAATTATATGATCAGGCTCTTATTCACACAAATGCTTTAAAACTACTCAAGCGCCACAAGACAAACAAGAGCACGCTGTGAATGCCGTGTCATGTGACACACACGACTCGTGCACAGACACACATGCGGCAGTTTCGAGTTCTCTTTCGTGCTTGAACAAACAATAACACACAGAATTATGCCAAAATGCCCATTTTGTGGAGTATCCTCATAAGAGCATCTTAAATAAGTTGAATAATGTTTTAAATGAACTTAAAGAGTTGTGAAAAAATTAGATGTTCGTGTTCATGTTCGGCAGCTCTTAAAGTGACAGCAGCCTAATAAACCAATTGCTGTGATGATGTCATTAATGTTCATCAGAGACCAAAGATAACAGAGAAAACTGTATCTTTAATAAGGATTAATCTATATTTAATTTATGATTTATATAGTTAAGACTGTAAAGTGTTTGATAACATAATCCAATTTCTGTATATTTCCTACCTGTTAGACAGGTAATTGTAATGGGTTTATGTGAAGATTGTTTTAAGTTCATTTAAATTAAATGTTATTTTTTTAAATCCTAATAAATTGAAATTGATAGCTTTCAGTTATACTGTAATATTGAATGCCTATAATAATAATAATACAAAAAATCTATTTCATAGAGACATCAGTAGCAATATTAGTATTAGTGATACTGGCCTTCGTTCATAAAAAGATGCCAAAAAGTAATATTTTAAATATACAGTCTTTATGTTGTTTCTACATTAATTTGGAGATTAACTGTGAAATTATTACAATTTAAAAAGTGATGTTTTAATCGCGATTAATTGCATTTAATGACAGAAATATGTGTGATTAATTAGTTAATTTATTTTAATCGATTGACAGCACTAATATATATATATATATATAATATGTATATGTGACCCTGGATCACAAAACATAAGGGTCAGTTTTTTGAAATTGAGATTTATACATCACCTGATAAATAAATAGAAGCTGAATAAATAATCTTTCCATTGATGTATGGTTTGTTAGGACAATATTTGGCCGAGATAAAAAATCTGGAATCTGAGGGTGCAAAAAATATTGAGAAAATCGCCTTTAAAGTTGTCCAAATGAAGTCCTTAGCAATGCATATCCACTCACAAAAATATTTACACTAATAAATTTACAAACTATCTTCATGGAACATGATCTTTACTTAATATCCTTATGATTTTTGGCATAAAAGAAAAATGAATAATTTTGACTCATACAATGTATTGTTGGCTATTGCAACAAATATATATTATATGTGTCTTTACTGTCACTTTTAATCTACTTAATGCACACTTGCTCAATAAAAGTATTAACTTCATTCAGTATTAATCATCTTGCTGACCCCAAACTAATGAACAGTAATGTGTTTGTTGGATCCATTTTCTGTGAGCTCCAGTCCAGATTTTGTTTCCATTCAGATTAAATCACAAAAAAAAGTGTATCTAATTTCTGATACACACTACCATTTAAAAAGTTTGGGGTCAGTAAGATTTTATTAATAGAAATTACATAATTATGTACTATGTAACTTTTTAAACAAAACTGCATGCGTTTTGCAGAAGAGACTTCTTTCAAAAATCTAACCTTTGAACAGCAGTGAGACTGTCTTGTGTTTTGTCTTTTTAGAGCTGCTTTAAAGCAGAATTTGAATCTCAGTGTTCAGTGACATTTTTCCTGTTTGTTACTGCAAAGCATTGTATAAAATGCTTTAGAAATAACTAAAGTAACGCTGTACTTTTGTCATTTCAGCATGTGGATCAAACGAGCGAGAATCTACAAACCTTCCAACCTGAAATGCCTTCAACAATCATCTTTAACGTGTTTAAATCGGACTGGTGTGGAGATGAGTGGTCTCCGCTCTGTCCGGCGGCTCTGCCACAGCTCTGCTCTGCTGAAAACTCGCCCGCGGCCGAAGCTGAGGCTCAGAACGCCGTGCCGGAGCCGCCCGTGTCTTACGCACAGCAGCAAGCGCCGCCGCCGGCCGGATCCGGAGCTCAGGCAGAAGTCTCTGAGAGCGAGGACTCGGAGCTACAGCCGGGGCCGCAGGAGCCGCTTCACAGCGAGGCTGGAGATTACGGCATCGTGGTGCCGGCCTCTTTCAAAGCGCCGGGTCAGAGTCAGGCCGAGGTCAGCCCGTACAGGACACAAGGCCACGCGATAGACTCCAGAGCGCCCGAGGACGCCTGTGAGGATGAGCAGAACGACGATGAAGAGGAAGCACAGATATTTTTGGACTGGAGCCCAGAGACTCGAGAGCTGAAGATCCCTCTGATGAGCATGTTGGGTCTGGAGGACGAGACACAGATCCAGACCGACGCGGTCTCACTCCTGCCTAACCTGATCCTGAGACAGGCCTCACAGGAAGTCTCTGAGCAGGAGGATGACTTCATCAAGATGGAGCGAGACTGGGGCCTTATAATCCACTCCAACTCCTGAATAACACTGACTCCTGAAAGAATATGAAGAAGACTTGATCCTGTACACTTGCCATTTGCCTCATCTATGATGTTTAAAGTCACCATGAAATGTACAGTTTATTCTAAATGATTCATTTTTTTTATGTTCCTCGTAATCTTGAATCAGAATATCTTCTCCTCCCTCTTTCAGCATCTCTTCTCTTCTCTGATGACGAGGGCGGGGCAACCTGTCACTCACATGAGATCCACCAATAGCAAACCAGAACCATCCAATCAATTCCCCACAGACAAACTCAAGCCCCGCCCTACATTTGTTCTTGTTTGCGAAGCGTTTCCCTGGAATATACGTCACAATAGTGAAGAAAAGACTAGTGCAACTTCCCTTTCATGATGAGTTTAAGATGTACAAACGAGATGATTTAATGAAGCAGTCTTTGTTTACTGCGAAAGCTGTCATTCACTGTGAACACGAGACTCTGTCCTTTAGCTTCTGTATTAAATTACGTTTAATCATAGCCGTCTGATTCCCCAGAAGAACACAACCTGAAGCTGCTCATGGGAAACAGAAACTTTGCCTCAAGTGTCTTTTGAGCTGTAGATGCCATGTATCAGAAAACAATATAGCTATAAAAAATGTGAATTTCACACAAAAGCCCTCTGGTGAAACATCTACTGTAATATGAAGGAGTATTTGCGATAGTCGAACCCTGACATCTTGCGTGGAAGCCATATTTCATTGGATGGGAATGAAAAAATGAGATTTGTTCAGTACTGTTGTGTACGGTTTCTGAGGTGACATCTCTTTGCAAAACAATGCACACATAAACCATGGCTTGAAACATTAGACAGTATAACATATTGAACAAATCTCTCACCTAAAATGAAATATAGTGTCTACCCCGACAAAGGGAAACAAGAACAAAACAGTTTCTGTTGCAGGACTGTTGAAGTGTGTGTGTGTGTGTGTGTGTGTGAGAGAGAGTGTACTAATCAACAGTTATACAGAAAAAATTATTATATTGTGTCTTTGAAGGAATTAATGTGTTCTATAATATTGTATATATCTATCTTTGAACTGTACATAAATACAAAATGATATTTTTTTTATTGAAGTTAATATTTTTTTTAATTGCAATTTTTGAACAATAAACATACAAGGGCAATAACATATTTTTACATTATATATACATCAAATTAAATGTTATTATTGAAGTTATTATTTGTACTGAAGATTTGAAACATGTTTATTCATGTGAAAGAGCTGCGCTGAATGATTGTAAAAGAAGAACAAACTCAGTTTCAGCTTTCACTTTCCTGTCATTAATTTTATCACTGCAATCCGTCATCTTTTGATCCGTCAGAACAATAAATAATTGAACCCGAGGAGTGTGTTCAGTTACAGCTTTTCTTCCCATCATCATGTAGAGTATTTATAGTTTATGATAAAGTCACAATCTCTCTCTGAATGTTGAGTTACAGTGATTTATGGATGCTGTTTTACAGCCCTTATCCAAGTAAATTGCTGCTGATTACTAAATAACTCAATGGCTGCTAATGTTTCCATTAAAGAGGGTCAGAGTTCATAGTGTGGCAGAAGAACAGCAGTGGAGGAGGCAAATGTAAAAGACATTTAGTGTTAAAGCACTCATTCCCTCTTCAAACACTGTTATCTTTCAGCCAGCCATTTCTCTTTCAGTGATATCACTGAGTAAATGTTTGGTGTTTGGTGTCATCTCTAGTGTCATCTCTAGTATGGCAAGCCGTTTTGACTTTTATTCACATCTCAGGATATGAATTCTTGATATCAACAATTCAGTTACTCAATTACATTTCCACTAGTAACAATGTTAATTCTTGATATCTGTAATTGTATTTTCACTAGTGAAATGTCACCATAGGCTGCCATTCAAATTCAATTGTTGATATCAAGAACTGATTTCTTACTAGTTGAAATTCTAATTTCACATATCAGATATGCAATTCTTTATGGCAAGCCGTTATGACTTTTATTCATTCTCAGGATATGAATTCTTGATATCAACAATTCAATTTTTTTAGTTAAAAAGATAATTATTGATATTACACTCTAAAAAATGTTTGCTTAAAAACAACCCAAGTTGGGTTGAAAATGGACAAACCCAGCAATTGGGTTGTTTTAACCCAGTGGTTGGGTTAAATGTTTGCCCAACCTGCTGGGTAGTTTTATTTAACCCAACTACTGATTAAAAATGACTATATGTCTGGCTTAAAATGAATCCAAAATAGTTGAGAAATTAAAAATCAGACACATAATTACTAGAGGCAACAATAATAATCAAAAGGTGTACATTTATTAATAAGCAATTTAATAAATGTTTATTGTTTATTATTCATTATCTTATTAATAAATGCTCATTTATTAAACATATTAATAAATGTTAATTTCCAGCATATTTTGGGTTCATTTTAAGCAAGCAATACAGTAATTTTTATACAACAGTTGAGTTAAATAAAACTACCCAGCACGTTGGGCAAACATTTAACCCAACCACTGGGTTAAAACAACCCAATCACTGGGTTTGTCCATTTTCAACCCAACTTGGGTTGTTTTTAACCCAGCATTTTTTAGAGTGTAGGAATTACATTTCCACTAGTAACAAAGTTCATTTTTGATATCAACATTTGAATTTCCACTAGTAAAAACGAGAATTCTTGATATCTGTAATTGTATTTTCACTAGTGAAATGTCACCATAGGCTGCCATTCAAATTCAATTGTTGATATCAAGAACTGATTTCTTACTAGTTGAAATTCAAATTTCACATATCAGAAATACAATTCTTACTAGTAAAAATGCAAATTTTTGATATCAATAATTCAATTGTCACTAGTTGAAATGCCACTTCTTGATATCAACAACTGAATTGCTACTAGTGACAATGTTAGTTTCTGATATCATGAATGTGTTACTAGTAAGAAAGCCATTTTAGATATCTGAAATTATATTGATATCAGAAATACATTTTCAGATATCAAAAATGAAAATTTTTACTAGTAGCAATTCAATTGTTGATATCAAGAACTGACATTTCAACTAGTGACAACTGAATTCTTGATATCAAAAATTCACATTTTACTAGTAGCAATGTAATTATTGATATAAAAAATTATGATTTTTACTAGTATGAATTGTATTTCTGATATGTGAAACTGGAATTTCAACTAGTAAGAAATCAGTTCTTGATATCAACAATTGAATTTGAATGGCAGCCTATGGTGACATTTCACTAGTGAAAATACAATTACAGATATCAAGAATTATAGTTTTTACTAGTGGAAATGTATTTCCTGATATCAACAACTGAATTATTGATATCAAGAATTCATATCCTGAGATGTAAATAAAAGTCAAAACGGCTTGCCATAATTCTTACTAATAAAAATCATAATTTTTGATATCAAGAATTCAGTTGTCACTAGTTGAAATGTCCGTTCTTGATATCAACAATTGAATTGCTACTAGTAAAAATGTTCATTTTTGATATCTGAAAATGTATTTCTGATATCAATATAATTTCAGATATCTAAAATGGCTTTTTTACTAGTAACACATTCATGATATCAGAAACTAACATTGTCACTAGTGATAATCAAATTATTGATATCAAAAATGAACATTGTTACTAGTAGCAATTCAATTGTTGATATCAAAAATTATGATTTTTACTAGTAAGAATTGTATTTCTGATATATGAAACTGGAATTTCTACTAGTAAGAACTAAATTCTTGATATCAACAATTGAATTTGAATGGCAGCCTATGGTGACATTTCACTAGTGAAAATACAATTACAGATATCAAGAATTATAGTTTTTACTAGTGGAAATTCAAATGTTGATATCAAGAATACATATTTCTGCGAGTGATGACATTGTTGATATCAAGCATTAGCATTTTAACTAGTGAAAACTGAATTGTTGATATCAAGAATTCATATCCTGAGAATGAATAAAAGTCAAAACGGCTTGCCATACTCTAGTGTCTCCAGTAAACAGGCTCGTGCAGCAGCGCCTCCTCCGGCGCCTTTCAGAAGCGCAGCCGCACACTGTCCACCATCTCCATGACAACCACTCGACGCACAACAGCAGCACGAGACGCTGGGATGTTTTCAGGTAAAACACCTGAGGAAGAGGAGCATGTCGAGCACACAGGCTGAAAGCGTCATTAGAAACATCATCCGTGAGATCGCGCAGTCATG
Source organism: Anabarilius grahami (assembly GCA_003731715.1). Lineage (NCBI taxonomy): Eukaryota > Metazoa > Chordata > Actinopteri > Cypriniformes > Xenocyprididae > Anabarilius > Anabarilius grahami. The sequence continues at coordinate 3,301,595 of RJVU01047119.1, read as the reverse complement.
TCTGAGCAGAGGACAGAGTCTGTCGGAGACACTCATCGCGTTCATGGTGAGAGACTGAAGACGAATGAAGATGATGAATGATGAAGATCAGCTCAATGTGGTGAAATCATGTGTGTGTTCAGGTCAAAGCTGTGGTTCTGGACCCCAGGAATCACTTTAATGTGGACAGGACTCTGACAAAACAAGATGTGCAGAAACTCATAGAGGTAAACACAGTTCTATCTATCTATCTATCTATCTATCTATCTATCTATCTATCTATCTATCTATCTATCTATCTATCTATCTATCTATCTATCTATCTATCTATCATCTATCTATCTATCTATCTATCTATC
>RJVU01047119.1:3277765-3300152 GCA_003731715.1 Anabarilius grahami | reverse complement strand
ATCTATCTATCTATCTATCTATCTATCTATCTATCTAATCTATATAAAAGGAGGAGAAAATAATCCATATTTTAAAATAATAAAACAATGCAAATATTACAAAAATGTGACATTAAAGGGATAGTTCACCCAAAAATGAAAATGATGCCATGATTTACTCACCCTCAAGCCATCCTAGGTGTATATGAATATCTTCTTTCAGATAAACACAATCAAGATATATAAAAAAATATTCTGGCTCTTCCAAGCTTTATAATGGCAGTGAATGGGGGTCGAGATTTTGAAGCCCAAAAAAGTGCATCCATCATGAAAGTGATCCATACGGCTCCAGGGGTTAATAAAGGCCTTCTGAAGAGAAGCGATGCCTTTTTGTAACAATGTATAATTTTAAAACATATTTAAATCAGTTTTTACGACACACGTCTATTTTCTCACGCAGTGAAAAAACATGGAAATAAAACAGCAAAAAACATTGTGGAGCAAAGAGGACAAAACAGAGCAGGTTATGATATGGAACAAAGTCTCAGCTTTCAAATTCTGTCAATTTTATTATTCAAACAATAAATGTGATTTTGGCGCTCTTTAATGTGGCGTGACAGATCGCTGTAGCGCTTCAGTTCAGGTGCGTCTCTTCTTCTACTTCAGGCACGAAATAAGCATGAATGAACATCGGAATGTATGTTAAAGGTGTTTTAACTTCGGAAATACATCAGAGAAACATCTTAGATATACAATATGTGATGTATGACGTTATATTTACCTCAGGAAAGCCATTCAATAAACTCGATAGTTAGAAAAATTAACTCGAGAAAATAAATTTTGCACAAAAAAAGCAATATATTGTTATATTTATTAAATTTTTTATTTAAAAAGTTATTATTATAAAAACTGCATTGTATGCAACTGTATATGAATCACTTTTAACCCTAGTATTAATGCACCAGCTGACATTATATAGTTAACAGTATTAGTTAGGAGAGATTGAGAGAGATTAACATGTACTGTACCAGATATATTTCCAAATAAATCAATATTGAGTCTACATCGAATTTGAATAATGAAATTTGTGTCAATACTAAAAACATAGTACCAGCTAAACACTGTAACATGTTGTCAGTAAATCTAATGAAATTCTGTTCACAGAACCAAATGTTCGGACACTCACAGCTCACTCACGCCCTCAAGTGGGAATAATTGTCACTGCAGGCTGAACTCAAAACTCAGCAGTCCTGTCTCTATTAAACTTTCACAATAATGATGCTGGTATTACTGTAAAGATTAAAAAAAGATACAAAAATAAGGGATTTGATGACCTCTAATGACAAAACTATGTTTAACAAAAAACAAAAACAAACAAACAACACCTTAATGAAGATGGCATAATATTGTTGCATAATTTATGGGAGCAGCATTTTGCCGAAAACATGTAATTCGAGGGTGGTACAGTGTAGTGAGATTCGAGATTCGACACGAGCAGCCCTTTCCCATAATAAAACACATGCTTCTGTCGTTACAGGAAATGAAATACTTTGTTTATGTCTTATTTTTTAATTTTTACAATAATACCAGCATCATGTAGTGTGAAAGTTTAATTGTTTTCAGAATTGATAAATCTGTGGCCAGTCGTTCACATCTGATGTACAAGTCACAACTTAACACAGGCTCCAGTTAAACCAGTAAAGACCAGTTACACTCCCAGTGTGGATGAATCACATTTGTGTCGAAGATCTTTGGATCTCTTTCAAAGCAAAAAGAAAGACTCATTTTGACCCATTAATGCATCTTTAACTGACTGTAAAATGCGATCTCACTGTTTGAAGCGCCTGTCAGAGGAAATCAACGCGTGCTGTTGTGAATAAATAAGGTTACGCAGCCTCATGAATATTTATGAGACACTGATGATTCATCGATGTTGACACGAAGACGCATTTAAACCCAGAAGATGAAAATAGCACAAAAAAAGCTTAAAATTAAAAAAAAATTATTGTGAAAGTAAAACTAACGGATGGTAACATTATCTTCTATAAAGTTCAACACACATAACTCATATCTCAGAAAATTCAGTTTAGGGTTTCATGATCCTTTAAAAAAAAAGTCACTTCCATTAAAAAGCTTTTAAAACGGCTTCAAACGAAAAACCCACAAACTACAAGATGTTAAATCTGCTTCAAACATCAGGTCAGGCTTTCTCAAGCCAACATCAGAGTTTGTCTTGTCAAACTTTACTATCCAGTTAATAAATAATAGAGAAGTTGTTTTATAGGAGCAGTAAGTGTAACGTGATTGTCTTCATGTCTTCAGCTGTGTGTGGACAGACTCCTGGACCAGAGCAGTCCGACTCTACACACCATTAAGATGCAGGTTTACTTTGACACGAACTACACATCTCGACGTAAGTGTAAAAACAAACAACAACAGCAGAGACAAGCTGACCAAACAATCCAATGAGGGTCACTCATGAAGACAGGAGTCACAGACTAACTATAAATGAGTTTAGTAAAGTTTTAATGCCATTTAGTGCAGCTGTAGCCTCATGTTTAAAGTGTGATCACATTTATTGCTCTTTAGCGAAATTGTGCAGGTGAAATCCAGTCATTCCAGTAGGAATCTTCACCGTGCTTTAAAAGTATTCACGACTGGATCTGAGCGCTGATTGGCTGTCTGTGTCTCAGGTGAGTTTCTGGAGATGCAGCAGAAGGTTCTTCAGTCTCGTCTGCTGTCTCTGAGCCGAGAGATCACTGACTGTCGAGCAAAGACCAGAGAGGACCTGCAGAGTCTGTACGGCAGGATAGTCAGCTACGTCATGCAGCGCTCCAACCTCGGATCGGCCACAGACATCAGCGCCGTGAGAGAAACCACAGGTACAACACCTGAACACACACAACTACAGCTTCACTGCACACAAACTGATGCTCAGCCGATGAGGGTTTCTCATCTGAATGCGAGTGTATTTCAGCAGTGGCGTGTAACACAGTCCTACAGCCACTTTGACGGGTTGAATTTTATGTATAATTCATACATTTTTCAGTTGCAGTGTTTTGAAAAGGCATCTGAAATACACTACCAGTCATTACTATTTTTAATGTTTTTGAACGAAGTCTCTTATGCTCATTAAGGCTGCATTTATTTCATAATAAATACAGAAAAAACAATAATATTGTGAAATATTATTACAATTTTAAATTATGGTTTTCTATTTTAATATACTTTAAAATATAATGATCAAAGCTGAATTTTCAGGCATCATTACTCCAGTATTCAGTGTCAGAAATCATTCTGATATGATGATTTATTATCAATGTTGGAAACAGTTGTGCTGCTGAATATTGTTTTATAACCTGTGATACTTTTTCAGGATTATTTGATGAATAAAAAGTTAAAAAATATCAGCATTTATTTAAAATAGAAATCTTTTGTAACAATATACACTACCGTTCAAAAGTTTGGGGTCAGTAATTTTTGAAAGAAATTAATACTTTTATTCAGCGCACAAATGTGTTAAATTGATAAAAAGTGATAGTAAAGATTTATATTGTTAGAAAAGATTTATATTTTGAACCTTTTATTCATCAATGAATCCTGAAAAAAGGATCACAGGTTCCGAAACAATATTAAGCAACACAACTATTTCAACATTGATAATAATCATAAATGTTTCTTGAGCATCAAATCATCATATCAGAATGATTTCTGAAGGATCATGTGACACTGAATACTGGAGTAATGATGCTGAAAATTCAGCTTTGATCACAGGAATAAATTATATTTTAAAGTATATTATAATAGAAAACCATCATTTTAAATTGTAATAATATTTCACAATATTATTGTTTTTTCTGTATTTATTATGAAATAAATGCAGCCTTAATGAGCATAAGAGACTTCGTTCAAAACATTAAAAATAGTAATGTTTCCAAACTTTTGACTGGTAGTGTAATAAAGTAAGTACAATATAGTGTATAGCTTCCAACACTCATTTTCTGCAGAACACACACATGATGTCAGCTGCTCTTTCTCTCTCTCTCATCTCTCCAACACTGAATGACACTCAAATCCTCCTCCCCTCACTCACTCGTCTCATTTGATCCGGATGAACATTGTTGGTGTTTCAGGGCTTGAATGTTGGTGTGGGATTGCTCGTATTGCTCATAATTTAACTCATTCCTGCAGATTTTGTTCTCACACACACATAAAGCCGCCTCTCAGTACTAAATTGAGATCTTTTTTGGTGCTTATTATGCTTAAACAGTCAAATACACACAAAATAATGTCAAAATGCCAGTCTTGGTGAGTATTCATGCAAACACAGTCAGTTCTGTTTGAAGTGAACAGTTGAGTTGAGAAAGATATAATCAAACCATGCGTCAGGTCTTAAAGTGACAGCAGCCTAATAAACCTGCTGCCGAATTATATTATTATATTAAAAATATCTATACAGCAGCATTTTCCCATAGTATCGATGTTAAAATTGTTGTAAGTGAAAATGCTTAATGGCTAGTAACTTTGGAAAACCACAAGCCATAGTGACTGGTGAGCAAAAACGTTGATGTCAAGCCCTTTGTGTATATGTGTGTATATATATACACTCACCTAAAGGATTATTAGGAACACCACACTAATACTGTGTTTGACCCCCTTTCACCTTCAGAACTGCCTTAATTCTACGTGGCATTGATTCAACAAGGTGCTGAAAGCATTCTTTAGAAATGTTGGCCCATATTGATAGGATAGCATCTTGCAGTTGATGGAGATTTGTGGGATGCACATCCAGGGCACGAAGCTCCCGTTCCACCACATCCCAAAGATGCTCTATTGGGTTGAGATCTGGTGACTGTGGGGGCCATTTTAGTACAGTGAACTCATTGTCATGTTCAAGAAACCAATTTGAAATGATTCGAGCTTTGTGACATGGTGCATTATCCTGCTGGAAGTAGCCATCAGAGGATGGGTACATGGTGGTCATAAAGGGATGGACATGGTCAGAAACAATGCTCAGGTAGGCCGTGGCATTTAAACGATGCCCAATTGGCACTAAGGGGCCTAAAGTGTGCCAAGAAAACATCCCCCACACCATTACACCACCACCACCAGCCTGCACAGTGGTAACAAGGCATGATGGATCCATGTTCTCGCTCTGTTTACGCCAAATTCTGACTCTACCATCTGAATGTCTCAACAGAAATCGAGACTCATCAGACCTGGCAACATTTTTCCAGTCTTCAACTGTCCAATTTTGGTGAGCTCGTGCAAATTGTAGCCTCTTTTTCCTATTTGTAGTGGAGATGAGTGGTACCCGGTGGGGTCTTCTGCTGTTGTAGCCCATCCGCCTCAAGGTTGTGCGTGTTGTGGCTTCACAAATGCTTTGCTGCATACCTCGGTTGTAACGAGTGGTTATTTCAGTCAAAGTTGCTCTTCTATCAGCTTGAATCAGTCGGCCCATTCTCCTCTGACCTCTAGCATCAACAAGGCATTTTCGCCCACAGGATTGCCGCGTACTGGATGTTTTTCCCTTTTCACACCATTCTTTGTAAATTCTAGAAATCGTTGTGCGTGAAAATCCCAGTAACTGAGCAGATTGTGAAATACTCAGACCGGCCCGTCTGGCACCAACAACCATGCCACGCTCAAAATTGCTTAAATCACCTTTCTTTCCCATTCTGACATTCAGTTTGGAGTTCAGGAGATTGTCTTGACCAGGACCACACCCCTAAATGCATTGAAGCAACTGCCATGTGATTGGTTGATTAGATAATTGCATTAATGAGAAATTGAACAGGTGTTCCTAATAATCCTTTAGGTGAGTGTATATATATATATATATATATATATACACACTGCCCTCCAAAAGTTTGGAAACACCCCTGGCAAAGTGTGGTTTTGGACGATATCAGCATAAATCCTCATCATTTTTTGGTGCAAATACATTAACGTAACTTGACATTATCATTGAAGACCAGCAATAATAATTTTCATTTTGATTACATAATAATGGCAATATATTCATGTCAAAGTCAGACACGCCCCTTTGCCAGCTGTGACGCCTGGTTACTGGATTAAACTTGGCCAAGGTTTGTAAAAGATTTTTGGGTCAGCACACCTTCATAGCTTCAACAATTGATTGCCAATTAAGTTTAGAATTAATCAAAACCCAGTTTAGGTCAGATAGCTGCTGATGGTGGATATTTTAAGGAATTTAAAATGTAAGTTTTTTCTATGTATAAACTGTTTATGTAATAAAATATGTTTTCGTAGTTTGTGTTGTCCCTTATCAGTGCAAAATTATCACAAATTAAAAAGGATTCATCCCAATATTGTCCAAAACCCCACTTTTCTAGAGTGTTTCCAAACTTTTTGTAGGGCAGTGTATGTGTATGGTAAAATTGGGTAAATAGCAGGTGTTACTCTATCCTAATTTGAGCCTATCTTTCTCTTTACTCTTGAGGAAATTGTACTCAAGATAAAGCCCACAACATCTCCTCAAGATATTGTTCTGACATATTTGTTAAAGCAAGTTATTGGATTGGTTTGTCCACTTATATTGTCTATAATTAATAAGAATTTGCTTTTGGGGACTGTTCCTGATTAATGTAAACATGCTGTAGTTCAGCTTCTTTTAAAAAACAAATTTCAAAAATTCCATTCCTCTCAAATATCTTGGAGAAGACCGTCTCATTCAATTACAGAAGAAAATGATATCTGTGAGGTATTTCAATCAGGTTTTAAAACACATCATAGTTCTGAATCAGCTTTGCTGAGGATTTTTAATGATATTTATCTGGCAACCGATTCTGGTAATGGGACTGTACTTCAACTTTATATCTCACAGCAGCGTTCAATACAATTAATCATCATATTCTTATCTCTCGTCTGGAAACGTGTGGGTATCGGCACCCCTATCATGTGGCATCCTGTCCTATACCTATTTTCTTTCCTCTTTATATGCTCCTTTTAGGAATGATTTTGGGTAAATATGGCGTGTAATTTCATTGTAAGCCGATGATACCCAGATTAAATCTATAATGCTTTATTCATAAATGGATTATCCATTGTGAAGTGAATAATGAATAATACATAGTTTATCTCAGTAATTCTGCTATTATGCAACACCTTTGCTTGAGTAATTCGTCATGTCTGACTGCTGTTAGAGTGTTTCTACAGTGTGTTTCTGATCTTGTGTGGATTATATGATCACTGCTATAACAGCCAGCACAACATCAACCACAAAACACTCAATGCTACTTTAAGACATTGTCCTGCAGCTCTGTAATGACGTGTGTTTGTTGCAGCGGCTCTGCAGAGCGTCTTTCCACAGTCACAGCTGGCGACCTTCATGTCTCTGCTGAAACAAGACAAAGAAAAGCAGCTGACTCAACTGTCTCTGATCGTCAGCGGCATACGCCTCTTCAACAAGGACAGCAACAAAGGAGGAGAGGGCATCCAGAACTGTACGTGTCTCTGAGTGCTGGTTTCATGACTGCAGGGTGTCTCGGTGGCATCAGCGGTCACTTCTCCATGTGTGTTTCCCACCTGCAGTGCCGGCCATCCTGAACGAGGCGGTGCCAGCCGCAGTGGCAGATATAGAGAGTGAACTGGCAGGAGCTCAGCGGTTGGCCTGGCAGTACACAGCCCTGATGGAGCAGATCTCTGAGCAGGACACAGGGCGACCCGAGCACCCCGTCCACCCAGATCTGCTCAAACAGGCCCTGTATAACACTCGACAACACGAGGCCTTCCTCAAATTCATACTGGTGGGTTTGACTCCAGTGGATTAACCTCCATTTTATGAAACAACGCGAGTGCTTTGTTTGCACAAAAAAACGTATTTTACCACTTTATTTATGAAAATATTGATCTGCAATGCCCCGTTTTGTGTTCACACGAGAGTTGATATTGTTGCGTGAACACACTTTGGATAATATTATTTTGTAAATAAAGTGGAAACCAGTACTTCCACTTGCCATTGTGCAGCGTTTACTACAGTAAAGTTGAGCAAGTGGATCAGGCAGTCCGAGCTGCTGTGATTGAGCGGAGGCGGAGATTAATTTGAATATTCATGGGTCTGCTTATACTAAATGAAGGGTTTAGAGTTACATTCAAGCTATTTTAAGGCATCAAGAAATTATTTTCAGAAGAAAAAACGTTTAAATAGGTCATTTTGATCATCAAAGAAGAGTTAGGGATAAAATTATTGACTGCGGGGGGACTACAGACAGAACACTGGCTTTTGAAACACAACTATCATGTCTGATGATTATGGAAGCTTGTTTCCACCACAGAATTAAAAAAAAGATAATTGCGACTTTTTTTCTTCAAATTGTGAGATATAAACTCACAATTCTGAGAAATAAGTTGCAGTTCTGAGAAATAATGCCAGAATTGTGATATAAACTTGCAATTCTGATTTTTTTTCTAAAAATTGTGAGATACAAACTCGTAATTTCATGTGGAATTACGAGATTTAAACTTGCATGTCTGAGAAAAAAAAGTCGGCTGACAATTTGGACTTTTTTCTTGCAATTTTTTTCTTTCTTTATAAAGTCTGAATTGGGAAAGTCTGAACTCGCAATTGCGAAAATAAAACTAAGAATTGTGAGATTTTTGTTATTATTGTTGTTATTTTATTCCATTTTCTTCCATAGGTTGGTTTTATATGGTCAAAACTTGTTTTTTGATGCTTAATCAAGCTGGTTAATTTGTTGCAACCATCCATGTTTCTCAATCCAGCTTATTACCTGACTCTCTGGAATATGTGATTCTCATTGGTCATTCGTGGCATGTTTCTGTGTGATACTACTAACCCTTCTGACCTGCTTTTCTCTGAGTAATTAATATATAACAGTATACTCATTTAGTGTTCATGTTTACATCAGGCGGACATCATCCTGTGTGCAAAGGAAGTGACGCGGTTGCAGTCTGATCTGGTGACACGGATGATGCTCTTGAGGGAGACGGTGCACACTAACACCACAGTGCCTACATCACAAGTGTTTGTGAGTGATTTCTGTCATGGTTTGCTCATCTGTTTGTGTTGAATGATCACTGATAGTTCACAATTTCTCAAATTAACGTGCATTTGACATTATTATTCCAAAGTGTCTTTACAAAGAACAAAACCTCCAGTGAACAGGATATCAATGGCAAAGAGAAATTCAAATCAGAAATATCAGAATGCATAGATCATGCATAAAAAATGTCAGTTAAAATACAACGTACAATATGTTGAAGGATGTTCACTAACCCTTGCAGTTTTTATATTGCATTGGTATTGCTATTCCTGATAATTTACTCACCCTCATGTCATCCAAGATGTTCATGTCTTTCTTTCTTCAGTCGAAAAGAAATTTTCTCCAGGATTTTTCTCCATATAGTGGACTTCACTGGGGTTCAACGGGTTGAAGGTCCAAATGTCAGTTTCAGTGCAGCTTCAAAGAGCTCTACATGATCCCAGATGAGGAATAAGAGTCTTATCTAGAGAAACCATCGGCCATTTTCTACAAAAAAAAAAATATATATACTTTTTAACCACAAATGCTCGTCTTGCACTGCTCTGTGATGCTCCACGCCTGACGTAGGTGGAAGTACCGCGGTAGGGTGAAAAACTCCATCTTATTTTCTCCTCCAACTTCAAAATCGTCTGACATCGACATCTCATGATCTTTCCAACATGATTACGTCACGCGTGGCACATCACAGAGCAGTGCAAGACGAGCATTTGTGCTTAAAAAGTATAAAAAATTTTTTTTTTTTTGAAAATGGCTGATGGTTTCTCTAGATAAGACTCTTATTCCTCGTCTGGGATCATGTAGAGCTCTTTGAAGCTGCACTGAAACTGACATTTGGACCTTTCAACGAGAATATAGAGTCATCCCTGTACATCTGAAAAAGTTCTATTACTGGTCCATTACAGAAAGTTTCTGGGGTTTTCAGTAGAATAGTGCCATGCTAGTGATCACATGTATATTTATTATAGGCGTCACCCTTTTTGTCAGCCTCTTTTCACAGCAGTGGCTACGCTCTGGGCGGGGCTGGAAGGTGAGATGCTGCTACTGAGCATGCTCACTAATGTGGTGCCCGGTCTGAGAGCCTTCCTGTCAGCGCAGTCTCTGCTGAGCCCGGAGCAGCTGGAGCTGCTGCTACACGGACTGCAGGTCCCGACGGACACGGACAGATCCTCTGTGACAGCAGGTGCGACACACAACCACATACTAATGCATGCTGACCTTTAGTGTCTCCCAGCAGGAGTTCTTCTCTATATCAGTGTCAGTGTTTCTGAAACGCCTCCATCTTGAGTTTTCTTCACAATATTCCTCATTTACATTTACATGTATCCAAAGCGACTTACATTGCATTATCCTATACATTTGTATCCGAGTATGTGCAATCCCTGGGATCGAACCCATGACCTTGGCATTGCTAGTGCCATGCTCTAACCACTGAGCTACAGGAAAGCTGTAAGCATTTAAATAATTTATACGCAGAATAAAGGGGCGGGGCCTGGTTGAGTTAGGAAGAGAGGAGCTGCAACAATGGAGAATATGAGGAAAATAATCAACATTCAATCTAGTAGAGCCCAAAAACAACATCAAGACTGTGTAAAAGAGCATAATAGGTCTTCTTTAATAGTAATAAATAATGTCTCAGCTCATTTCTTTTGATGTTGGGGTGAAATATGACGTGGACATGTCTGTATGAGATTCACCCAGTCAAACATCAGAATCGTTTTATCCTATACACGTGTTTTTATATTTCAGAAGAGCGCATCGTTGAATCAGAGATGAGATCATGTGAGTGGTGTTTTCCTGAGAGCACAACAAACTTTGAGCATGTGCCGCTGCAGTATAAGGGCTTCTGTGGATTCACCCTCGTAAAGAAGAACGGCCTTTTACTGCCAGGTACAAACACTGACTCTAGATGCTCTGACGGACACACTTACAGAACAGATTTCACTGAAGTACCTGTACACGATTTCTTGTTCTCAGGTAATCCAAACATTGGCGTCCTAAAGCACAAGGAGAAATACTATGCTTTCAGCTCCAAGAGCGCTGCATATGAGTTCGCCTCTAAAGCGGATGAATTCACCGCTGCTGTGGTAGAGCTGGCCAAGAGAACGCCCGAGCTCATCCAGCTGCTCCAGCTGCATCAGGAGTTTGCCAGCGTGACTCCATACTCTGAGGTACCGGCGTCACATCGGCCCTCTGCTCTACTGCAGGCCTGTTCTGATTGGTCATGGACAGCAGGGCAAATATGATACATGCAAACATTAAAATGCAGTTAGGACAGTAATACATGATAAAAACACTTCCCATATATTTAGTTGTTGATGTCAAAGGTTGTGTGTCAAAAGTCATTGGTAGATGCAAGATGAAAGAAACATGGACAGGTTTAGTGACATGTCTTATCCTCAAAATCCATCTACAAAACTTCACTAGATAAAAGAAAATACAACCTAGACGACATGTGACACAGGTTCACATGCAGCCACAACAAACTCGATAATTACTCGAGTTACTCGAAATAATAATAATAAAAAATAAAAAAAACAAATAATAATAGCGAAAAAATAAAAAATAGTAAAAGAAATACAGTTTGATTATTTAAAGGATAGTTCACCCAAAATTGAATGTCTGTCATTAATTACTCTCCTTCATGTCGTTCCACACCCATAAGACCTTCGTTCATCTTCAGAACACAAATTAAGATATTTTTGATGAAATCTGAGAGGTATATGACTCAATATCTATAATCAACACTTTCAAGGTCCAGAAAGGTACTAAAGACATCGTTAAAACAGTCATGTGACTGCAGTGGATCAACCCACATAGAAGGCGACATTCTCAGGGCCTTGCGCAACGTTCCCTAAACGTTCTCTAAAGGTGACGAAAATTCGAACCTTTACAGAACGTTCGGGATGTTCCTAAAACGTCCTCTTTTGGTAATGAAATTGCTGTAGTTTAAGGTTCCTTATATGAGTTTAGGGGGACGTTCCATTTTGGTTATTTTATGGTCAAAAAAGAACGTTACAAAGAGGACATTTAGGAAGTTAACAGAACGTCCTATAGTAATAGTGCCCTAAACATTCCCAGAACGTCCAGAATGTTCCCTGAAGGTCCACCAAATAACGTACGTCCTCCAACCCTTAAAAGAACTCCACATCGTGACCGTCTCTGAACGTTCTGGGAACGTTACCCCGCTAGATATTTTACATTCCCAGAACATTCTCAGAACGTCCACACTGGTGTTAAGGAAGTTGTCTAATAACGTTCCCAGAGAACGTTCAGAAAACGTCTTGAATGTTCTGGGAACGTAAAATTTCTAGCTAGGAACCTCAATGTTATGAAGAGACGGGAATACATTTTGTGCGCAAAAACAAAACAAAAATAAGGACTTTATTCTACAATCTCTTCTCTTCTGTGTCATTCTCATACGTTGTTTACGTCCAGCGCTTCCAGGTTCATCGTCAGAACGCCGACTCGTTATTGGCCGGCTCCTGCGTAAGCGTCACCTGCATGCGTCGTGCTGATCAAGTGACCAGCTTTGGCCAATACTGAGCCGGCATTTGGACGTGAACATGGAAGGATGCGTCACCTGCGTAAGATAATGACAGGGAAGAGAAGAGCTTGTTGAATAAAGTAGTTATTTTTGTTTCATTTTTGAGCACAAAAAGTATTCTCGTCTCTTCATAACATTAAGGTTGAACCACTGCAGTCACATGACTGTTTTAACAATGTCTTTAGTACCTTTCTGGACCTTGAAAGTGTTGATTATAAATATTGAGTCATATACCTCTCGGATTTCATCAAAAATATCTTAATTTGTGTTCTGAAGATGAACAAAGGTCTTACAGGTGTGGAACGACATGAGGGAGAGGAATTAATGACAGAAATTTCATTTTTGGCTGAACTAACCCTCTAAATGTGCTGTGCTCATGTCTCAGATGCAGTCAGGACAGAAGCTGCTGGTGAAAGCCATCTCTAAAAGTGACTCCAGCACACAAACGGAGATTCACCCTCTGGAGACCAACATTGTAAAGTCTTATGAGTGGAACGAGTGGGAGCTCCGAAGAAAAGCCATCAAACTGGTGAGAACACACAGCCCGAACCAACACACACACACACACACGACCTCAGTCCAGACAGACAGCTAGAGAAATGTCGGTCATGAGGGAATTGAACCAGAAACCGTTTCTCTGTCTTAGGCAAATCTACGGAATAAAGTGACGCGCTCAATGCAGACCGATTTGAGTCACATGAGACGGCACAACAGCACACAGACGTTCCTCCCTAAAGACGCCGGCAGCCAGACGAAGAGAGACGGAGAGAGTAATGTACCCAAACCACAGGTGTATCTGTGTGGGCTGAGAGGAGGGACGAGCGCAGACACCCACATGACCAAGGTGGATCTGACCAGAGCTGTTGATGAATGATGTACACGCTCAATAAACTCTTCCTCAATCATCATTGGTTTCTGTCCTTTACGCACATGATCCTCCTGACACACGAGTGTTTGGATGTTTCAAATTAGGCAGTCATGACCAGTATGAGAGAGAGATAAATGCCTCTGTAATGACTGTCACGATACAAACCCCATTTCCAGAAGAGTTGGGACATTTTGTAAAACGGAATAAAAACCACAATCTATGATTTGTTAATTCTCTTGAACCTTTTTTTTAAACTGACAAAAGTATAAAGACCAACATAACTGTGAACATAAACACATTTTTAATTTTGATGGCTGCAAGACACTCCTAAAAAGTTGGGACAGAGGCAAAATAAAAATGAAAAGTATCCAAGTGAAACGGTTTTTAAACAGTCCACAGTTAGCGGGTGAATTGGTAATAGGTGAGGGTATTGTGTTTGGGTGAAAAAGAGCTTCTCAGTCTTTGCAAGACTGGTCATGGCTCTCCACTTCGTGCCAAATGTCATGAGAGAATTGTTAAACAATTCAAAAATCACATTTCTCAATGCAAGATTGCAAAGAATGTATGTCTTTCACCATCTACCATACATAATATTGTAAAAATATTCAGGGAATCAAGAGAAATCTCAGTCTGTACAGGGTAAGGTAGGACAGCTCAGTTGAATGTGCGTGACGTTTGAGCCCTCAGATGATACTGCATTAGAATCCGTCATGCTACTGTGTCTTTGGAAAACAGTTGTCACTTAACAGTCTAATGCTGCATCAGGAAATACTGCTCAAATCTCTGTTACACAGGGAGAAAGCTATACATCGATCCTATGCAGAGACGCTGAGCTCATCTCAGATGGTCTAAAAGACTGTGGTCAGATGAGTCCATGTTTCAACTTATGTTTGGAAAAAAACAGACATCGAGTTCTCAGTCCCAAACACGAAAGGGACCGCACAGACTTTCATCAGCGACAGGTGCACAAGAAAACACCTGTCATGGTATGGGGGTGCATCAGTTCAAAGGGCATGGGTGACTTGCGTTTGTGTGAAGGTACCATTGACATGGATTGTACAGAGACATAAACTGACATCTTTCCTGGGTAGCAAGACAAAGCCAGGCCTCATTCTGCACATATCAGGCACGATTAGGTAAAAATTCCACTTGAAAAACTGCAACAATTTGTATTCTCAATTCCCAAATGATTAAAAATTGTAATTAAAAGGAAAAGTGATGTGACACAGTGGTAAACATGCCTCTGTTCCAACTTTTCTGGAGTGTGTTGCAGTCATCAAAATCACAATGTGTTTATACTTACAAAATACAATAAAAATTGTTCAGTGAAAACATCTTTTCTTTGTACTTTTGTCAGTTAAATAGAGATTCGAGAGAATTAACAAATCACAGATTCTTAATTTTATTGCATTTTACAAAATGTCCAAACTCTTCTGGAAACGGGGTTTGTAATAAATAAAAATAAAGTAATTTTTGATTAGTGTCCACTCAATCAATGTACTTCATTTAATTCCATTAAACTGTTTTTAAAATATTCCATATAATTCATGCTGATAAAAAAGTGAACAAAAACAGAAGTTCAGAAGTTTCCTCATTTGGTTTTTAAAGACGAAGTGGCTCTAGTCCTGATTGAACTTGCCATGCGAGATGCTTTCATTTCAATAGCGGCTTTCATTTAATTAGTGATATATGAATCGATTTATGACAATCCAAAAGTAGTTTGGTGTATCTTCCATATAATATCAGATTCTTGTTCGATTCCTAACATTTACACTTGTGATGTGATAAGACATCTGTGATTTCTGACAAGCCTGTTCACACTTATAAAGTGTTTTAGATCATTAAAGTCAGTATTATGATTTTGGAGGTGGGGAAATCATAACACCATGTTAATAGTTAGTTGCCTGACCATTTTAAATGTTCCTTTTTTTTTTTCTTTTTTTTGAGTGATTACCACAGTATATTAGTACTGCAAAACCATCAGTTTTTAATTTTAATTTTAAAAGTTTAACTTCTTTGTTATGTTACGACAAATTGTGGTTATACAGGTGTTTACAAAAACCTAAATATCTCAGCTTAGAACTCACCGTTATGGATTTTATATCAGTTACGCATAAGTAATGTAAGTATATATTCTAATGTAGCCTATATTACTGTAACATCTTTAATTCACCAACATGACTGATTTGAAACATCTTGCACTGTTTGCTATTGGATCAGCTGTAAAATGTAGTACACTTAAAAAATAATCATACAATAGTTTTGCTGATTAAACCAAATGTTCTCATTACAAGTTAAATTATCTTGGGTTTTGAAACACTGATTTTGTGGAAATAAAATATGTAAAATTGTAAAAACAGCATGAGATCAGGTTATAAAAAGAATGACTAGCGGTGCTACAAGTGTGAGCATTGTGGAGTTTTATAAGAGTTTTGAAAATTTAGCAGTTGCTTGTGAAAACAGTACCAAAGCAAATAAAAACTGTAGGTAAGTGTTTGTGGAAGAGGCTTCTCTTTAACTGTGTTGAAAATTGTGCTAGTCTCAGCAAACTGTTCGGAGGTTGGTAGTTTTATCCACCTAAGAGGAACAGAGAGGGTGAAGGATTATAAAGAGACTTTGTGCCTCATTGTGAAGGAACAAGGTGCTCACTGATCATAAATTGGCAGGAGGGAACAAACAAGAATCAAAAAGTCATCATGGCATCAGCATATGAAGGTCAGTATACATTCAATTAACTAATCAACATTTAATTAATCTCAACCACTGCGACATCGACATGCTTCATGCTGCAGTGCATATGGGAACCATGCATGCCACCAATGTTGAGATTCATATGATTTGTGATGTCTGAGTGTCTAAATATGACAGTAGCTCAAAATGTTTTGTGCACAATGTGTTAAAAAAGTATTTGATTGCCACAGTCTTGTTACAGTATCACAGTGTTTACAATACAATATTTAATGAACTGACACACTTTTGATCAGTGAAAAACCATAATATAGGATATTTAATGATGATTTTCAATAAATCATCAACATCTAAACCTCTGTTGATTCTCAATAAGAACTTCTGTAGATGTATGACCGAAATAAAAACAAAATGGTTAGTAATAAGCGAAGGTAGTAATGCTGTTTTTGTTGTTTAATCCTCCTCTGCTGAGATCTTGAGAGATTTGTTAGTGTTTAATGTTCTGTTGGGAGTTAAAGTGTTTCTGTTGTCTGAGTTTTCTGAGGTTAACATTGTGTTGAAGAGTAGAAACTGTGCTTCAGTTCAGGAGAAGACCAAAAACACTGATAATACACTGATAAATTTGCAGTTTAATAAATACAAATATATGTCACAGTCTATCACTGTCCCAACACTCTTTTGTATGTCTTTGTATTAACAACTTACAATTTTAAGTAAAACATCCTTGAGAAATTACATTTCAAGTAATTACATTTTACAGTGTAAATATATTGTCAAATTTTTTAATATATGAAAAGTGGCAATTCTTTCAGTATATTTAAATAGTTTTAGTATATTTAAACCATTAATATATTGATCATAAAAATATGTAAATATGTTTTTGTTCCGGTAGGGATTCTATACAGCGTAAGATCCAACAAAAATGGTTCTGTGGTGAAATAAATACTACAGAAAACAACAACAACAACAAAAAACAAAAAAAACAAACATAATTTCTACCTTAAGTTAGTTCAGGCAAGCCTAAAAAACCCAACAAAGTAAATTGCATATTAGTACTCAATTTAAGTTTGTATAATGCGTAAATATTAACGATAAAAAATGTAGTAAAACCTACTCAACTTTCTGATACTGGTGTTCCCATCATGCACTGGAGCATGAATAATTAATAAGGTTGATTTTTCGCTGTTTTCCAGCTGTATTTACACTGTTTTAGCATTTCTGCTGTACTGAGGTCTGGGTGGATACCACATTACTTATATCATGTAGATATGTTGTCTACACAATATCTACTGTATTATTTACTTCTATGTTCTAAGTAAAGCATTCACTTCAAATGCATGACTTCAGTGTTGTATTGTTTTTTTAGTGCGATGTATTTGAAACATTGCAAAATAAACTTCAGCTAAGTAGAAAATACTCGACTTATTGTGGCCTATTTAAAGTTACTTATTTTCTTTGTTAATGGTACTTAACTTAGTTAAGTAGATTTTCCTTAATCCAATTTGTGGAATAATAAATAAAGCTTTACTTGTTGTTTTTTAAGTTTTAAAAGTTATTCTGCACAAAAAGGTTTGAACTATACTTTTCAGACACACAGACATCAAGAATTATCATATGAATCTCAACAATGGTGACAATCAACAACATACTGATCAACTCTGAACATCACAAAACAAGATAATAAAAAGTCACAGCAAAAATAAAAGCAAAGAACAAAAGACAATTCAGCTGTATAATTTATTGATGCTGCAGTGCTGATGCTACTACAGCATCTTTAAGACTTTAGAGAAGTTGTTGAAGAAGAGTTGTTTCTCCAAAACAGTTTCTATTCTTTTCTGATAGAAACAACAAGTGGCAGGAGAATGTCTGTGCCAGAGCAGCTGAGAAACAGATTCTCATGTTTGTACACCTTGTCTTAAGATTAAATTTATTGTGTATCATTCATTACCAAACAATTAATTTCTTTGAATTGTTTTAAGATGAAAGTTAATAGTTTGAGTTAATGAGTATTAAGTAGCTAGATGTAATCAGCGAGTTTTCATGAGCTTCCTACTTTCTGTTCCTCTCGCACACCTCAAGATTTCATCAGGCACATGATTATGGTGAGCAGCAGGTTAGAAAACAAGTTGCATAATAAAACATTAGTGACTCCAACATTCTCCATAATTAGTGTGTATAGGTAAATGCGCTCACATTATGGCAGAACTACACCGATCAGGCATAACATTATGAGCACCTTCCTAATATTGTGTTGGTCCCTTTTGCTGCCAAAACAGTCCTGACCCGTCGAGGCATGGACTCCTCTAGACCCCTGAAGGTGTGCTGTGGGATCTGCACCAAGATGTTTGCAGCAGATCCTGTAAGTCCTGTAAGTTGTGAGGTGGAGCCTCCATGGATCAGACTTGTTTGTTCAGCACATCCCACAGATGCTCCATTGGATTGATATCTGGGGAATTTGGAGGCAACTCAAACTCGTTGTTGTGCTCCTCAAACCATTCCTGAACCATTTCTGCTTTGTGTCAGGAGCATTATCCTGCTGAAAGAGCCACAGACACCAGGGAATACCGTTTCCATGAAAGGGTGTTCATGGTCTCAACAATGCTTAGGTAGGTGGTACGTGTCAAAGTAACCTCCACATGGATGTCAGGACCCAAGGTTTCCCAGCAGAACATTGCCCAAAGCATCACACTGCCTCCGCCGGCTTGCCTTCTTCCCATAGTGCATCCTGGTGCCATGTGTTCCCCAGGTAAGTGACGCACATACACCCGGCCATCCACGTGATGTAAAAGAAAACGTGATTCATCAGACCAGGCCACCTTCTTCCATTGCTCTGTGGTCCAGTTCTGATGCTCACGTGTCCACTGTTGGCTCTTTCGGCGGTGGACAGGGGTCAGCATGGGCACCCTGACTGGTCTGCAGCTATGCAGCTCCATACGCAACAAACTGATGCACTGTGTATTCTGACACCTTTCTATCAGAACCAGCATTAACTTCTGGAGCAGTTTGAGCTACAGCAGCTCGTCTGTTGGATCGGACCACACGGGTCAGCCTTCAATGAGCCTCGGCCGCCCATGACCCTGTCGCCGGTTCACCACTGTTTCTTCCTTGGATCACCTTTGATAGATACTGACCACTGCAGACCGGGAACACCCCACAAGAGCTGCAGTTTTGGAGATGCTTTGACCCAGTCTCTAGCATCACAATTTGGCCCTTGTCAAACTCACTCAAATCCTTACGCTTGCCCATTTTTCCTGCTTCTAACACATCAACTTTGAGGACAAAATGCTCTCTTGCTGCCTAATATATCCACCCACTAACCGGTGCCGTGATGAAGAGATGATCAGTGTTATTCACTTCAGTGTCAGTGCTCATGATGTTATGCCTGATCGGTGTACATGTTGGTTGGTTAGTTGAGGCACCAGTAGAGTGTAAAAATAGGCATGTTAAAATCATTAAAAGCATTGACAAATCAACAAGTTCTCTAAACTCTTTGACAGATGATTTACAGGATCTGCGGATTGTGTTACTGGGAGTCTCTGGTGTAGGAAAGAGTGCAATGGGAAATGCGATACTGGGTCGAGAGGCTTTTAAAGAGAGTAGAACCAGAGAGAGTGTGATACAGAAAGGAAGAAAAGAAAACAGAAACATCTCCATCATTGACACTCCAGGATTCTTCAACACCGAACTGACCAATGAAGAACTGCAGAAGCAAATGATGAAGAGTCTGGATCTCTCCGATCCTGGTCCTCATGTGTTCTTGCTCATCATCAACCTGGAAAACTTCAAAGAGGATGAAAGGAACATTGTGGAGCGAGTTCTGGAGGTGTTTGGAGAAGAAGCTTTGCTGTTCACAATGGTGCTGTTTACTGGAAGAGAAAAAGTCTCCAAAAGAGAATGGATTCAAATCAATGAGAGTGAAGAAACAAAAAAAATATTTAACTATTTTGAGGGAAGATGTCATGTGATAAACAGCAAAAATGAATGTGATCTCTACCAGATCACAAAGCTCCTGAAGAGCATTGATGAAATGGTGAGGAACAATGAAGAACGGCATTACAGAAAAGTCAGAGAGCAGGAGGAGAGAATGAAACAAGAAAAGGTGGAGAAAAGGCTTGAAGAGAGACACAATCAAGAGCAGAAGAAAGAGATAAATCCAGAGATGGATATTAAAACTTATGAGAGAAAACAAGACGAAGCAAGTAAGAAAGTTTGTGAAACCATTTATCATTTTATTTCTATAATTTCTATCAATATTCCTTCAAGTATTAAGTAGTAGAGTATTTAAATTTCATAATATGTACTTTTCACAACATTAAACATCTGTCCACTCCAGGAACATGTTATACAGGTATAATAAGAAAGTTAAATTAAAAAAAATAATAATCATGTCAATACAAATTTCAAATTGTTGAGTTTTCTATGTGTGAGCAATAGCATATACATTTCCTCTTCCAGCTGGTCTGAAGATTGTTCTGGTGGGTAAAAGCGGAGTGGGAAAAACTGCAACAGCAAACACCATTCAGGACAAAAATGTGTTCAGATCGAATTGGACCCGCACCTGTGAGAAACACGACGCAGTGGTGTCTGGAAGAACCATCTCAATCATTGACACTCCAGGACTGTTAGATTTCCGGCACTTTCAACATGAACTCAAGAGTGACATCGAGAAATGCTTAGACTTATCAGCTCCTGGTCCTCTTGTGTTTCTGCTGATCATCAGAGTGAATGAGAGAATCACAGAGGAAGAAAAAAACACAGTGAAATGGATTCAGCAGAACTTTGGAGAAGATGCTGTACGTCACACCATCATTCTGTTCACTCACACTGATTTGCTGAAGGATGAATCTTTGAATGAGTACATCGGAAAAAGCCCTGATTTGGATTCACTGGTTCACAGTTGTGGTGGCAGATTTCACTCATTCAACAATCAAGACAGAAACAATCAAAATCAGATCATAGAGCTTCTGGAGAAATTTGAACAACTGATTAAAGACAATGGAGGAGAACATGATGCCAATGAGAAGAGCCTGAAAGCTCAAAACAAACTCAGAGAGCAGAGTCAGAAGCAAGAAGATACAAGTCCTGGATCTACATCTGCTCAAGAGATGCGAGAGCAAGAAATAGGAATAAATCAAGATGAGGACATAAATACACAAAGCAAAGAAGAGAGAAACACAAATACGGAGACGGTCTTACATGAACTTCAAAGAGATACAGATGATCTCATGAGACTCATGGTGGGCCTCGAGCTAAGTGAGATGGCTCTGAGTTTGTCATTAGAAAGAACAATCGTACCAAGCATTCTGTCAAGACAAGGTAAACATTAAACCATTCATAATTTGATACTTAAAGGTCACATATTATGTCCATTTTTACAAGATGTCTTTTAAGTCTCGGTTATCCCCAGAATATGTCTGTGAAGTTTCAGCTTAAAATACCCCACAGATCATTTATGAATCCATGTTGTAAATATCCATTTCTGACTACAGTCAACAACAGGCTGTTTTTGTGCATGTGCCTTTAAATGCAAATGAGCTGCTCTCTACGATCACAAGACATCTGCTTGGTTTTGATTGTCATCTATATCGCGATCACACTCTCGAATAGCATCGTTTTTCTTTCATCATTAAAGTTTATTATTTCCATGCGCTTTAAAGCTATATCAGTTTAAACTTAGAATGGATCGTTTTCTGAGCGCACACTCTAAAAAATAAAACATTGGTTCAACAAAAAAAAATACGTTAACGTTTTCCACTAGAATTTTTAACTTAAGCCAATTGGGAGAATTACATTAGTTCAAAGCAATATTTTGAGTTGATTCAACATTATGTTTTAAGTAAGGTGAAGACGTTTTTTTGCCACGATAAAAACACATTTCTAAGTAGCTTTCTCTATTTCTGTTTTATTACGTTATAGAAAGCCTAAGGCCCTCTCAAACCGTTTGGCAAACCCATTTAATCTGCTACCTATTACACGTCAAACCAAGATTACTGTAGAGACAGAAAGTAAGACTGTTAAGTTAGCACTTTTAAACAGCCGCTCACTTAAAAATAAATCACTTCTAGTCAATGACTTAATAACCACAAACAACCTAGATTTTATGCTTCTAAATGAAACATGGCTTGAAGACAGCTGCAGTGCAACAATCCTGAATGAAACAGCCCCTCCTAACTTTACTTTTATGAGTGTCTGCAGAGCTGTTAGGAGAGGTGGAGGTGTTGCTGCTCTATTTAAAGATGTCTATCAATGCAAGCAAGTGTCATTTGGTGATTACTTGTCTTT
>RJVU01047119.1:3263882-3277072 GCA_003731715.1 Anabarilius grahami | reverse complement strand
CAAAGCATGATGGGAAATATAAATCCCAGCCCAGTTAAAAGAAGTGTTCATACAACTCAAAACAATGAAACACATTTACACGTCATCAGATTGTATTTTACATTAACAGAACTTAAAATTAAATACATTTTTGATTAACTGAAAATGTTAAACTATGACAAGTCATGACAGTATATCGAATCAAAAGGCATAATTTGTGTGTCATCCAAGCTCAATAAAATAACAATTACAAGTAAAAAGTCTAACAGCATTTCAGAACATTTCAGATTTTTTATTTCACAACAATATATATATTTAAGTAATGACTAAAGGTCCCCTGAATTAGTTTTTAGAGCGCACTCACAGACAGCTGTCTGTCAGACGTCAAGTCTCGTGAGTAACTTCTCTTTCACATTTTTTGTTTTGTTTAAAGCTGCAGTCTGTAACTTTTTTTTTTGGTTAGAAATGATCCAAATTTAATTTTTGAGCAAGTACATAACCAGTTATCAAAACTATCTCCTTACCGTAGCTCTATTCACAATAATAAATTGATACTGGTGGATTTCCACGGGAAATTCGAACATGCAGCAGTTCGTCTTTGCGTCATTACGTCACGTCTAATCACCATTTAATCACCATTGGCAGCACGATTTATTGTAGGCCTGAACAAAAGTGGCAGACATGTTACTTGTTCAGATGACATTTTCCAGTAAAAAATCTTACTTTGGTCACACTTCAAGACTAGAATCTGTGATTCTGAAGTACAGTATTCACACCGGTGCGGTGACTGACAGCAAACATTAGATTCATCTGCGCTGATGCACAACCCACGTAAAGATGATAATTCTGCAAATCACTGCAATTGCAGGTTTCAAACAGAGATGGCGACAAAGAGTCAAAACTTACAGACTGCAGCTTTAAACTGTCAGATACACACAAATGTCTGTCAAAAACACATGTCTGTGAACTTAAATAGCAGGTAATGTTACAGAAATCGTACGTGTATATTAGATCTGTTGCGCATTCTCTTCAAAAATAAAACTAATCCACTGTGTTCAGTAGCTCAGTTGTCAGTAAATGAAGACTGTTATGTTCACTCAACAAAACATCTCAATTACTCACCAGACATTGTTGTCGCTACAGCTGCTCAAGCGCGGAGAAAATGGTGGACAATGTACAACTCGTTGAGGGCGGAAGTCAGTGGGCGTCAGTCAGTGGGTGTGGGCGGGGCATGAGTAATGTGACGTCACATTACTCAGAGAATCAAAACTTTAATAACGAAAACTTTATAGGGATTTAAAAAAAAAGGAGTGGGTGGATTTTTATCATTGTGGGGTGGGTGTGTTCACACACTGCTAACACACATTTATATCCAAACACCTTGTAAAGGCTTAGCACTCTTATACTGCAATTTATCTATCCATGCTGATCACAACTATACTGCAGAGCAAGTAATGCATACATCAATTTGTTTAATTTTCAGTAAAAATAACCTTATATATTCCTCTCACTCAGATCTAACAGATCTGAGGATTGTACTGCTGGGTTCACTGGGATCTGGAAAGAGTTCAGCAGGAAACACCATCCTGGGGAAAAATGCTTTCAGAGCAAGTCCTGTGTTGTCCACTACAAACAGTGAGAAACAAGCAACAGTGGTGTCTGGAAGAATCATCTCAATGATAGACACCCCAGCCATAACATTAGGTTCCTTCCACTTCGTTCATCTGTCTAAAATTGAGAAAAGCTTAGAAATGTCTGCTCCTGGTCCTCATGTGTTTCTACTAGTCATCAGAGTGAAGAACTTCACAGAGGAAGAGAAGAACACAATGAAATGGCTTCAGCAGAACCTTGAAAGAGATGTTTTTAATCACACAATCGTTCTTTTCACTCATACAGATCTGCTGAATTTCCTGATAAAAGATCCTTTGAAAGAGTTTATCAGAATACACAATGATCTACAATCACTGATCGACAGCAGCGGTGGCAGATTTCACTCATTCAATAATAAAGCAATGTGGAACCGATTTCAAGCCATAGAAATGCTAAGGAAGATTGCTGAAATGGTGCAGAGAAATGGAGGGAAGCACTACACCAAAAACAACATCTTTAAAAGAGCCCAGAAAACAAAACAGTTAGTACATGCAAAAAAACAAGACACAGATTGTGAAATACTGTAAAGCCCACAGACCTGTAGTATTTCCTCGCCAATCTGGATGTGGGAGTTACAATGCTTCTGCATGTTGTATAAATATGATGTCATGCATATAATTAAGGGAGATTATTAATTAAGAGAGAATCATACAGTGGTAATCCTGAGCAGTCCATGATTGGACTCTCCTTACTGATTTAATTGTTTTATGTCGGATAGGATGGCGACTATTATGTTACCCACAAAGTTGGCAAAAGCGTTCATGCGATGAGAAATTAAACTTTTGTTAAATGTCATAATAAGTAAACAATATTACATTTAGATTTCTAAATGTTTTAATCCATAACGTGTGGTAATAATCTGCGTTCTCATGAGTAACTGCCTGTATCAAAGACTTTATACACTCTAAAAAATGCTGGGTTAAAAACAACCCAAGTTGGGTTGAAAATGGACAAACCCAGCGATTGGGTTGTTTTGACCCAGCAGTTGGGTTAAATGTTTGCCCAACCTGCTGGGTAGTTTTATTTAACCCAACAATTGTTTACAAATGACTATATGTCTGGCTTAAAATGAACCCAAAATAGGTTGGAAATTAAAAATCAGACTCATAATTACTAGAGGCAACAATAATAATCAAAAAGATGAGCATTTATTAATAAGCAATTTAATAAATGTTTATTGTTTAAATATTATTCAAAAAAAGTATTAATAAATGTTAATTTCTAACATATTTTGGGTTCATTTTAAGCAAGAAATACAGTAATTTTTAAACAATTTTTGGGTTGAATAAAACTACCCAGCAGGTTGGGCAAACATTTAACCCAGCCACTGGGTTAAAAACAACCCAATCGCTGGGTTTGTCCATTTTCAACCCAACTTGGGTTGTTTTTACGAAGTGTATAGCCTATAGAAAGACGGTGCACTCTTTCTCAATATTACTTATGAACAGGAGAAAGTGCGACACACAATATGGCGGAATGAGTCCCGCCTTCTAAATAAAAGAGCCAATCGCTGATTGATAAAGTCATTTTTTTTTAAGCACTATTTGAGCATAAAAACAACATTTATCGGATGATTCATGTCAGATTTGGTTGCTGATTTGAAATATGTTATTTAATTGTGAGTTTAGAAAGCAGTTTTTAAGATTTCAGGATTCCCCCATTCAAATAAACAGGACTTTGGCATGTTGTTGCGCTAAATACTGTTACCGGAAACTATAAGAAGTAGTAATAAGAATGCAGAAGTAGTTGTGCAAATAGTCCAATGTAAGCAAGGGTTTAATATCCTGGATGTTAAATGTACAAATCAGTTTTTAAGAAACATATTCACTGAGTAAAAATTCAATTATTAAGGTTCTCTTTTTACACTTATTCTATACTAAACATTTTGCCTACAAATTTCCGCTTTCTTATTGTGTTTCACCAGCTGTGTAATATTTCTGTCAGTAAGGCTGTTTTTCACTCTGATGTTTCTGAAAATAAAGAGCTAGACGACGTCTTAAACATTATTTGTATGATTAGTATACCATATTCATAAAGCTAAGTATTTGTGTATGATTTACAGTTACTATTGTCATCATTTCAAAAAATCTCCTCCATTTAAAAAGCTTTGAAAACATCCTGTATTATAGCACAATTTTTATGTTTTTTTCTTTTTTCTTCTTCTCTGTATCCCACATGTTCTTGTTCCTTGTTCTATATATAATAATAAAATAAAAAAGCATACAGACAAATTTTTTCCACATCTCTCATGTAGACACACGCAGTATCAAATGGCTAATTATAGACATCTGGATAAGAAGTTTCAGGTAAACGTTTAATGTTCTGTGTGAAAAGTTTGCGTCTTATTTAAAGGTCCCAGTAATTCATTAAGTATTCACAGTGCTGTGGAAAAAAAGTGAACTTTGTGACTGTTGTTGTTTTTCCTGGATGATCCACAACTGTTTTAGTGTTGTGATAGTTGTTCACGAGTCCTTGTTTGTCTTCAGCAGTTAAACTGTAAACTTGTTTGGTAACACTTTATTTTAGGGTCTTTTAACTAGTTGCTTATTAGCATGCATATTACTAGAATATTGGCTGTTTATTAGTAATTATTAAGCACATATTAATGCATTATTCTGCATGACCTTATTCTACATTCTTAATCCTACCCAATACCTAAACTTAACAACTACCTTACTAACTATTAATAAGCAGTAAATTAGGAGTTTATTGAGGGAAAAGTCATAGTTAATAGTGAATACATGTTCCCTATACTAAAGTGTTACCACTTGTTTCACAGCACTGTGAATGATACACACGTTGTGTTCAATACAAACCACATGTAGAGGTGTACACTTAAAGTTTAGATTATAACTATTTACATAGTTATTTTATTTGATAATGTCAAATTGATTGATTTATCCTCCTGGGATTCAGGAATAGACTTTTGTCCTCTGTGAACATTATATTTTAGTGAATTTCTCTGACAACTTACATGTCAGTTTTTAGTCTGGATGTCCTGTAAAGAGTTCATTCAGGGCTTTCAGAAATACCAAAATGTTTGGAAGTTTCACAGAGACAACTGCCTCTCCTTGGTCTTTAAAAATGACTGACATTAATTTAGTGATCAAGTTAACACTTATGGAAACATGTCAATATTATGTAATAAATTATCATTTAAATCTGGTTAAATTTTAAATTGTCATAAATAAACATCACAGGAAAATGTTATGGGGTTTCAAATAAAATATGACTTTCTGTTATGAAACAGAAAGCCATGTTCACTGTAGAGGACACCAGGACTTACAGCATGTTTACTACACAGTTTGGGAGACACAACAAGTGAATAGGAAAATAAATTATATATCAGTATTAGGGGTGTAATGGTGCATGTATTCATCCCAAACTGTACAGAATGGACGTCACAGTTTGGTTCATACAGTCGGACGACGAATACAGTCAGTCACAAGCGATGCACTCTACAATCCAGAAGGGGGCGCGTGCGGTGCAGTGCTCACATGAATGACTTCAGAGCCCACCACACCTCGTCACCACAGTCATTCAAATCTCTCCAAATGTCATTTCTAAAACATTGACCAGTGAAATCAGGCATGGTTCCTGTGATGTAAAATCATCTCCAACATCCACAGCGTACAGTTTCACAATCCACATCACCTTGTCAAACACATATCTTCCTACACGATTACCAGACATTGAGAAATCATGTTTCACAAAATCCACATCTTCATGAAGAAACTTTGTCAAGCTAACATTTTTTTTCTGGCACAAAAACCGGTTCCTTTCTAATTTCCACAGGCCCTAAAATAAAGAGATAAAGGAGCATCACTGAAGACTAACAAAAAACCCACAGAAACTTTATGCCAGAGAAAGGGTGATAAAAACGTTCATTTATATTCTCTGCTGTGGTTTGTTAAGCAGTGAGATGACTGACAGCAGCATATTCACTGTAATCCTGATTATTCCTGATACTGACACTGTCAGCGATTCCTTGTGGAAATTCACCACTGCGTAATTCAGATCCTCAGCAGATGTGATGCAGCACTGAGAGTCACCAGTGTCTTTCTGAACTGTAGCGTAAATGCAGTTAGAAGAAACAGAGGGGTTTGTGGGTAATTGGGCAGTGGCGTATAGAAAGTCAGAAGAATCAGCGGGGTTTGTGGGTAATTGGGCAGTGGCGTATAGAAAGTCCGAAGAATCAGCGGGGTTTGTGGGTAATTGTTGGTGAGTGTCTTTTATCTCATCGTAATCGCAACCAGTGTGAGAAACCTGAGGAGAGACAGAGAAATTATTTACAGCTCTGAAGATCGTCAGGATGGAAGGCATTAGACATTAATATCATTATGAATAAAAATCAATACAGTAACTGGACTCACTTCATGATCTCCTGGTCCAGTCTGAGATGACGAATCAACGCCTGTCAAAAACAAGCATCCTAAATTAATGACATTACTGCATATATATCGCAATCCAACACTGATGTTTTGTGTAAATGTTTTCACACATCATCAAGTATCTGTATTTTGCTCATGCCTCATTGCAGCCTATAGGTGGCGACAGAAAGTGGGAAAACGATTCAGGTTATGCACGTAACCATGGTTCCCTGAGAATAGGGAATGAGACCCTGCGTCCCCTAGGGGACACTATGGGGGGAATGCCTCCAGCATTACCAGTGTCTGAAGCGTGAGTCTAAACATGACAATGAACTTGACACTGGCAGCCTATGTTGTCATCACCGGTGTGACCGTGAGTATAAAACGGCACCTGTGAAAAACATGATCCACTTCTTGTCTGAAGGAGACGTGTGCAGGAATGCTGGAAGCATGGCAAAGGGACGCAGAGTCTCGTTCCCTATTCTCAGGGAATCATGTTTACATGTGTAACCTGAGACGTTCCCTTTCGAAAGGAAACTCGTGCTGCATCCTCTAGGGGTTGCTATGGGGAACGGAATACCCACGCTGCCCATGCTGAAGGGATGCTGAATTCGTAACTTGTGTATGATAACAACAAAGAGTGGAGTACTCAAAGGGAGGCCTAGGCAACACTCTAAGGTAATACCAAGAAGGCTTAAAATGCTAAGCTCTCTTAAAATACTGGCTCCACAGAGTGAAGGCCTTAATACAATGACTCTCAAAATGTGAGGTGGCCTAGCAACACTCCAATACTTAAGATTAGTAGGCAGGGAGGCTCTGTAGAATATATATTTTTTTTAATTCTCTTGATTTATAAAATGATGCATTGAAACTTGGTTTCTCTCTGTTTTTGTGTGACATTTAAAGCAGCCTGCATCAGAGGAAAATAACCACATATGATGTTCTTTTTTAAGAAACACTTGAGAAACTAACGAGAAGGAAATGACGCAAGGTGTGAATGTGTTTGTCCAGAGAGCTTGAAGTTCAAGAGGGCATCTGCTAAGCTTTAGGCCTGTGATTTTTTGTTGTTGTTTTTTTTTACATTCTTATGATCCTTATATGGTAACATGTTTTCTGATTAGTTTGGGGTAAACAAGGAGCAATAAGGGGGAATATATTAGGCAGCCTGCACTAGGCGAGGGTGTCCTTCTCTGCAGAAACCTCTGTTTGTATTTGAACGTCATTATTGCAAGAATAAAATTGACAAAAACATTTCTTGAGTGTTTGTTTCATTACATTCTCACCACTAAGGAACAAAATAATTTTTCCACAACAGCTCCCAGAGAGCTTAAAAACCCAGCATACTATCTTACTGCCGAGCCGAGCTCCAGGAGCGGAGATCTCAGTATGACGACTCTCTAAAACGAGAGGAGACCTAACTACGCTCCATGCTCAGGACAGCTTACAAGGAGGCTCACAACTCACAATCTCTATTCAAGCAGACCTCAAAGGAGCAGATGTCTCAATAAATGTAACTCTCTCTAGCGAGAGGAGGCCTGACAACGTTTGCAGTAGCCAGTCGCTTGCAGCATACCTGGCTGAGCTCTAGGAATGGAGGCCTCAAGAAAATAACTCTCTCTAGCGAGAGGAGGCCCATCGACACTCACAGTCCAACCATCAAATATAGCCAAGCTCAAGGAGTGGAGGCCTCGGCATAACGACCCTCTTAATCGAGGGGAGACCTAGCAACACCCCACACTCAGGGTAAGTGGTGAGAAGCCTCACAGAGGCTATCCTAGCAGAGCTCTGAGGAGCAGAGGCTTCAATAAAGAACTCTCTTCTAGCGAGAGGAGGCTTAGCGATGTTCATAGTTGCCAAAGAGGCTCACAGAGAACCTAGCAACTTAGAAAACATACCAAACCAAGCTCAGTGAGCAGAGGTCTCAGAATGACAACTCTCTAAATAGAGAGGAGACCTAACAGGGCCCTACGCTCAGGACATCTTACAAGGTGGCTCACAGAGGGCCTACAACATGCAATTGCTATCCTAGTAGAGGTCTAAACAGTGGAGGCTTCAATAAAGACAACACTCTTCTAGCAAGAGGAGTGTAAAAGCTGTTGAACTGTCTCATAGGGAGGCACTCACAATGCATGCAAACAGCCCCCTGGAGGACTGAGTGTGCATGCTTCTCGCCCATGCACATAACGCACATATCGTGTGTGTCATCAAGGGGTCAGATAACACTGACACAGAGGAACACACTGCCTAAAAGACTTATCATTAGTGCTAGCCATAATAGCCTTATTTAGGCACATGTTCAAACAAACAGGAATTCTGAAGACAAGAAAGAGGATGACGTATTTCACAGGTGCCCTTTTATACTCATGGTCACACCAGTGATGACGTCATAGGCTGCGGCCTACCAACTTTAATTTAATTTTCATGTTTAGACTCATGCTTCAGACACTGGTAATGCTGGAGGTATTCCCTCCATAGTGACCTGTTTTAAACTGGGTGTAAATGGAGAGTTTCTGCATATGAAGTAGTTAAGAATGAGTTTTACCTCGAGAATGATGCTTCTTACAGAGAAACAGGAATGAGAGTCCAGAGATGATCAGAACCAGAAGAACCAGAACCAGAGGGACGATCAGAGAAGAGCCTGAAAACACAGGAGAAATAATCAGAGAATCTGATCACTTTGAGCTGAATATCAGATCAGATCATGAGTGTAGCTTGGCGTTTGGAGTAGGATTGACCAGACCATGATACTGGATTTTCAGGGTTGCCAGATCTGAGTAACAAAACTAGTCCAATGACCAATCAAAATATCCCAAAAAGAAGCCCACTGACCAAAAATTAAAGTGGGTTTTTGGTTTTACATTGCACATTCCTGCTAACCATTTAAATAATGACTATAGAATGTCAAAGCTGCTGAAATAAAAAAATTAATGAGTAAACATAGAAAGACGTGTAAAAACCCCCAAATATAAATAAATAAATATATAAACTAATTAATATACATTAGTATGTATACCTTTATTTCCTTATGTATAATTGTATTTTTCCACATTTATTTATTTTTGTTTATTTATTTATACATCTGTTTATTTTCATATGTATTTATTTATGTGTATTTATATCTACATCTAATTATTTTCACATTTATTTATTTATTTATTTATTTATTTACATTTAAAAATGTATTAATAAATACATGTGGAAATAATTAAATGTGGAGCTAAATAAATGTAGATATAAATAAACATATAAATTAATGTGTATATAAATAAAAGTGTAAGTAAATAAATGTATAAATAAAAAATAAAATAAAAAATGTGAGAAAAATACAATCATACAGAAATAAGGAAATAAATGTAAGAGAAATGTTATATTTCTTTGTATTTATTTTACTTTTTTACATTTATTTATTTCAGCAGCTTTTCCATTCCATAACGAATCACAAAAATGCAGATTCAACTAAATATGCAAAAATGAGAATGATTGGGTTATTATTGCTATTTATTTTTACATATCTATTTAAAATGCATTAAATGTGATATTATTATTTATTTTAGAGTTGAAAATATAATTAATTTTTTTGTTTAGTAATATATTTCAGCTGCTAGGGGTGTCACACCCATTGATCACATGTTTGTATTTCAGCACAAGATCACCTGATGATGTGTTCAGAGACGCCAGTGATGTAGAAGTTCTGGAAACGCCTGTGAACACTGAAGATTGGACTGATGAAAAAGAAGCAGCAGATGATGAAGATGATGATGAAGATGATGATGATGGTGGTGATGGTGATGATGATGATGTCCCTAAGATTTTTTTTTTTTTTAGGAAAAATTAAAAAAAATATTTTTCCAAATGATGCTTTTTCACACCCAAAGCTAGAAAAAAAACTGTTAAGCTTCAAAAAGACAAGGAATCAGTTTAATTCAGGTGTATAAACCTTAAAAATGATCAAGAAGGTTTCTGGCCGCACACTGAATCCAGTACAGACTGAAGAAGTCCAGCAAAACATTTTTTTATAAATTGCATCATGCAAAAAGAGCAAAGTGCATGTGAATTAAAAACAAGTAAACTACTTAAAAATACTTTTTGCACAATGTAATTCATAAAATAATACATGTTTTGCTGTACTGGATTCAGTGTGCGGCCAGAAACCTTCTTGATTGTTTTCACACACAGAACTTGACATCATTTTCTAATATTAAAGAGACATGTTACTGATGTCATTCACACATTTACTACCCAGAATTCTATTTCCTGATGCACAGAAACTTTGTTTGTTTGAGTTTCTGGAAATTAAGCCTGTGGTTTCATACTGAATAATACAGTACAGAGCAGTGTTACTGATGAGCTCCCTTAAACTGCAGTGAACTATAGTACAAGTGTGGTAAAAGAACTGGCAGCAGAACTAAACCAACAACATGTTTATTAGATCCAATACCCACTAAACTACTGAAAGAACTGTTACCTGTAGCAGAAGAGCCTCTTCTCAATATTATCAACTCGTCTTTATCTCTAGGTCACGTCCCAAGACCGTTCAAGCTAGCAGTTATTAAGCCTCTCATTAAGAAACCACAATTAGATCCAAATGTATTAGCAAATTACAGACCCATTTCAAATCTTCCATTTATGTCTAAAATACTAGAAAAAGTGGTGTCGGTCCAATTATGCTCCTTCTTGCAAAAAAACGCTATCTATGAAAAATTTCAGTCAGGATTCAGATCTCATCATAGCACAGAAACTGCGCTCATTAAAATTACAAACGACTTACTTCTAGCTTCTGACCAAGGCTGTGTCTCAATACTAGTGTTACTTGATCTCAGTGCTGCGTTCGACACTATAGATCATAAAATACTCCTAGATCGACTACAGAATTACACTGGTATTCAGGGACAGGCATTACGGTGGTTTAGGTCGCACCTATCAGACCGTCACAATTTTGTTTATATAAACAGGGAAAAATCTAAGATAACGATAGTAAATTATGGAGTGCCGCAAGGATCAGTGTTAGGCCCTCTGCTATTTTCAATATACATGCTGCCACTCGGCAATATTATAAGAAAACATGGAATTAGTTTCCACTGCTATGCTGATGATACTCAGTTATATATTTCAACACAACCAGATGAAATCTCTAAATTATCCAATCTGACAGAATGTATTAAAGAAGTAAAACATTGGATGACTAGTAATTTTCTTCTGTTAAATTCAGATAAGACTGAAGTATTACTTATCGGGCCAAAAACCTGTACACAGAATCTCTCAGACCACAATCTGCATTTAGAAGGATGTACTGTTACTCCATCCTCGACAGTTAAAGACCTGGGTGTTATATTAGACAGCAACTTGTGCTTTGAAAATCATATTTCATGTGTTACAAAAACAGCCTTCTTCCACCTCAGAAACATTGCTAAGATACGGAATATGTTATCTATTTCTGATGCAGAAAAGTTAGTGCATGCTTTCATGACGTCTCGACTAGATTACTGTAATGCATTATTAGCTGGTTGTCCTGCTTCCTCAATAAACAATAAACAAAATGCAGCTGCTAGAGTTCTTACCAGGTCAAGAAAATATGATCATATAACACCAATTTTATCATCTCTACACTGGTTACCCATTAAGTTCCGATTTATCGATTATAAAGTATTGCTAATGACCTATAAGGCTCTAAATGGTTTAGCTCCTGTGTACTTAACCGATCTTCTATCGCCCTACAATCCTTCCCGCTCCTTAAGATCACAAAACTCTGGACTTCTGGTTGTACCTAAGATATCTGAGTCCACTAAAGGAGGGAGAGCGTTTTCACATTTGGCTCCGAAACTCTGGAATAGCCTTCCGGATATTGTTCGGGGCTCAGACTCGCTCACCCAGTTTAAATCTAGATTAAAGACGCATCTCTTTAGCCAAGCATTCACATAATGCATCTCATATCAGATCAATTGCACATGATTATCTTTGCTTAATGTTATGAACAGCAGCTACGCTAATTACTCTCCATTTGCTTTTCTGTTTTGCCTCGGGACACCCGTCACGAGGCGACTAGAGAGGACATCAGCTTCAGTTTGGATCCGGCCTCTTAAGAAGACCTCAGATGACCAACACCTATGAAGAGACGGCACCAACTCCTGCGAGGACTCGAGAAGATGCAAACATCTGGATCAACATGCACATTGCACAAATTCTATATCTTGATTATTGTTAATGTAATTCATTTTTCCAGGAGCTCATTGCTTCTACGTTTGGTTAAACTGCTAACAGTGATTGTAAATTGTAAATTATTACATTATTTGCTAACTGCATTCTTTAAATTGTAATGTTGACATGCATTCTCTGTAAAGCTGCTTTGAAATGATATGTATCGTGAAAAGTGCTATACAAATAAATGTGAATTGAATTGAACTAAAACCTGCAGTTCTACTGCATCCAGATGACCACACCTGTACTAACATTAAAAACTGTAATACTGTGTCCAAATGAGCAGTAATGCTGCAACACCAAACACTGCAGTGATACGAGATGAACACACACTGAGAACTACAAACTGCTTCAAACTGCATCAGATCTCCAGGTCCTGCATTCACACTGATGAAGAAACATCAGACGCTGACAGAGACACTGTGAGTTTCAGGAACAGTAAGTAATAAGAATGTGAAACGAACAAATATCTATAAATGTATAACAATATTAGAGTGGTCACATTTATAGAGTGAACTGAAGAATAAATCAGTCAAACACACAAACACTGTCCGTTGCTTTACTATGTGTTTCTCGTTGTGCAGAACAGCAGCATTTTTCTACACAAAGATGAACTGGAAACACTTCAGAATAATGGTCCGTCATTAATAAGTAACTAATGCAGGAAGTAATGCAGGACTAATGAGTAGTTCTACATTAACACTTAAGCTACTACTATTAACTAATATAGAAACAAGCTTAACTAATCAGTAAGTAATATCAAATTTAGAAGATAGTTCCTTATTAGCTAATCAATAATTACCTGATGAGATTACCATCATTAATAACTATTAACTAACGGACAAATTGTAAAGAACATTATCGTGTCTGAGACGTAATCAGTCATAATTTTTACTCTGAATATAGTTATAAAATGCATCATTAATTACTCAAGTGTTACCATAGTCACTATGCAGGAACTACTAGTGATCAGGACCATTATTTTAAAGTGAAAAA
>RJVU01047119.1:3244321-3257523 GCA_003731715.1 Anabarilius grahami | reverse complement strand
CCATAACGAACCATTGATATTTATTTTAGAGTTGAAAATATGATTATTTTTATGTTTAGTAATATATTTCAGCTATAGGGGGCGTTACACACATTGATCACATGTTTGTATTTCAGCACAAGATCACCTGATGATGTGTTCAGAGACGCCAGTGATGGAGAAGTTCTGGAAACGCCTGTGAACGCTGAAGATTGGACTGATGAGAAAGAAGCAGCAGATGATGATGATGATGATGATGTCTCTGAGAATTCTGTTTTAGAATTTTTTTTTAGGAAAAATGAAAAAATGTATTTCTAAATTATGCTTTTTCACACCCAGAACTTAAAACTAGAAAAAACTGTTGCACTCCAAATAGACAAGGAATCCGTTTTCCTTGTCTATTTGGAGCACAACAAGTGAAAAGTGCATTTATTTTAGAGTTATTCAAAAAGTGCAAAAAGTGCATGAAGTAGGAAACTACTTAAAAACTACTTGTTTTTAATTAACATACAATTTGCACTTATTGCACGATGCAATTTATAAAATAATAAATGTTTATAGACTTCTTCAGTCTGTACTGGATTTAGTGTGCGGCCAGAAACCTTCTTGATCGTTTTCACACCCTGAACTTGACATCATTTTCTAATGTTGAAGAAACATGTTACTGATGTCATTCACACATTTACTATCCAGAATTCAATTTCCTGATGCACAGAAACTGTGTTTGTTTGAGTTTCTGGAAATTAAGCCTGTGGTTTCATACTGAATAATACAGTAAAGAGCAGTGTTACTGATGAGCTTCCTTAAACTGCAGTGAACTATAGTGCAAGTGTGGTAAAAGAACTGGCAGCAGAACTAAAACCTGCAGTTCTACTGCATCCAGATGACCACACCTGTACTAACATTAAACACTGTAATACTGTGTCCAAATGAGCAGTAATGCTGCAACACCAAACACTGCAGTGATACGAGATGAACACACACTGAGAACTACAAACTGCTTCAAACTGCATCAGATCTCCAGGTCCTGCATTCACACTGATGAAGAAACATCAGATGCACATTATACCTTTTACCTGCATAGATTGAAACCATACGAATGTCTCAGGTTATGTATGTGGTAACGCCTCGCCATGAAAGGGAACTGCAGTTTGTGGTTTTGCTTTGTTAAACAGAACATCAAAATTAAAAATTATCCAGTGATTAATCCTGCTTGAATAGAATCATCTTCAAACCTCAGTGATTTCAAGCAACATGATGAATAAGATCCAGTGATCTGCTGAATAGATGTTAGTCGTGGTTTTCAGTGAGCTTGAGAAAATCATCCGTACCTGTAACTCTGATCAGGACTCGTGTGATGAAGCTCTTGTGTCCTCGATCAGACTGAACTCCACACCAGTATTCTGAATGTTGTTCAGTCACATGACTGATGCTTCCCGTCAGGAGCTGCTCTTCTCTGTCATCATACAGCTGGATCTTTCCCTCAGGACTCCATCTTCTGCTCTGATTCACAGACGTCTCTTCAGCACAGAGATCAGCTCCAGATCTCCAGCAGAGAAACTTCACATCTCTACTGTGGGATTGTGGGTATTTGCAGCTGATGTTCACAGATCCTTCTGCAGCAGCTGATAGACTGATGCTCTTCACACAACAATCATCTGTTTCAGATCCAAATAAAGAGCAGCAATGTTAGAATTACCAGATGAATTCATGAATTCTGTCAAATAATGCAGAAATGAATGAAAGCGTCTCACCGTCACTGATGTCCAGATTAAACTCAGAGAAGAAACTGTATTCTTCAGAAACTTTGACTGTAATCTTATATTCTCCAGAGTCGTTCTCATTCAGCTCTCTGATAAACAGACGTAAGAGACCTGCAGATCCGTCATCATGAACGGAGAATCGTCTGTCATGTTTCCATTCTGCTCTTCTGTTAGTGTTTATTACAGTAAAACATTGATCTGCTGCAGATTTACAGACATATTTCTCACGGTTCTTGTGTTTCTCCTCATATTTGAAGTTTATAATGATGTTTCCTCCTGAATATCCTCTCACGCTCCTGATTCGTTGAGCTGTTAAACACAAACCCATATCATTTGTCATTTTGTTCTCAATATGAACACATTTATCTGTCACTTTGCTGCAACATTTGATATGAGTGTAAATCTTCCATCAGGAGATCAGAAGGTTATTGATGGTGTCTGATATGAGTTAGACGTGTGAACGGCAGTAATTACAGTCAGTGTTGAGTATCGTGATGTTCTGGATATCGTCACGGGTTTGAGGGTTTCAGTTACTCACCTGTTATAACCTTCAGATCCACTTCAGTGCCGGGATCTGATCCAGTGATCTCAACTCCACAATAGTAGATCCCAGAATCCCGTTCACTCAGATCTCTGATGGTCACAGTGAAGACTGCTGATGTTGTGTCGTCATGCAGAGAATATCTACCCTTCTGAACCCATTTATGTTTATCATCAGTCTTGATTTGATCTGTGCATGTTGACCACTGTCCTTTACAAAAATACTTTGCATTTTCTTTATATTTTCTCTGATATCCACATGTGATCGTGACTCCACCTCCTGAATATCCCGTCACTCTCATGGAGTTCACGACACCTACAACAAACCAGCATTTAATACAAGACTAATATATACTGAAGTGAGATTCATTTTAAAGTGTCTTTAAAGGTAATTTCAGCATGTTAGTTCTAGATAAAGACTTTTGTTCATTATTTAATCTCTGTTCTGCTTCTTCTGATGTGATTGTTGATCAGGACTTGAGTTCAGATTCTTACCAGGAATCATCAGCAGAGTGAAAGTCAAGATGATCTTCATTCTTCTCCCTTAATAAATGATCTTCTCTGTTGTCAGTAGATTCAGTTCTTCTGAAGCTCTCGATGTGTGTTCAGATGAGTTTTGAGTGTTTCTTTCCTGGTTACATGTTCAACATGAAGTGCTGAATGTGACGCCCACTTCCTCTGAGAGAGAGAATGCCGTAACCAGTTGATAATAAGTATATTAACACAACATCAGTTGACCCCATAGTATTTAGTTTACCTTTGTGTGATAGCCAGATTGCCATTTTGCCCTGCCCAAACAAAAAATTAAGTCTCTGTGTCAAGTGAATTGACCTCACACCCAGCTTGTATCTCAGCAGACATCCATTCATTTGATTTTTAAATGTCCAGTCTTTGTAATTCCAGCATTCCTTAAAGTAATCCTCATTGACGCGGACTTCAAAATTTCCAAGTCCACAACAGGATTGTGCAACAGGGGTTCTTCTCTCATCTAAAGGCCTCACACATCCTCGAGATATCTTGATTTACTTACAATGTTCCAGGCTTTCAAAATTGAACGTTAGAAAGGTGTCACTCCAGACAAATAAACTCTTCGTCATGGAATGTAGAATCTAAACCACGCCACAGGGCATTACTTTTGCCCTAATTTACTTTAGCAGTTGAAGTTTTCCCATAACTATATAAAATATCTGTTAAAAACTGAACATTTTAATTTCTTAAAATCACAGTGATATCATCAGCGTATATTGCTGTAGCCTATAGTGGTTTACATTCTTTTGTTTTAAGTGCGGCCCTTTTTTCTTTTTAAATTGACACGACTCATATACAGGTCCTTCTCAAAAAATTAGCATATTGTGATAAAGTTCATTATTTTCCATAATGTAATGATAAAAATTAAACTTTCATATATTTTAGATTCATTGCACACCAACTGAAATATTTCAGGTCTTTTATTGTTTTAATACTGATGATTTTGGCATACAGCTCATGAAAACCCAAAATTCCTATCTCAAAAAATTAGCATATCATGAAAAGGTTCTCTAAACGAGCTATTAACCTAATCATCTGAATCAACTAATTAACTCTAAACACCTGCAAAAGATTCCTGAGGCTTTTAAAAACTCCCAGCCTGGTTCATTACTCAAAACCGCAATCATGGGTAAGACTGCCGACCTGACTGCTGTCCAGAAGGCCATCATTGACACCCTCAAGCGAGAGGGTAAGACACAGAAAGAAATTTCTGAACGAATAGGCTGTTCCCAGAGTGCTGTATCAAGGCACCTCAGTGGGAAGTCTGTGGGAAGGAAAAAGTGTGGCAAAAAACGCTGCACAACGAGAAGAGGTGACCGGACCCTGAGGAAGATTGTGGAGAAGGACCGATTCCAGACCTTGGGGGACCTGCGGAAGCAGTGGACTGAGTCTGGAGTAGAAACATCCAGAGCCACCGTGCACAGGCGTGTGCAGGAAATGGGCTACAGGTGCCGCATTCCCCAGGTCAAGCCACTTTTGAACCAGAAACAGCGGCAGAAGCGCCTGACCTGGGCTACAGAGAAGCAGCACTGGACTGTTGCTCAGTGGTCCAAAGTCATTCGGAAATCAAGGTGCCAGAGTCTGGAGGAAGACTGGGGAGAAGGAAATGCCAAAATGCCTGAAGTCCAGTGTCAAGTTCCCACAGTCAGTGATGGTCTGGGGTGCCATGTCAGCTGCTGGTGTTGGTCCACTGTGTTTTATCAAGGGCAGGGTCAATGCAGCTAGCTATCAGGAGATTTTGGAGCACTTCATGCTTCCATCTGCTGAAAAGCTTTATGGAGATGAAGATTTCGTTTTTCAGCACGACCTGGCACCTGCTCACAGTGCCAAAACCACTGGTAAATGGTTTACTGACCATGGTATTACTGTGCTCAATTGGCCTGCC
This sequence comes from Anabarilius grahami, assembly GCA_003731715.1. Classification (NCBI taxonomy): domain Eukaryota; kingdom Metazoa; phylum Chordata; class Actinopteri; order Cypriniformes; family Xenocyprididae; genus Anabarilius; species Anabarilius grahami. Next base: position 3,252,828 of record RJVU01047119.1, on the reverse strand, counting down.
AACTCTCCTGACCTGAACCCCATAGAGAATCTGTGGGATATTGTGAAGAGAAAGTTGAGAGACGCAAGACCCAACACTCTGGATGAGCTTAAGGCCGCTATCGAAGCATCCTGGGCCTCCATAACACCTCAGCAGTGCCACAGGCTGATTGCCTCCATGCCACGCCGCATTGAAGCAGTCATTTCTGCAAAAGGATTCCCGACCAAGTATTGAGTGCATAACTGAACATAATTATTTGAAGGTTGACTTTTTTTGTATTAAAAACACTTTTCTTTTATTGGTTGGATGAAATATGCTAATTTTTTGAGATAGGAATTATGGATTTTCATGAGCTGTATGCCAAAATCATCAGTATTAAAACAATAAAAGACCTGAAATATTTCAGTTGGTGTGCAATGAATCTAAAATATATGAAAGTTAAATTTTTATCATTACATTATGGAAAATAATGAACTTTATCACAATATGCTAATTTTTTGAGAAGGACCTGTATATTTTTAAAAGACATTTATTTTAAATGTATTGTGCAGCTTTTTAATGAGGCAACAAAATATGATTTTTGGCATTTTTTTAAGATAGGACAGTATTCAGAGCACAAATTCCGAGTATGGGTCACCATACTTGGCCACATGTCATGTCACTTCACTCTTGCTACGAGGGCCATTTGGAAGACACAAAGGTGCTGTTGATAGTGATCAAGCCCTATAGGCCAAAATGTATGTACATTGGGGGTCTACAAATGGTCACACCTTTAGTACAGTGGGGGAAGTTTTAATCTTCTGATTGGTCAGTTTTTAATGTCTCACAATTAGGTTTCAGTCACATGGTCAAGGAAGGGATAAAAGATGATTGTAACTGTTGCTCCGTCTCTTTTATTCTCTGCTCTTTTTCTGGGCTCCTCTTTTATTCTTGGCTTTTCTTGGGCATTCTCTGGCCCTCTCTCTCTCTCTTTCTCTTTCACTCTCTCTTTAACTATCTCTCAGGTAACTTTTTTCATACATGCTGGGTACGATTAATGGTATATGATTTTATTATCTCATACATCTATTTTGTAATTATTTTAAGTGTAACCATAATCAGATATTGCCATTAAACTCTTTCTATTACAAATGATGTGCTAAGTAGTTTTGATTTAGTATTAACATTAATGTGCTCCCTATTGCAATACTGTTACGGCCCCGGTCTAGGTCAGGACCGCAACATAAATGACACAACGCGGAATGGCTGTTAAAGTACTCAATTTTATTTTCTTAGTTTCTTAGATCTCTTGATCAAGCTTTTCGTGTGGCAGCAATTGGAAGATAGTAACACAAAATCATGAGATTAATAAACAAAAGAACTGAAGCAAATAATCAGGGGTGAGCAAATGCCAAAATAATAAAACAACGCTCTAACTTCCCATTAATGAACCAACTTCCCTGTGCATCAAAAAATAAAGAAACCAAAATACAACAACATAACCTCACTCCTTAACTATTTAACAAAACGGGAGAAAAAGGTGGTGGCCAAGTGGCCTACAAAAATAAATAAGGCACTCACCCCCTACAGCTTCACACGTGGTTTACAAACATGTATGTGGGACAATGAAGTTCAGGACATAAGGCTCTCGCAATGGTTAACACTCTGTTAGATTGTAACTTGATTTAACAGCATTTTCACTAAAGCTTCACACCAGAATTAACACATGAGCAACAATGATCAAGGAGAGAGACACAGAAGAGATCATGGCAAGTTTCTCTTTCTTTATTAACTTTTTTTCTCCCTCTCTCCTTTCCTTCCACTCCCCTCTTTCTACCCCACCCGTCCTAATAAAAGTCCTCACAACAACATCCACTTTAACACTGAATAAATGTGCTTAATTAACATTCAAATATTCAAATATAACATCAGCCTACCTCTCTCATTTGGCATGAGTCCAAATGTTTACATATTTACAATGTATTTAGATGCTAAATTATATTTATTAGGTCTATTTAAATGCTTTGTAGGCCTAGTTACTTCATGTTCCCATAGACCTACTGACAACATCAGACTACACAGGCGCAAAAATATGCTTGGCACAGTAAACGGCACAGATTGTACACAGACCGGCCGGGCCGGGTGAGGTTTCCCGTGTTAAGTCAAATTAAGCCGCAGGTTCCACTCCTGGTGGTGTCCTTCCGTCAATTCCTTTAAGTTTCAGCTTTGCAACCATACTCCCCCCGGCACCCAAAGACTCTTGGTTTCCCGAACGAATATTACAATATTCTTTCTGGGGAATATTAAAATATTACAGTTTCAAAACTGGGATAAATGTTTAATAGAAAAAACACAACAGCCATGTTCAGTGTTAATGATAACTCTTTTGTCATGTGCTATATTTACTAACATACAGTGCCCTGCACAATTATTGGCACCCTTAGTAATTATGAGCAAAGGCGGCTGTGAAAATAAATCTGCATTGTTTATCCTTTTGATCTTTCTTTCAAAAAATGCACAAAATTATAACCTTTCATTGAAGGAAAAGAATTGAAAGTGGGGGGAAAATCACATTATGAAATAAAAGTTTTTCTCAAAACACATTGGCCACAATTATTGGCACCCTTTCATTCAAAACTTTTTGCAACCTCCTTTTGCCAAGATAACAGCTCTGAGTCTTCACCTATAATGCCTGATGAGTTTGGAGAACACCTGACAAGAGATCAGAGACCATTCCTTCATGCAGAATCTCTCCAGATCCTTCAGATTCCAGCTCCATGCTGGTGCTGCTTCTCTTCAGTTCACTCCACTCATTTTCTTTAGGGTTCAGGTCAGGGAACTGGGACGACCATGGCAGAAGCTTCATTTTGTGCTCAGTGACACATTTTTGTGTTGGTTTTGATGTTTGTTTTGGATCACTGTCCTGATGGAAGATGCAACCACGGAACAAGATGAACAAGATGTCCAGGACCTCCAGCAGAAAAACAGGCCCACAACATTAAAGATCCAGCAGTATATTTAACTGTGGACATGGGGTAATTTTTATCCATGTGTGCACCAAACCCATCTGGTGGGTTTGCTGCCAAAAAATGCTTTTTTAGTTTCATCTGACCATAGAAGCCGGTCCCATTTGAAGTTCCAATCATGTCTGACAACTGAATATGCTGGAGATTGTTTCTGGATGAGAGCAGAGGATTTTTCTTGAAACCCTCCGGAACAACTTGTGGGGATGTAGGTGCTTTTGATAATTATTTTTAGGCTTTCTGAAACTCAAGACTCAACTAATCTCTGCAATTCTCCAGCTGTGATCCTTGGAGAATCTTTGGCCACTCAAACTCTCCTCCTCGTCGTGCATTAGGACGATTTAGACACACGTCCTCTTCCAGGCAGATTTGTAACATCTTTAGTTGATTGAAACTTCTTAATTATTGCCCTGATGGTGGAAATGGGGATTTTCAATGCATTCGTTTTTTTCTTATAGCCACTTTCTATTCTGTGAAGCTCAACAATCTTTTGCTGCACATCAGAACTATATTCTTTGGTTTTACTCATTATAATGAATGATTAAGGGAATTTGGCCTTTGTGTTTCCTCATGTTTATACTCCTGTGGAACAGGAAGTCATGGCTGGACAATTTCATTCTCCTAGTCACCCTGGTGTGCTAAAAAGATATTTTACTCATAAGAATTTCTAGGGGTGCCAATAATTGTGGCCAACGTGTATTGGAGAAAAACATTTATTTCATAATGTGAGTTTCCCCTCAGTTTCAATTGATTTACTTCGATGAAAGGTTAGAATTTTGTGAATTTTTTATTGAAAGATCAAAAGGATAAACAAGATTTATTTTCACAGCTGCCTTTGCTCATATTCACTAAGGGTGCCAATAATTGAGGAGGGCACTGTAAATAAAAAAACGTTTTCTTCTCAGACCTGACCAGTGACCATGGCCAGTTTCATCAGAGACCTCTAGACCAATCTATTCAAAGTTGGTGTAACATGTTGGCTTTTCTTAGTGGTCTCTTAGGTTTATTGACAAACTAGTTCTTCTCATTGAACTGTGCAATTTACACTTTTCTCTTTAACATTGTTTTTCCCTCTTAAAACTGTTATCATAATGATTAAAATATAAAGCAGTATAGTTTCTAAAATGAAGATTCTCATTGTTTACTTACTGATGATGCCATTCAGGTGTACATGACCTTCTTTATCACAACACAAATGCATTTTTTTAATCTGCAGGAAATTCAAGCTCTGTGTGCATATATAATGCAAGAAAATGGGTTCCACCATTGTGATTTATGCAAGAAACAAATCAATAAGTAAAACATTCTCACCTTTAAACTAGTGCTTCTGACCAGGGCTCTGATACGGTCTAAACTCTCATGTGAAGATGATTCTTCTATTGCAATTAAAGCATCACTTTCTTTTCACATGAACATGATAACATATTTGATACACAGCTACATAATTAATTGATTGCAGAGATTTTAAAGCTTTCTTTATTTATTTATTTATTTATTTTTATACACCTTTTGTTTGCTATAAGACATTAATTGATCAGGTTGTGCATGCATTACTTTTGGACTTTCCAAATGATTGCAGTCTTTTTATTTTCATGGTATGCATCTACAGATTTCAAATTTCTTTCTAAAAATCTCTGTGTTCTGCTGAAGAAAGGCAGTTGTGCGTCAAGGTAAATGAATAATGAGAATTAAACAAAATTTTTAGTATTCATGTTAAAGCAAGTGCTATTTTCCTCTTTCTTAACTTATTTGCTATTTATGCTGGGATTCAGTTTGGGTCAGTTTCAGCCAATTTGTCAATGCCTTTTTTTTTTTGTCTGTGCTTTAATAAATAGCAAATTATGTACCATAATCTATTTCTTCTTCACTTATTTTTTCTCCATCTACTGAAAAATAGTTTGATATGTCTGTATACATTATATACTACATATGCTACTAGAGATGTTAATTATGTATCGTTTATGTAATGTATTATTTTTTATAATGTAGAATTATAGCTCTAACCACCGCTGCAAATGTAAAACAGTATTGAACATTACAGTAAATGGATGTTGTGTTCTTTCTATTAAACTTTTATCCCAGTTTTGAAACTGTAATATTGGTCCCCAAATTCCACTCCTACAGTAGAATTGTTTTAAAGACTGCATATAATCTGATCAATGTTTACTACTGTACTAATTTACTAATGCTCGGACACACTCGGTCTCTCTCTCGCTTGCCTCGCTTCTGTCCAGTCCGGCGCCTCATAATGAGCAGTGCACTGATATATAGCATTTTTCATTTAACCTTTATTTAACCAGGCAAGTCATTAACATGTTCTTATTTTCAATAACAGCCTGGCAGGAGAGCAAAAGTCTCCTGAAAGACATTCAGCCATACATTACGATACACACACACACACACACAAAAATATCAGTTAAAACATTTACATATTGTAATAAAAGCACTCGTTAATACATTTCTAAAGTTAATACATTTTTATATCATGATTTTTATAGCATGATGTGCTATATATAAAAAAAAGAAAAAGAAAAAACAACCTGTCTTCTTCTATCATATTTTGTTGCCTCATTAAAAAGCTGCACAATAGATTTAAAATAAACGTCTTTTAACATTATATTGTTTGTGTATATATTTTTTTCACATTCATATATAAATCTAATTATTTAAATTGTTGTTCATGAATGTATTTTATAAGAATGCAAAAATTAATTTGTAATTTTGGATTTACATTTTTTGGATTTTATAAAATTACTGTGCCCAAAGATTTTTTCAAGAATTGTTTTTTGCTGTTTATACACTCAATCCACTTGTATGTCATACGTATCATTTGTTGTTTTCTATTTAATGAAGAAGTGTGTTTTTAGTGGATTCTGGATTGTGTTTAACAAATAAAAGAGTGACTTTTATTTTCATCTGGTAACTTTTTACTCTGGTCCCCGACCACATGAAATCTCGTGTCAGGAGTCATGCCGTCCCCCTCAGAGATGTACAACGGCTCATCACCACAGTCATTCAAATCTCTCCAAATGTAATTGTAAAACATTGACCAGTGAAATCAGGCATGGTTCCTGTGATGTAAAATCATCTCCAACATCCACAGCGTAGAGTTTCACAATCCACATCACCTTGTCAAACACATATCTTCCTACACGATTACCAGACATTGAGAAATCATGTTTCACAAAATCCACATCTTCATGAAGAAACTTTGTCAAGCTAACATTTTGTTTTTTCCTGGCGCAAAAGCCAGTTCCTCTCTCATTTCCACAGATCCTAAAATATAAGATAAAGGAGCATCACTGAAGACTAACAAAAAAACAACAACAAAACAACTTAATGCCAAAGAAAAGGTGATAAAAACGTTCAGCTCATTTATATTCTCTGCTCTATTCCCTGTAATCCTGATTATTCCTGATATTCACCAAACAATTCCCCACAGTGTGATTCAGATCCTCAGCAGATGTGATGAAGCACTGAGAGTCTCCAGTGTCTTTCTGAACTGTAGAGTAAACACAGATAGATAAAACAGAGGGGTTTGTGGGTAATTGTTTGTGAGTATCTTTAATCTCCTCATAATCACAACCAGTGTGAGAAACCTGAGGAGAGACAGAGAAATTATTTACAGCTCTGAAGATCATCAGGATTGAAGGCATTAGACATGAATATCATTATGAATAAAAATCATTACAGTAACTGGACTCACTTCATGATCTCCTGGTCCAGTCTGAGATGATGAACCACCGCCTGTCAAAAACAAGCATCCTAAATTAATGACATTACTGTATATCACAATCCAACACTGAAGTTTTGTGTAAATGTTTTCACACATCATCAAGTATCTGTATTTTGCTCATGTCTCATTGCAGCCTATAGGTGGCGACAGAAAGTGGGAAAACAGATCAAGAAATCTGTTTTAAACTGGGTATAAATGAAGAGTTTCTGCATCTAAAGTAGTTCAGACTGATGCTTCTTACAGAGAAACAGGAATGAGAGTCCAGAGATGATCAGAACCAGAAGAACCAGAACCAGAGGGACGATCAGAGAAGAGCCTGAAAACACAGGAGAAATAATCAGAGAATCTGATCACTTTGAGCTGAATATCAGATCAGATCATGAGTGTAGCTTGACGTTTGGAGTAGGATTGACCAGACCATGATACTGGATTTTCAGTTTTGCCAGATCTGAGTAACAAAACTAGTCCAATGACCAATCAAAATATCCCAAAAAGAAGCCTAATGACCATATCCCAAATCAAAGCTCAAAATATGCCATTCCCATACCTAAAATACATATTTTACAGTCAGTTGAAACTGTATACAGTCAATTAAAAACCACTATATCGTAGTGATTATAAACAGCTCAAAGGCTCTCAGTGTCCCTCCTTCACAAAACTTCACATCTAGCACAGAATTATCATTGGTAGAATGTGAAATATTTCAATTCAAGCTTTTCAGTCAATCTAATTATGCAATATATTAAACTTTAAACCCCAGGGGGGGGAATCAAACTGGTTACTAGGTTTCACAATGTACATTCATGCTCACTGTTTAAATAATGATCTTGTCTCCATCTTATCAGTTGTGTTTGTATATTACTGAATGTAGATAGTTTGTCCTGAATAGACTTTTTGAACCATATATGCAGCAAGAATGTAAAAACAGCATATTCTTCACTATGGAATGCCAAAGCTGCTAATAATAAATACATAAATAAATAAAATAGAAATAAATAAATAAACAACAACAAAACAAATACATACATTTTTATACATTTCTTTGTATATATTTATTTATTTATTTATTTATTATTTCTGCAGCTTTGGTATTCCATAACAAACCACCAAAATGCAGAAATTGCACCAAAATGCATTAATGTTTATGACAACTGTCATTAAATGTCATTCGCTCAATTATGTCATTTTTAATGCAACGATGACATTGTGTGAGATGTCTTTGTTATGACAACTTGACGTTTACCAATACATCATAACCTCCACACCCCTTCAAGTAAAGTGTTACCGCAGATTCAACTCAATATGCAAACAATAATGATTGGGTTATATATATTTTTACATATTATCTATTTAAAATGTATTGAATTTAATATTTTTTTTATTTTAGAGTTGAAAATATAATTTATTTTTATGTTTAGTAATATATTTCAGCTATAGGGGCGTTACACCCATTGATCACATGTTTGTATTTCAGCACAAGATCACCTGATTCAAGATTCAAGATTCAAGAGTTTTATTTGTCACATGCACAATTATATAGAGCATATATAACCAGCAGTGAAATGAGAGTCAGGTCCGCTCCATGGACAGTGCAATTATTAAAGAATACAACACAGATGAGAATATACATAACTATAGCTATGAAGGAATTAAATAAAAGTAAACAATAAAAATATAAGAATAAAATATGAAAAAAAAAGAAGATGTATACTGTAGAATTAAATATAGAATGGAAAATAATGTGCATGAGAGTAAACTGTAGTCTTAAATATTAAGATACACAGGGATGT
>RJVU01047119.1:3167964-3243587 GCA_003731715.1 Anabarilius grahami | reverse complement strand
GACAAAGCCAAACTGGTGTCAGCTTGTGGTGGGATGTAAACAGCAGTAGCAATGATCGATGAAAACTCCCGGGGAAGATAGAATGGGCGGCAAATAATGGTTAAATGATCCAGATGAGGCGAGCAGGAGCGCGACAGAGTGGAGATATTCATGGGGTCACACCATTTCTCGTTAATCATGAAACATACACCACCTCCACGGCTTTTACCGGCTTCGGCTGTTCTATCCATCCGTAAAACAGAGAAGTTTTCCGACGGTGTTACAGCAGCGTCCGGGACCGAGGGCGTGAGCCATGTTTCAGACAAACAAAGGATGTTACAGTCCCTTATGTCCCGTTGGAAACTTATCCTGGCTCTAAGATCGTCCATCTTATTCTCCAGAGACTGGACATTGGCGAGCAGAATGCTCGGTAGAGGAGGACTGTGAGCTCTTTTCCTCAGTCTGTTGCGAATCCCAGCGCGTTTCCCGCGGTGTTTCTTGGTCCGTCGCCACGGGTGGTTATCCAGGTGGCCATTGTTCATCTCGGCGTTCCGGAGAATCTCAGATGACCACGATGGGTTGAGGGATAAAGTGTCCTGAAACAGGTTAGTGATGTGTTCAGAGACGCCAGTGATGTAGAAGTTCTGGAAACGCCTGTGAACGCTGAAGATTGGACTGATGAGAAAGAAGCAGCTGATGATGATGATGATGATGATGTCTCTGAGAATTCTGTTTTAGAAATTTTAGGAAAAATGAAAAATTTTATTTCTAAAATATGCTTTTTCACACCCAGAACTTAAAACTAGAAAAAAAAACTGTTGCGCTCCAAATACACAAGGAATCAGTTTACTTCAGGTTTGTAAAGCCAAGCTAATACTTGAAAACGATCAAGAAGGTTTCTGGACGCACACTGAATCCAGAACAGACTGGAGAATCTAGCAAAATGTTATAAATTGCTGGACTTTTTCAGTCTGTACTGGATTCAGTGTGCGTCCAGAAACCTTCTTGATCGTTTTCACACACAGAACTTGTTGAAGATACGTGTTACTGATGTCATTCACACATTTACTACCCAGAATTCTATTTCCTGATGCAGCAGCATTTTTCTACACAAAGATGCACTTTTACCTGCATAGACTGAAATCATACGAACTGCAGTTTGTTTTATACTTCCTCTTTTGAACTGCAGTTTGTGGTTTTGCTTTGTTAAAAAGAAAGAATATCTAAATAAAAAATAATCCAGTGATTAATCCTGCTTGAGTAGAATCATCTTCAAACCTCAGTGATTTTAAGCAACATGATGAATAAGATCCAGTGATCTGCTGAATAGATGTTAGTCGTGGTTTTCAATGAGCTTGAGAAAATCATCCGTACCTGTAACTCTGATCAGGACTCGTGTGATGAAGCTCTTGTGTCCTTGATCAGACTGAACTCCACACCAGTATTCTGAATGTTGTTCAGTCACATGACTGATGCTTCCCGTCAGGAGCTGCTCTTCTCTGTCATCATACAGCTGGATCTTTCCCTCAGGACTCCATCTTCTGCTCTGATTCACAGACGTCTCTTCAGCACAGAGATCAGCTCCAGATCTCCAGCAGAGAAACTTCACATCTCTACTGTGGGATTGTGGGTATTTGCAGCTGATGTTCACAGATCCTCCTGCAGCAGCTGATAGACTGATGCTCTTCACACAACAATCATCTGTTTCAGATCCAAATAAAGAGCAGCAATGTTAGAATTACCAGATAAATTCATGAATTCTCTCAAATAATGCAGAAATGAATGAAAGCGTCTCACCGTCACTGATGTCCAGATTAAACTCAGAGAAGAAACTGTATTCTTCAGAAACTTTGACTGTAATCTTATATTCTCCAGAGTCGTTCTCATTCAGCTCTCTGATAAACAGACGTAAGAGACCTGCAGATCCGTCATCATGAACGGAGAATCGTCTGTCATGTTTCCATTCTGCTGCTCTGTTAGTGTTTATTACAGTAAAACATTGATCTGCTGCAGATTTACAGACATATTTCTCATGGTTCTTGTGTTTCTTCTCATATTTGAAGTTTATAATGATGTTTCCTCCTGAATATCCTCTCACGCTCCTGATTCGTTGAGCTGTTAAACACAAACCCAGATCATTTGTCATTTTGTTCTCAATATAAACACATTTATCTGTCACTTTGCTGCAACATTTGATATGAGTGTAAATCTTCCATCAGGAGATCAGAAGGTTATTGATGGTGTCTGATATGAGTTAGACGTGTGAACGGCAGTAATTACAGTCAGTGTTGAGTATCGTGATGTTCTGGAGATCGTCACGGGTTTGAGGGTCTCAGTTACTCACCTGTTATAACCTTCAGATTCACTTCAGTGCCGGGATCTGATCCAGTGGTCTCAACTCCACAATAGTAGATCCCAGAATCCTGTTCACTCAGATCTCTGATGGTCACAGTGAAGACTGCTGATCTTGTGTCGTCATACAGAGAAAATCTGTCCTTCTGAACCCATTTATTTTTCCCTTTAGTCTTGATTTGATCTGTGCATGTTGACCACTGTCCTTTACAAAAATACTTTGCGTTTGCTTTATATTTTCTCTGATATCCACATGTGATCGTGACTCCACCTCCTGAATATCCCGTCACTCTCATGGAGTTCACGACACCTACAACAAACCAGCATTTAATACAAGACTAAAATATACTGAAGTGAGATTCATTTTAAAGTGTCTTTAAAGGTAATTTCAGCATGTTAGTTCTAGATAAAGACTTTTGTTCATTATTTAATCTCTGTTCTGCTTCTTCTGATGTGATTGTTGATCAGGACTTGAGTTCAGATTCTTACCAGGAATCATCAGCAGAGTGAAAGTCAAGATGATCTTCATTCTTCTCCCTTAATAAATGATCTTCTCTGTTGTCAGTAGATTCAGTTCTTCTGAAGCTCTCGATGTGTGTTCAGATGAGTTTTGAGTGTTTCTTTCCTGGTTACATGTTCAACATGAAGTGCTGATTGTGACGCCCACTTCCTCTGAGAGAGAGAGGGAGGTTTGAACGCCATCCTCAAGCTCATCGATGAACGTTTTGATGCCATTTAGAGAGACTCTTAGATGTTTTTGAGATGAAGCAGGAGGATCATAATCTCTCTGTGTTGGCCGCAAAACAACAATTTATTGAGATTAAACAAGTGGCGATGCTGCAGATGCTTGATGGGCCGAACCAACCAGAAGATTGAAATCACATCTTTTTCTTCATTTAATCTACATGTAGGGGTCTACACTTAAAATAACTATGGAAACAGCGAACCAGTAATAACATTTTCCAGCCTTGTTTAAAATTGTTTCCACTTTAAATGTCTTGTTTTTGTTAACAAATATTTTTTGTAATTCTGTTGATAACATCGGCATCATATTCACACAGTCTGTAGACCGGTTATAGTGAAAAACTCAAACTCCACATACTCTTTTGCAGGGTTGCCGACTTTGACTTCATGGCTGGAGTGAGATTTATGAATCAATTACCTTTTTAGGGGTGCAAAAAAAGGAAGGAAAACAATATCAATGTAAATATGCAATTTGGTTTTTAAGTAAAATAGACATTTTTCTGACATTTCATGGGTCTTTTTTGTCGAATGTTCTTTGTTGAATGAAGAGGCTGCAGACTTTGTGTTTTTAATCATCTGTACTGGTGGCTCATATGTGTAGCATCTTTATGCACTTTTTGCGCCCTCTAGTGACTGTTTATTTCTTGTCTCAGTTTTGTTGAGGCCGATCACAGAGAAGGTTCTCTCATTTCCCCATCCACCTTGACCAGGGCAGTTTTCCAGACCCTTTCTGGGATGTCAATGTCTTCTATTATTTGAAAATACAAGAACTCTTCACCCAAGCACTCCTGTTCTCTGTGTATAACACTACAACTAATTCTTCATCAACAGTTTAGTCAAAAAAGAAGCCATTAAAGCAGCTGATTATCACTTTAAATCACTTTACACACATTGATGTCTTAAGACAAGAAACGATCGGTTAGTGTGAGAAACCGAACATTATTTATATAATTTTTTACCTCTAATACACCACTATGTTCAACTGCGTTCAGCACTCGCTTAGTGAGGTCTGAACGCATTCTGATGACGGAAGTGATGTCTCGCGCATATACTTCAATGAGTGCTAGACATCACTTGTGTTGTCAGAGCGCGATCAGACCTCACTAAGCGAGTGCTGAACGCAGTTGGACATAGTGGTGTATTAGAGGTAAAAAATTATATAAATACTGTTCGGTTTCTCACACTAACCGATCGTTTCTTGTCTTAAGACATCAATGTGTCGTCACGAGCCGCAGGGTTTAATTTGGATTTGTCTGTCGTGTTTATTTGACTCTTATAGATTGTGTTCCCATTGACACGCATTATACGACTGACAGACACAACGGTTGGAGTTAAAAATCATCATTTGCGTTCTACTGAAGAAACAAAGTCACCTACATCTTGATGCCCTGGGGGTAAGCAGATAAACATCACATTTTCATTTTTGGGTGAACTACCCCTTTAATGAAACATGGAAACTGTCAGGTCTGTTACCAAGCAACCAACGACACGCAAACTGCTTCTGAGGTAAACCTAAAATCAAAATAGAGAAAAAAACGGCGCGCTTTTAATTTCACTGTTCCGTTGAAAAGGTAAAGCCTGTTTTATTCGGCAAGTTTTCACCTTCACTCACGAAAATATATAAATATTTTATCATCAAAGCGCAGCACATCCTCTGGGTCCTCCAAAAGTCTCTCCACCATCATGTATAATTAAAGGGGCTCTCTGTAGGAATGACACCCAGTGTTCAACATAGGTACTGCAGTCCAAATTCAAAATATTGTTTGACCCACCCCCTCGTTCAAAGACGCGGGTTGCCAGCTTTTACAGCATATGGTTGCCAGCAACAATAGGGAGCGCAATTGACAATGAAAGCTGAGGAGACTTGCACACTGTAAGCTGATGAGTTGATTTATCTGTTTTGGTGCTTTTGCCAATTCCGATTTTCTTTCTAAGAACTATAAATGACAACATATACAAACAAAAATCTACTTTTCTTCAATGCAGAGTTTTATTTTCATTAAAAAAAAGTAAAAGTCAGTAATAAACAAGCTATTAATAACGTGATTAGAATATTATATTAGAACATGACACATAATATTGTCTGACAATATATCATCTGTCCGCAAACTGAACCGGGACAATCCTCATTGCTTTTGCTTTCAGTTCATTCACAGACAGATAATTGAAGTTTCCTGTTAAAATCAGTCTTAGACAAGTAATTTCACTCGGCGGCCATCTTTGAAACGCCTCTCGGGCATCATGCAATCTCTTTGAATGGGGAAACATCAAATTCTCCAAAACTGTTCACCAACCTTACGATTAAATTTCATATTTGAAATCACCAGTGAAATCTAACAACAACCGGCTCATAAATTTAGTTTCTAAACGCTCGAATCATGACAAAAAACTATTTTTCAAGCTGGATCAAGCTAATGCGCATGCGCAGACCTAAACGCGCGTCTGACTGAAACCGGTGATTCTAACGGCCGCTGAAGTGACGCGATGACTTTACCAGTCGGCGATTGGCTCTTATTTAGAAGGCGGGACTTATTCCGCCATTTTGCGCGTTACACTTTCTCCCATTCAAAACAATACGAGTGACGCGTCTTGTGTTATTCTATAGTCCCAGATTTTTTTTTGCTGGGTTAATTTTAAGAGCCCATGATGTCGAGGAGCTGTTGTAGTAGCTCTTTTGTTTATAACAATGACTAAATCATCTGCAAAGAGGAGATATTTAATTTCTGATTCAGTCAGGTTTGGGGGCTGTCTAATTATTTAATGCTTTGGCTAATTAATATAAATGTTAAATAAAGCTTGATGCATTTTCCAAAACAATTTACAGAGATCTGCAAAATTTACAAATATGCTGTGAATTCATATTGAACACAACCTTTTTTTTTTTCTTTTTTTTTTTAAATGGAAGCAGTGTAATTTTGGGATCCCATTTGTAAACAAGCTTGATTTTAAAGGATTAGTTCACCCAAAAATGAAAATAATGTCATTAATTACTCACAAATTAAGATATTTTTGATGAAATCCGATGGCTCAGTGAGGCCTGCATAGCCAGAAATGACATTTCCTCTCTCAAGATCCATTAATGTACTAAAAACATATTTAAATCAGTTCATGTGAGTACAGCGGTTCAATATTAATATTATAAAGCGACGAGAATACTGCTACTGCTTTAGGAAGCTTCGGAGCGTTATGAATCAGTGTGTCGAATCATGATTCGGAGCGCGTGAAAAACCGCCAAACTGCTGAAATCACGTGACTTTGGCACTCCGAACCGCCGATTCGACAAGATTCATAACGCTCCGAAGCTTCCTGAAGCAGTGTTTTGAAATCGGCCATCACTAAATAAGTAGTTTAGTTTTTTTGGCGCACCAAAAATATTCTCGTCGCTTTATAATATTAATATTGAACCACTGTACTCACATGAACTGATTTAAATATGTTTTTAGTACATTTATGGATCTTGAGAGAGGAAATGTCATTGCTGGCTATGCAGGCCTCACTGAGCCATCGGATTTCATCAAAAATATCTTAATTTGCGTTCTGAAGATGAACGAAGGTCTTACGGGTGTGGAACGACATGAGGGTGAGTAATAATAAGTGCTTTTTTTTTAACATTTAATAAATCATAAAACAAATGTTACCAAATGCCACATAGATTAAAGCATTCAGGAGACAAGAGCATCGAGTGAGACCACACCTTTTCATTTTACAAAATTTATTTGCAGGAATGCAAAAACACTTGTTATGCAGCAGTACTTTAAAACACCATTTTTTATAAAAATGGCTTGATGGTGATACAGAAATAATTGTGGAGTCAGTCATATTCAAAAATCCAGTCAATACTTTTAAAGAGGCAAAACAAAAAGAAACTGAAACATCAACAGAATCCCTTTAAAAATGTATAAACCCTGTACGAGCACACAAGAGGATTGAAGTTACCAATAACATGCCCAAAATGATGCATATCTCAATAACCCATCACATTAAATGTGACGAAAAGGCAGCTACGGTGTGCCCAGTTCAATGACATCATACGTCCTGTCCGCCCTGAGCACAGCTCTCGTTACAGACTGAATAATGGAGCAGCTCTCACCAATCCAGTCTGATTCAGGATCAGCGCCAGGGATGGAGATGGAGCAAAGCTCGAGTACAGAGATCGATCGCAGCTGATAGAGCCAGACCAGCCTAACTGCCTCTGTCAAGAGGAGAAAGCGGAAGCACCGGTTCGATCTGAACGGTCTTGATGCGAAAGTGATACTCTGAACTTACCTTTAAAAACGATCGTGCATGTCCAGGTGGCACAGTACACAAAAGGGATGGTGTTGGTTTCAAAATCGATCAAGCAGCCATCAATGTGGACTGCATGTTCTTAAAATAAAGCTTTAAAATGCAATTCATTTGGGGCAGGGTTCTGAGAAACGCAGCTAAAGCTTCTCAAAGTAGCTTTTTCCTCAAGTTCAAGCCTTTACGAACAAGTGACGTCCTCGTCACCCGTCTTCCAAACCTGTAACTACATCCTCAGAGGCAGCTCAGACTGATGCTTCTTTAGACTCATCACATGAGTGTCATTCACATGCCCAGTCTGACTGTTCAGCATTATTACAAAAGGACTATAATACACTAGGTACATTGGCTCTGATGTTGCCCTTGTGCATAAGTTGAATATAAAAAGCCCTGCTTGCATTAGGTCTCCGTATGTACAGTACAGATAGGGCAGTTTCAGCCTCCAGGATGAGGTAGTTAACCAACCCTTTCCAAAAAAAAAAAAGAAAAAAAGAAATCCTAAAAAAAAGGGTTCAGAAAAGAACCATTTAACCTGGAATGCCTGGTCAAATCACGCCAGGTTGTAACAACCAAGAGAAAAAAAAAAAAGAGAAAAACGCAAGACTCAAATACAAGCTTAACATGTTCATCCTCATGATAAGCCGCAGTTAAAATGCACAAAAAAAATATACACAACAGCATCAAGCTCCTCCAAGCCACTTCAAACATCTACAAAGTGCAAAATACATGTAACGTTTAAGGATAAAACTCCTTTGGGCTACTTGACCTCCATAAGTAACTGTAAATGGCATTTTCGTTCATGACACAAGGGTTCTGGGACATTCTTATAAACTTAAAAAGTTAAATACAAAAACAAAGAAAACAATACACAAAGAAGAGTCCAAACATGTCTAAATCGTGACTTTGCGTTGATGGCAATCTTGGAGGCAGACAGGGAGAAGATATGCTTCCGTAAGGCAGGAACTGAGTTGGACCGTGGAACGGACCTTACCATCTCATCCGCTGGCAGCACCTGGCGTGACCCCACTGATCTAGTCAGTCTTCACTGGGACATGTCAGGACCAGCCTCGACCCCTTTTCCCTGCTAGCCAGGTAACAAAAGGAACACAAATTAGAGGAGCGTTAACAATGAATACAACACAAAGGAAAAAGAAAATTCACACAAGGACACAAAACGACCGCAAGGGATGTCAAGGAAAGAGAAAGCGAAATGCATTCACTAGAGGCTACGACACCCTACAGGTTCTGGCATGCACAAGTGAAAGGAGCCGGAGAGAAACAAGCAGAACAGTGGGAGGATCTGAAGGGGTGGGAAGGGTTATGAGAGATACGAAAGAGGAAAAACAAAAGGCAAAAGTCATGCGTGGTAGTTTCCCACTGTTGCTTCAAAATTTGGGACAAACGTGCAAGGGCAAAGAGAGTTAGAGCTTCCAGCGACAAAGACGCCTCATCTGGACACGCCGCTTTGCATCAAATTGTGCTTTCTGTGGCTATCATCGAGTTTAGCCTCGGTCCTCGAGGAGTTTCTCTAACAAAACCCCATTGAAGCCAAAACACACAGGGACCTCGGGAGAGAAGGTTCCCAAAAATTGCAATGGCAGTGAATCGGAGTAAAGAAAAGCCTCTCAGTTGGAGGAGATCGTGTGAAATGGGGTATGTATTTACACAAAGCTTGAGTGGAGAGAGGATGCGGACTTCGACTTGGTGATATCAATTTGAAGGCATGCAGAGTGAGGTAGCAGCACATGTCTACAGGCAAACCTTTAGTCCTTTTCTTCCACAAGGAGCCATAAATTTGTAGGCAATTTGAAGAGAGAATTTGCCGAAACATGAATTTGAAACACAATTTGAGTTTTTGTACACTGGTGCGTGTATGTTTATTCAAGCAGACAAACAGCAAAGAATACAAGCCAAAATGTAAAGCCAAAAATAAGGATCAAAGTCCTTTGTTTTCCTTTTCTTTCTTTTTTTTTTTTAAATCGTTTTCCCCAAAAACAAGACAAGCTATTTGACTAGCATTATCTTTTGTAACATACAAATAGC
Source organism: Anabarilius grahami (assembly GCA_003731715.1). Taxonomy (NCBI): domain Eukaryota; kingdom Metazoa; phylum Chordata; class Actinopteri; order Cypriniformes; family Xenocyprididae; genus Anabarilius; species Anabarilius grahami. The sequence continues at coordinate 3,234,188 of RJVU01047119.1, read as the reverse complement.
AATTTTTTTTTTTTAACTTTTTTCTTTGTTGAATACAAGTTTAAGAGACAGTGATTTTTTTTTTTCCTTTTCATTTTTCGTCTTTTTTTTTTGTTGTTGTTGTTGCTGTTACCTACTTAAGACATGAAGAGCAAAATTCCTATGAACATACATGGTACTATATAGCCAAATAGACAGATTGAGCACAAAATTGCAAATTTAAAAATTTCAATCCCGATTTTTAAAAAGTAGGAAACGACTTCCAAACAAAACATAAAACAAAAACAGTTCGGCAGAAGCAGGTGGGAGTGACTACTGATCGAGTCCAAGCGGATTCTTAAAATATGTACAAAAAACCCGCCAGGAGGAGGAGAGAGGCAACCTTTAATGGATTTGAGGGCCAATCAAGTCTCTATAAAAAGGGTTTTGTTTTGTTTTTATTGAAAAGAAAACAAAAAAAGCCCTACATTCTCTACTTCCACTGTTGCCCAAAAGAATCCTGATAAAACTCCTGGTTGTCAGATTTGTAACCATAGTTACCAGAATGATCGCCACCTTGCAAGGGTTGCTGTGCAATGGGTTGCGAGCCCCAGTTCTGATTAATGGTCTGGCGCCGTTTGGAATCTGGCTGGTTGTAGCCATCAGCTTTGCGCTTGCCTCCTACATTTCCACCGCGTCCACCCCGAGCACCACGTACCCCGCGCCCTCTCGGCAGAACCCCGCCTCTGGCTCCTCCGCGTGGGCCCCTGCTCGCTCCAAGACCGCCTCCGGCACCTCCGCGCTGTGGGAAGCCCGCCCTGCCCCGTGGAGCGCTGGCCCCTCTGGCACGTGCAGGAGACGCCCCGCCTCTAGCCCCGCCGCGCCCCCCTCTGCCTCGAGCGGGCGCCTGGAAATCATCGTAGCCGAAGTACGGGTCGTCGTAGCCGCCCCTGTAGTTATGGTAATCGTAACCATAATAATCGTAGTAATCTTCGTAGCCGTAATAGTCGGGCGGGTAAGAGTAACCGCCCCGACTGGCACCCCTGCCCCGGCCCCTGGCAGGAGGCGGCATTTGAGGAGGGCCGTAGTAGTAGTAATCATCATACCTGTGAGAAAAGAGCATAAAATGAGAGTTTATATTCGCATAAAATTATGAGCTGTTCCAAGATCGGTCACCTCAGTGATGCCGAGCGGTTTGTACTCATGTAAATCAAGGGGCTCCTGGAGGGCTGCAGAGTTCAGCTTCAAACCTCATCAAACAAACCTGAAAAAGGTCTCCAGGGTGACTTGTAATGTGTGTTGGAGCTGAAATCTGCAGAAAGGCAGCTCTGCAGGAGCAAAGTTGGACACCCCTGATGTAAATCTGTAAAACTCACATTTGCGTCTTCGCTGCTTGACGCTGCGCCTTCCTCTCTTTCCGCTTCTGGTCTGGTGGCTTGGCAAACACAATCTCAATGTGCTCTCCCTCTAAATCTTTGCCGTTCATTTCTGCCAGCGCCTGCGAACATCCACGTTGTCAACACCACTGTAATGACCATTAAAAACACTTTTTCCAATCAAATTAAGTGCTGTTCAAAAGCTCTCTCACCTTGACCGCTCCATCCCTTTCGTCAAAGTGAATGAAAGCATAGTCTTTCAGTTTCTTTACTCGCTCCAGTTTGCCAAACTGGCCGAATGCTTTTTCAAGTATTTCCTCTGTGACGCTGTTCGCCAGGTTTCTGACAAACAACACTTTCACCTAAAAGCAGATGAGATGACAACGTGAGCTCCCCAGATATAAGATCCGATCCTAAGATAGATCCTAAATAAGCGTTTAGATCAGTTGAAAACCCCAAGACAGTGAATAAACACACAATCTTGAAATAACTGTCAAGTCAGCATAAAACTCTAGTACTTTAGAACAGCGTACATAAGCCATCATCTGGAAGCAAAGGTGGTGATCTTGGATCTATCACACGAGAAAGTGATAGTCTCATAAAGCTTCAGGAAAAACCCCTGGTTTTGCACTCTCAGTGGATCATGTTCTGACCTTCGCCATGACCTCCGGGTCGGGATCCTCAATAGGGTCGGCCCACTCGACGGTGACCACATTGCCCCAGACCTTCACCTTCCCGCTCATGAGCCTCCGTCGAGCCTGTGCTGCTGTTTTATGGTCCTCGTACTCCAGAAAACAGAAGCCCCTGTTCTTTTTCTTATCATCCGGCTGATGGTAAAGGATTACGTCAGTAAGACCCTCTAAGAAAAAAAGAAAAAGATTAAATCCGTCTTGAAAATCCTTAAAGAATCCAAATAAATGGAGCATATCGAGAAAACACCGAGATGCACAGGAATGCGCCCTCACTTCAAGGCAAAGCTCACCTGTGACTTTGGAAAACTCTTCAACAATCTGTTCTTTTGTCTTGCTCTTGGGAATGGAGCCCACAAAGAGTCTGTTGTTTGCCACTGATATACACACGCCAATATGTTTGCCCGGGCGAATTTCATGATTGTTACACTGAGAGGAGAAAAACAGGGATTGAATACTTGAACAACTGTTGCATTTTTAAAGATTCACTTGCAAAGCAACACCCATGACTATCACTACCCAACTGCACTTTTGCCATGCATTGATACTTGAAGGTAGAAGAGGAGGGTATACACTATGAATGGATCTGTATGGATTTATTTATCTTACTAGCTTGACGGCCTCCTGTGCAGCCTCTTTAGTGCAGAAGGTGAGGAAGGCATAGCCCCTGTTCAGGCCGCTCAGAGGATCCATCATCAGACGCAAGTCCCAGATCGGCCCTGCCTTCTCAAACAGAGGCACTAGCTCATCTTCAAACAAGTCCCTCGGGATCTTCCCCACGAAGATCTGCAGCATGGAGAGAATAGAGCAGTCAATGAGCCTGTCTGACAGATTAGAAACAAACACCTCACCGAGCAATATGAATTTATGAACTTTATCTTTAAGGTATCAGCCTTAAACATGCACTGAACAATAGTGAACCCGAAGGTGATGCAAGTCATTCATTAACCATAACCACTCTATAATAATTGATTGTGACCAGGGTTATTTTCATTTAGTTACCGCATTATGTGGTTGCACCATGTCACTTTGGTTGTCAGGATGTTTGCTAATGGAATATTGCAGCAAAGGTGTTTCAAACTTTACAAATAAGCAAATAAAAACATTGCAGCGAGTATATCGGGCCTTTACTGTACCTTCTAACATGTGAGCAGCATCTGCTTGGTTTTAGAGCAGACAGATGGCTCTCAAATGTGCAGAGGCTGTCGAGTCAGATCTTAGCGGTAACTGTCAGCGTAACAAAGTTACTCCAGCACAGTGTACATAACTCATCATTTGGACAGCCGTTGAAGACACCTGATCTAGCACTCAACAGCTCCGCATAATTCACTGTTTCATAGCATGAGTGCCACCGTCCTGATGTGAATTACCTCCGTCCCAACCGTGGGCTGAGCTCCTGTGTAGACGGACTCTGGCGGAGGGCCACCGTACTTGCGCTGACCTGTAGTGACATCAAGGGTGTAGCCTGTTCTATCAAGCAAAATCTGAAAGACAAGACCAAAGCAATGAATCAACAGGCACGCATTTAACAGAAACAAGATGTTAAAAGGCCAAAACGCACCTTAATTTTTGCTTCATCTGGTCCTTTAGTGGAATCTAGAACTTTGGTCCCCTGTTTCTCTCTCTGCCTGTAGGTCTTCATCACTCCACAGAGAAAGGCACTTTTGTTCTAGGTTAGAGCGCGAGAGTGTTAGTAAAACCTTTCCATGTTTACCCCAAATCTCTCAAACAGCAAAGTGAGTGCACTTACTTGCACATGGGATAGATCGCTCTCTTTGAACTGGACGAGAACTTGCAGTGCACCTTCCTCATTGAACTCTTTCAGTGCTTCAATGGCCCTCTCATCCAGGTCGCTGTGCGCCACAAGGCCTGCAGGGAGAAAACCAGGGAAACCTCAGCGTTGCCAAGTGATGTCAGGAACTGCAGGATGCTTTACGGCCCGTCCAGTCAGATTAATTAAATATTCCTCAGTGTACCAGAGTTTCTCAGAGAGAGAGTTCATATGAATCATCATTTGGACTGGGCATCAGTACAGACTTCAGGAATGGCAGCAATGCTAATGACTTCTCCAGTCACTGGAGACTATGGGATAAACACTTTTAAAGTCAAATATATGTAATTTAATATACTAATATATTTAATATACTCCAGGAGTAACTGGCTGTCTGAAGATCTGACAATTCTAGTGGTCGATACGTCAGCTGATATATGGAACTTTATCAGCATTGGCTGATGTATTTTTCTGTTTGGCCGTTAACTGTTTGAGGTGACATTTTGACAGTGCTTGTTTTTAAAGGGATAGTTCACCCAAAAATGAAAATTTGATGTTTATCTGCTTACCCACAGGACATCCAAGATGTAGGTAACTTTGTTTCTTCAGTAGAACACAAATGATGATTTTTAACTCCAACCGCTGCCGTCTGTCAGTCGTATAATGAGTTGAAACGGTAGTTGGACATAGTGGTGTATTAGAGGTAAAAAATTATATAAATACTGTTTGGTTTCTCACACAAACCGATCGTTTTGTGTCTTGGGACATCAATGTGTCGTCACGAGCCGCAGGGTTTAATTTGGATTTGTCTGTGCGTGTTTTTTTTACTCTTATAGATGGTGTTACCGTTTCAACGCATTATACGACTGACAGACTGCAACGGTTGGAGTTAAAAATCATCATTTGTGTTCTACTGAAGAAACAAAGTCACCTACATCTTGGATGCCCTGGGGGTAAGCAGATAAACAAATCTTTTTTGGGTGAACTATAATTTTAACGCTAGCACCTGAGCTCACATTCTCAATCTTCATTAGTTTACCAGTCTTCGTTTAACAGGTCTGTCTGATAAGAACTGCTAAACAAAGAAAGTGAACAATATACCAAAAAGTTAAATAGCGTTTGCTTCTGTATTAGTAATAGAAATGAAAATGCTATAATACCTTCACATACTATCAGCAAATATGCATTTGGATCTTTAAAACAGGTCTATAAACATCTGAAACATTTCATAAACCTCAAGTTTGGCGAACCCAACTGTTAGATCTTCTGAAGCGTGCATTTGTAGCCTGTATAAAAGAGTGTACTTTCTCCATGATGCTAGACATTTCAAACTATGCATCAAGTTGGCCGCTATGTCTTATTCACTGTGTAAAGTATGTAAAATTAACACTATCTGTTCTCAATTTGAGGAAATGATTCCCAGTGCTTACAAACCAGATTACTAAGTGTACAGAGCCTTCGTTTGGGAAAAACACAATAATCAAGAAGTATAATCAACACTACAATCAGAATCAAGAAGTTTCTACCTAAAGTAAATATTTTACAGATTTTAAATTCAAATAATTTTATGCATGTTGATATTTTCCAATAAATTCTATAATTTGAAAAATATGTAAAGTAATTTCATTTTATTGAAGCAATTATGCAATTAAGCAAAAGTTATTTGTCTTTAAATTAAGATACCACACAGCCTATTGGCTTTATATCGGCCTTCATGATATTGGCAATAAAAAATATTGGAATTGCATTGATAAATCCCATCTCTAACGCTACACCCGCAGTCAATAGCAGCTCCCCATTAATATAGTAACACAAGTATGAATGATTATCCCAGAAGAGCCGAGCCCCTCTCACCCCCTTCACAATTAGCATCTGTTAGTGATAAGCCGTAGGGGCACATCACCTGTCTCCGCTCCAGACAGCTGCCTCTATTGTCCCGGCATATGCCCAGCTGGCCCGCGTCCCCCCGGGACGGACCCCTCCCCACACCCCTTTAACAACGGAGAGCTAATCCCCAGAAAGGGTCGGACCAGACACGCTCAATCCAGCCTTTATTTCTGTGGGCCGGTGTGCCATTACAATTCAGCATCATTTAACGCTGCAGTACCCATTTTGCAGTGAAACCACATAAAGTTGCTAATTACCTGCCAATTCCCTATGCAAGAAAACATATGACACGTACAGTTCAACATGCATTTGAATGTGATGCAAAAAGGATGTCAATTTGGAGGGTCCGAGGATTTGGCTTACCTGCTAGGTAAATTTCATCTAGCTTTTCAGCAACTTTTTGTGGTAAACCAGCTTCTAATAAAGTGTTGAAGTGGTCAGAATGGGTAACTGCAGCAGTCGTGTCCATTGGTTCTTCTGTACCATTCCCATTAATATGTTCTGTGGCCATGTCTCCAGATATCTGTTCAAATGCAATGAGCCAAATTATTGCAGGTTTGGGTAGACAATTACACAAATTACGTGGGTATTCAATTTTCTCATCCAGATTGTTTTAACCTGCATGCAATGCTTAAAATAACGTTTCAGCTTTTCTTACACAATTATGCATACCCCCTAAACACCTACAGACAGGATAAATGTTCCTCTCACTCCAAAACCATCTAACAATGTTTGCAAACAACATTAGGTGGTGTGATGCTTCCTCCCCTCACTCAACCCACCTTCCTTCATTATAATACAGCTCATTCACTCTAAACTCCAGAAAGAGACTAAACTTATGTTAAACAGCATATATCCGCGTGCAAACACACATTAAAATCATTATTGGCTAAAAACACACGTGCGCGCGTCGGCGTGGAGTCTCTATTCGCGCGCGTGCAGCATGGGTCAGGCCCTGCACAGCTACACACCGACCAGATTACCCTTAAAACAGCTACAAAACGACAAAAAAAAACGTACCATTAATGCATTTCCCACAATAATATTATAAAAGCTGCGAGATAAAAACAGTTTAGTGTTAAATCTGCTTCCGGCGCGTGTCTTCAGTCAATGTAGCCGCATTAGCATTAGCTTACTAACCCAGCAGCGTGACTCACACACACAAACACAACACGACCGAGTCTAGTGTGCAGCCACACGCTATGATCACTAATAAAATGCACCGCTGGAAATATATATGCGTTTAATGTGTTTTAAAGGCCTGCTCTCGTGAGGCTAGCGCGTGTTTAACGTGTCCGGTAAAACCCCTCCCCCCGCGCGCACAGCACATTGTTTCCAAACACCGGTCAAATAAAACCCTCCGCCGCGAGAAACGCTACGAAAGGTGGCCCAGAGCGGCCGCGGGCTTACCTGACGATGTTTTGCTGGTCTGTTCGGGTCTGTTTGTGTTGATTATGTGTTCTGGGGGCGGGTAAATGACTCCCCGGCGGAGCTCCGCTTGATTCCCAATAATGTAAAATGGCGGGCGGCGCTGCTCACGCGCGGTGCTCCCTATCAACTGCCTCTCTCGCGAGCGCGCACTCACGCCCGCGCGCATCGATGGGGTTTCTGACGCAGCCGATCACGGGCTGGGCCTTCAACAGGGCGGGGAGAACTGAAGGAAGAATAATATATAACATTTTACTACAATAAAACAGGAGAAACAACACTAGGAAATAAACGATAGTAGTTTGCAAACGTGAGCAGCATCATAAATCAAGCCTAGAACTTGCTATGGACCCACAGGAAGCTCATACCTCTGAGTTGGGAGTTTGTTATTATTCATGTGGAACATAAACAAACCAAAAATGACCCAAATAACTACACCTGAATGAATTATTCTAATATATTTTACTTATGAATGGCAGGTTATCTTTGTGCTGCATTAAAGGTGCAATATGTAAGATTTTTGCAGTAAAAACCACTAGGACAGATATATTTTGTTCACTTGAGTACTTACAATATCCCAAATGTTTGCAACTATTTGTAAATCTTGAGAAAATTGCGATTTTAAAGGGGTAGTTCACCCAAAAATGAAAATTTGATGTTTATCTGCTTACCCCCAGCGCATCCAAGATGTAGGTGACTTTGTTTCTTCAGTAGAACACGAATTATTATTTTTAACTCCAACCGCTGCCGTCTGTCAGTCAAATAATGCGAGTGAATGGGATCTCGAACAATAAGAGTCGAAAACACTTTCATAGACAAATCCAAATTAAACCCTGCGGCTCGTGACGACGCATTGATGTCCTAAGACACGAAACGATCGGTTTGTGCGAGAAACTGAACAGTATTTATATAATTTTTTACCTCTAATACACCACTATGTCCAACTGCGTTCAGCACTCGTTTAGTGATGTCTGATCGCGCTCTGACAACACAATTGATGTCTAGCACTCATTGAAGTATATGCGCGAGACATCACTGCCGTTGTCAGAGCGCGATCAGACATCACTAAACGAGTGCTGAACGCAGTTGGACATGGTGTTTTAGAGGTAAAAAATGATATAAATACTGTTTGGTTTCTCGCACAAACCGATCGCTTCGTGTCTTAGGACAGACGGCAGCGGTTGGAGTTAAAAATCATAATTTATGTTCTACTGAAGAAACAAAGTCACCTACATCTTGGATGCGCTTGGGGTAAGTCTTAAAAACACTTTATGAAAAGCCAAAAAGTGCAAAATCTCAAAATTGTCAGGTGCCTGAAAAAACAGTGTTTTTGCCTGTGTTTTGTCCCGTTAACCAAAGCTCCGGGACGTGTGAGGAGTCGCCTGTCAATTGACCCTTCGTCGGGAGTTTGATTGACAAGCGATCTAACCAGTCATAATGCCGAATCCGCCATTTTGTCCGACAAAGCAGTCAGGAGTTAGAAGATTAACTTCGGTGGACTTGAACTTGAAAAAGTGTGTATTTACGTCTTTCTGCGTTTGAAACAACATTCCTTCTGATGTTCATTCATGTTTATTTGATGCTAAATGACCTAGTAGGAAGAGATGATTGTAACTAAGGGGAGCGGGTCTTTGCGAAGGGTCGATTGCGTCATACCCGCGTTACCCTCGGTTTCCGGTTTTATTTTGTAGAAACCATGGAAACACCAAAGACGCTTTAATATATTATACGTTTTAACAGAGAAGGGAACAACTGTTGGTTACGTTTATAGACAGAAAACTAATTATTGTTATATAGCTCAACACGTTTAGTCTTATTGTTTAAATCTAATTTTCTTGATTTTTTGTGAGTACCATGCTTTACCACGCCTCAGAGAAAAACACTATTTTGTGAAGTAGCTAACATAGCATAATCAGATGCAGCTTTATTTTAGTAACAGTAACAGCATTTTCTCCATCATACAGTACATTTTAAAATTAATTGCATGCCATTTATCAGCACAAGCCATCCAGCATTTAATATGATATTGTAAAATCGATCTCTCTTACTGCAGTGTGTAACAGTGTCTCACAGCAGCCGCCGAGCGAACGCACAGAGTAACGTTATAACATCATTTTCAACACTCTCAAATGTATCTAATATGATAAACAGAGCTGCGTTACCTCATACTCATGACCGGAAAAGCGGAAGCGGCGCCGGCGACTGTGTCATAATAAAAGTCCCGCTGCTCGTGAGGCGTTTGTTGCTCAATCGCTCCAGCTCCTCGATCAGCTCCACAACACTCGCTCCTGCTCTGCTTCACACTACAGTAACGTTAATAATCGCATCCATGAACATGATTTCTTCCCGAGTCCTATCCCGATTGTTTCCACCGGCTGTGATGTGAAGACCACATGTCCCAAGATTCTGCGCTCAAACTTGGCGTCATCAAGCTACGCCTTTGTTTTTAATAGGCCTCTAGCGAGCTCTAGCGGACAGAAATCTTACATATTGCACCTTTAAGCAAACCGCGTAAGTTGAGTGATTAACTAGTTATTTATCAGCTGTCCCGTACATATTTGACATGGTACAATATGTAAAATTAAAATAACTGGCAAAATCATTCATTATAATTCTCTACAGACTTATTTTCTGCTCACTGATCTATAGATTATTATAACAGATCAGTGTTTCCGCCGCCATGTTTCAAATCAAGACGCCTTCCAACGTAACAACTTGTATATCATCTAGAATTGAGTGTTCCTCACTATACAACATCATTCTTGTGCTCTGAACTCATTATTACTATATTTCCGACTCCACATGAAGGGCACATAAGTGTCCAGGAGCAAATATGGCAGATGCATGCTCCAGCTGACCAGCTGCCATTGAGATGAATGGCAATGCATAAGTCCGCACATACAACCAGACTCAGCACTGGGTATGCTGCCCTTATTCATATCTTTATCATGGGGAAAAGTGAATCTGATCTTTTTTTCTTTTCTTTTTTCCCCCTTCATAGGCTTGCATCACACTCTATCCCAGTAGGTGGACATCCCTTATGGACACATTGGCAATAGAATCACCATTGGCCAATATATATATATTTTTAAATTTTGTAGACTTTTGACACATTGAAGCTACGTCTACATTTGAAAACGGCGTTTTCATTTCAAAATGCTCTCCATCCACACTAGCATTTTCCAAAAGTTTCTCATCCACACTGAAACGTTGGAAAACACTAAATTCATCTTACTGCGTAAGCGTAAAACATCATAAAAGTTCACCGAGATGATACAGACAGACATAATCAAGTTCTCACACTACTGGCAGGATCATTTTATTTAGCAAAATATCTCAACATTCACTGATGCGTCCAGGTTGCATTCGGTCACCTTTATATGTTTGGTCTGAAACACAACTGCCCTCATGTTTTGCCGCTGGACAGCAATTGCGAGTAAATTTCCTGTCATCTTTGCAGGACTGCGATATGAACAGTGTACAAAAAGCATATCTTTAGCACCAGTGTGAAAGTGAATAGCACATAATAGTGGTATCAAATACCTCCATTTTCACAGTCCACACTACAAAGCAAAAACTCAAATTTAGGGAAAGCGTTTTCAAAAAGCTCAGTTTTCGCAGGACAAAAACGCCATCTCAGTGTGAACAGAAGGCAAAAACGGAGAGAAAAAGATGAGTATACACAAAGATCCTTGACGTTTCGTGGCCTTCATGCTGCATATTTTGAAGGATACATCAAGAGTATCCTTTGTGTCCTCTAGTCAAACGCAATTCTTTGCTCACATTCCAATCCACGGTAAAAAGGGCTGAAAATGAGCCGACACTGAGGTTGCTTGAATTCATTATGAAATCTAAAACAAAAAAATATTTCTGAGATGAAAGGACTATGTTTTCTTTTGTTGTAAACTGACTGCTTAACAATAAACATTAAACCTTTATGACATAGTCATGTGACTTACTACACCATCTCATTAATATGGCGTAGGAAACTCTGAAGTGACCCGAGTATATCTTCAGCTGGATTCTTAATTGATAATGTGCTGTTTTGACACTGCGGTCATCAAGTCTAATTAAGGCAGGCATGTGTGATGTTTAGGCATTGAGTGGGCAGTTCTTATCCATACTGATCTAACACCCAGTGGAGAAAAGAGGTGAGAAAATGTGCCTCCAACTGTAAGCTCAAATATAGGGGTGAATTCAGGTTGATTGGGACACTTTTCTCCAGTCAATTCAAAGACAAAAAGTGTCCCGATCGACCTAAATTCACCCCTACCTAGACAAGCATCATAACCTTGTGAGGTTAATAGTATCAGCAAAAAGTTTGAGGCCGACCTGATCCTGAGAACTAGAGACAGGTCAGCAGAAATTGAACAGTTTGATTCTTATCAAGAATGAACTGAGGCCCTGTTCACACCAGAGGCGAGGGAGGCAGTGCCTCCTCAAACTGAATGAGGAAGTAATCCACATTACAAACATAAAGAAATGCAAATATTATAAAATGTGACAGTAAAAAGTGTGTAAATCTGTAGATTTTCTAAAATAACACTGTCCAACAGCGACACCAGCAGGTTAAGTTACAGCGGGAGGCAGTGTCTGTCTTGCCTCCCCTGAGCCTATTGAGTTTTAACAGACACCCCAAAGCATGCAGTGGGTTTGTGCGAGGTGTGATTGAAAATGAATGGAGGAAAGTCATGTGAGAGGAGGCAATGCCTCCAGCATGCTATGATTGGATTTGATTGGTTTGCGCGATAAATCCCGGCTCTTGTTTTTGTGCGCATTTGTAAATCGGTCCCAATTAACAAAATGATGACGTCAAAAGACCTTATTCAGAGCAGCACCATGACAGGTATGAAAGTGAGGCTGTGAAGGATAGATTCATATCTGTTTATAAGCTCCTAGATCACTTATAATTTTCCACATCTCATGTTGTCTGAAGTTTTCTGTCTACATAAACTTCTTGGAAAGATATTTTTTGCAATGTTTCGTCAGCAAAACAATCCAAAAACACATTATAAAACAATAAAAATAAATGTCTGTCCCTCACAGCCTCACTTTCATTCCCGTCAAAAATCAAAGATGGCGCTGCGGTGAATAAGGTCTACGGGAAGACTGTTTAAAAAGTAAGTACACAACTCACCCACTTAGATATCACTGCTTTATGTCACGTCAAAATCAAAAATGATCACATCTTCATGTCTGTGACCAGTGTTTACTGAGCTTTGATGACTGATGAAAATACTATTAAAAGGAACAGCTGAACATCAGTTCACAAATCAAATGTTTTGTTTAAATTGTTACTGTCTTTAGTTATTATTTCCGAATAAAACTCAAGATTTATACTTGGTTTTAATACGTAGAACATTAATAACATTGTTTAATGTACAAATAAAAAATAGAATTGCATTTGTTTTTTTAGGAAATGTAAATTTATGTTTATTTAACCAGGAAAATGTGACAACATTAAGTGTAACTGGGACATGAATTTGGATTTGATTTATATATATATATATATATAACACATTAAGTGACGACTTTGTCTCCTCATTTATGAACACCACTGTACGCCAATGGTTCGTCAATTCAAAAAGATGTGTTTTCGTCATTCCAATCAGAAGTGGATGACCCTAAATAAGCATAAATGGTGGAGCTTGACGACTTCCAGAGGTAGTCAAAACCACGTTCAGCCAGATTGATTTCGTAGAGTAGGGGTTGAATGTGTTCGAATGTGTCTCGGGCTGACCACTTGTGATCAGATCACTGAAAACGCATCTTAATACCAGGTGGAAACAGCATCATTTATCTGTTTTCATCCAGAATAGACACACAAGAAGACGTCAACTTATGGACTACATGTACTACATGAAAAGCAGTATAAGAAATGAGTACGTCTGAATTCACAGTATTCATAAAACAGGTGAAAAGTACCAGATGACCTACTTCTGCTGACGTTTTGAAGTGTGCATCCAATGGACTCTTTGCTCTCCCATGAGGCCACAGGAGAGGAGCTGTGAATGGCACGAGGTGCTGGACTATTTGAAGCTCTGTATGTTTTTTAAAGGCTTTTTAGATTGAGAGTTTCTGAATTATGTAACCTTAAAAATAATCTTTCTGTGGTTACAGGGATCATTCACCCAGAAATGATCATTCTGTCATCATTTACTCACCCTCATGTCTTTCAAACCTGTATGACTTTCTTTCTTCTGTGGAACAGATAGAATGTATTGAGAGAAATGTCTATACAATTGAAATCAATGGTCACAAAAACTGTTTGGTTACCAGCATTCTTCAACAAATCTTCTTTTGTGTTCCACAGAAAAAAAGAAAGTCATACAATTTTGGAACAACATGAGTACAGAATGACCATTTTTGGGCAAACAAACCCTTTAATTGTGATGAAAGAAAACTAATATGTGACCCTTGACCACAAAACCAATAATAAATCACACCGGTATACAGGCCTGGTTACTTTTAAAATCTATTTCACTACAGATTACAAAATACATGCTTTAAAAAGTAATTTGTAACGTATTTTGTTAGATTACCCGAATTTTGTAACTTAATCTAAATACTTTAGAATACTTTGGAATACTAATAAGCATGTAGGCTAACACAAAAACAAGGTAATTGAGTTTTTATCTGACAATTCTGACTTTTTTCTCAGAATTGGTGATGATATAAAGTTGCAAATGTGAGTTATAAAGTCAGAATTGTGAGATATAAAGTCTCGATTTTCCAGAACAAAAGTCAGAATTGTGAGAAATATACCAGAATTGTAAGATCATGCAATTCTGACTTAATTTGTAATTGTGAGTTTACAGTAAATCTCCCAATTTTGTCTTTATAAAACGCAATTGTGAGTTTAAATCTTGCAATTCTGAGCAACAAAAGTCAGAATTGTGAGATAAAAAGGTCACGATTACCTTTTTTTACAATTACAAGGGACTCACAAACAACTATCGCAAAACATGATCATTGGATCATTCAGGTAACGACAGACCGTTAAGATTCAAGGATGTGTCAATTTTTGAGTGGGGCAATTGTTATAAATTCAGTCATTTTGTCTTGTGGAGTGTATGTAAACATCTGTTATGTGAAATAAGCTTATTCAGGACAGCATTAAATAAAAATAACATGCAATTTTTATGATCCCTCTTATTTTGTTAAAATTATTAAAATGTTGTATATTCTGCAAGGGGTATGAAACTTATTAGCAGAACTGTAGCGTAGCTTAGGATGCTTTTGCAGCGTCAGAGAATCACCAATTGCTGTTTACATTTAATTGCTCGTCACAGTTTATATTAATCTTTAAATGAAATAAATGGTATTAAAATTCAAAGTAATCACTTTGGTAATCTAAAATACTTTCCAAATGTAACTGTAATTTGATTACCACACTCTAAAAAATGCTGGGTTAAAAACAACCCAAGTTGGGTTGAAAATGGACAAACCCAGCGATTGGGTTGTTTTAACCCAGCGGCTGGGTTAAATGTTTGCCCAACCTGCTGGGTAGTTTTATTTAACCCAAATATTGTTTAAAAATTACTGTATTTCTTGCTTAAAATGAACCCAAAATATGTTGGAAATTAACATTTATTAATATGTTTAATAAACAAACATTTATTAATACTTTTTTTGAATAATATTTAAACAATAAACATTTATTAAATTGCTTATTAATAAATGCTCATCTTTTTGATTATTATTGTTGCCTCTAGTAATTATGAGTCTGATTTTTAATTTCCAACCTATTTTGGGTTCATTTTAAGCCAGACATATAGTCATTTGTAAACAATTGTTGGGTTAAATAAAACTACCCAGCAGGTTGGGCAAACATTTAACCCAACTGCTGGGTCAAAACAACCCAATCGCTGGGTTTGTCCATTTTCAACCCAACTTGGGTTGTTTTTAACCCAGCATTTTTCAGAGTGCACCCATTTAAAATGTAAATGTAACTGTAATGAAATAGTTAGTCAAATTTTGTATTTTAAATACGTAACTAAGTTACATGTATTTTGTTACTCCCAAACCCTGCCGGTATATTTGTAGCAATATCCAACAATACATTGTGTGGGTCAAAATTATCATTTTTCTTTTATGCCAAAAATCATTAGGATATTAAGTAAAGATCATGTTCCATGAAGATATTTTGTACATTTCTTACCGTAAATATATCAAAATGTATTTTGTGCATTGCTAAGGACTTAATTTAGACAAATTTAAAGGTGATTTTCTCAATATTTTGATTTTTTTGCACCCTCAGATTCCAGATTTTCAAATAGTTGCATCTCAGCCAAATATTATCCTATCTTATCAAACCAAACATCAACAGAAAGCTATTTTTTCAGCTTTCAGATGATGAATAAATAAAAAAAATGACCCTCATGACTGGTTTTGTGGTCCAGGGTCACATATGTGTGCGTGACGATCCTTAAAACATGTTACTGATGGATGCATAATGAAAACATACCGAATATGAAGAACGGTCCAGTCAATGAAATTAAAGCTGTAGTGAACTTTTAAAGAAAATATATATTATAATGCCACTGATTATAGATCAGTGTTTGCATCTGTTCTTTTGTTTTATTACAAACGTAAAGTGTTTAAATTTGTAATTTTCACCCAGTTTTATTAGTTTCATATCAATTAAACGTTAGCATTCCTTCAGTTTTACATCAGTTAAACGTTAGCATGTTCAAAGTTCAGAGTTTGACGTATTAATAGACATGTCGCCAGATATTTAGGGGCTTTTTTCAAATCCACAAACAATCCAAAACCACCAATGGGGGACTTCACTCGGAGAGAAATGCGAACAGGGTGTTGTGGGATATGTAGTTGTAATTTCAGGCCTTGACGGGAAACGAGTGCGTCTAAGAATCTTGCTTAAACTACAAGTACCGGCTTCGCCGGAAACCCTCCGCGCATGCGCAGAGAAGCAGCGTCGTCAAATGTTTTGTTTCCACGCCATATTTGTTAGCCGGCTAGCGCTCGCTCAAGAGGCGTCGGACTGTATCTCGGCACAATCCGAAATCATCGGTGCTTTCATGAGGAGTATCGACTCCACAACTACATTTTTCCGTGAATACACGCGTCTGTGTTCTCTTAGTCAATGTTTCGGCCTGAAGGTCATCGCAGAATTTGAATAAAAGCGAAGCGATCGAGTCGTGTTCCCCTGAGATCAGAGCAGGACGGTGACTAGCAGGAGCTCGAGCGGATTATTTCTTTTGTCAAACACAGTCTTTCGATAAAATGGCCTGTGGAGCCACTCTTAAAAGGACTATGGATTTCGATCCTCTGATGAACCCGGCGTCTCCGAAGAGGAGGAGATGCGCGCCCCTGTCTCCGTCCAGCTCCGGCGCGTCCCCGCAGAAGTACCTGCGCATGGAGCCGTCGCCCTTCGGCAGGGTGTCTTCAGCCCTCACCACAGGTCAGCCCAGCGCCACTCGATCAAAACTCGAGAATACATGAGTGAAATTATGCTAAACTGTCCGGACGGAGGCGACATCAAACACGCGACTGAATTGAACATCTTTATACACCGAGTTAGAACATCTGATGTAATGTGAAGTTGTTTTCTAATCGAAGTGGGCCAGGAATGCTCAACACAGACGTTTGTGATCTCTGAGGCTTTTGTTATTTGCCCCGATTATTGACGGTGTTTATGAAGCACATGAAAGTATTTGATTTTAAATGGTAATCGTCGGTGATATTGATCAGGGTTTGTGTGTCATGGACTGGAAGTGATGTCGAACTGTCTTCCTGCTGGTGGGTCTGATTATGACAGGGTGACTTTTGTTTGTTTTGTGAAGCTACAGGAAGTGCTAATGCTAGCATTTGTAAACAGCAGAATTAGTGCAACAGCTGGTTTCCGGAAGTAAAAATGCTTTTAAAGTCCGCATGAAACGGAAGTTGCGCTTCTCTATTGTGACGTATATCCGAGTGAAACGCTTCTGGGACAAGAACAAATGTAGGGCGGGGCTTGATTTTGTTCGTGGGGATTTGATTGGATGGTTGTGGTTTGCTATTGGTGGATCTAATGTGAGTGGCAAGTTGCCCCGCCCCCGCGCCAGTTAACACGTCATCAGAGATGAGAGGGAGGGGAGGTTATTTTGATTCATGGATTTGAAACTATAATGAGGCGCATTAGGATAAATATTAGGCCTACATTTAAAAACAAACAAAAAAATAACTGTCTATTTTTGTTCTATGATGAATTTAAATTTTTCCAGCTACAAGGTCATTTATCTTTTGTTGAAGCCATTAGCCCACATTATTATTTTAACTTGTTTGTTAAATAACCGTGTTCAACAGTGGAATTCCAGGTGAAACACATGATTCTGCAGAAATCTACACCAAATCACTGAATAAAAACAAGCAAATTGGGGGAAAGGAACTCTCCCTGTGCTGTTAATTTATGTAATATGCATATTTCGCAATAAATAGAAAATCTATTGTTTTTGTCTGTTATATAGGCTAAACTTTTTTTTTTTATAAAGGGTGTGCGATATCACGATTAAATTGTCACGATCTGCATTTGAAGAGAGATCATAATATCAGGCTTCTCCGTCCCAACATACTGTACAACGCAGCAGTAGGGTTACGCACATGTGACATTGTAGTTATTCACAATCACAAAAGTTTATTATTTGCATGCATTTTAGAGTCTTACAAGTTAAACAATTTATTCACACTCTGTTCTGTGAGCACACACACACTAAAAGTGTGTCAAACGGCATGTGAGTACTGAATTAAGTTATCTTTTGTGTCGTCTTGTGCTGAAACTAGGGTTGCGCAATTAACTGTAATTGATTTTTTTTGAATGCGATGATTATGAAAACAAGATAATTCATGTAAAAAGTTTATTGTGCCGCATTCCATCCAGGGCACATTCCTTTCCTTCCCAGCAGTGCGCTTTCATTCCTCCCTAAAAGCCCAAACTAAACATCCAAATCAGTCGAACAAGTGAGTGATGTGAAATGCAGTCTGCTGTTGCTAATCTGCGGGACGTGTTTGATATTAAACAGTGTTAATAAAGGATTAGTTCAGAATTAAAATTTCCTGATAATTTACTCCATGTCATCCAAGATGTTCATGTCTTTCTTTCTTCAGTGGAAAAGAAATGAAGGTTTTTGAGGAAAACCATCCAAGATTTTTCTCCATATAGTGGACTTCACTGGGGTTCAACGGGTTGAAGGTCCAAATGTCAGTTTCAGTGCAGCTTCAAAGAGCTCTACATGATCCCAGACGAGGAATAAGAGTCTTATCTAGAGAAACCATCGGACATTTTCTAAAAAATAATAATAATAATATACTTTTTAACCACAAATGCTCGTCTTGCGCTGCTCTGTGATGCTCCACGCATGACGTAATCATGTTGGAAAGGTCACGCGTGATGTAGGCGGAAGTACCGAAAAACAAATTTTCTCCAACTTCAAAATCGCCCGACATCGTTATTTAACCTTTTTTTTGTAAAGGCCATTTGGCTTAGTCTTTGCACGTTCACTTTGTAAACTCTGGATCGGTACTTCCACATGATCTTTCCAACATGATTACGTCATGCGTGGAGCATCACAGAGCAGTGCAAGACGAGCATTTGTGGTTAAAAAGTATATTATTATTATTTTTTTTTTTAGAAAATGGCCGATGGTTTTTCTAGATGAGACTCTTATTCCTCGTCTGGGATCATGTAGAGCTCTTTGAAGCTGAACTGAAACTGACATTTGGACCTTCAACCCGTTGAACCCCAGTGAAGTCCACTATATGGAGAAAAATCCTCGAATGCTTTCCTCAACCATCATTTCTTTGCAACTAAAGAAAGACATGAACGTCTTTGATGACATGAGGGTGAGTAAAAAAAAAAAAGTACTCATCCTCATGTCATTCCAAACCCGTAAGACCTTCGTTCATCTTCAGAACACAAATTAAGATATTTTAGATGAAATCTGAGGGTTTCTGAACCACACATAGGCAGCAACGTCATTACATCTTTTGAGGTCCAGAAAGGCGAGTGAAAACATGAACACACTGGAGAGCCGCTTTATAGTATAAACTGAATTTGTCACGTTGCATTTGTACAAACTGTAATGAATGATACAGAAAGATTGAACAAGTTGAAAATTGTGCACTGGTTTTCAGGTGAACTGGTGTAGTATATGAATGCTTTTCTTCATTCTTCCAGAGCAAATCCTGAGCAACATCAAGCAGGAGTACAAGCGCATGCAGAAGAGGAGACATCTGGAGAGCAGCTTCCAGCAGAGCGACTCCGGCTGCGGCCTCGACTCCCAGCCGCACGCCTCCATCAGCAGCAGCACAGCCGCACTGCCAGGTACTGCAGCGTCCCGCAGAAAACCCCTGGGTCCTGCTGCTCTGTACCTTACTCCAAATGCATACGCTCAGGTCTGTCAGCAGTGGCAGCTAAGCCATTCAGATACTGGCCTCACCACCGTCTTGCTTGAAAGATCAGTCCGTGTGCTGGGATCAGTTGTTCTGAAGCGGTCACTGCTAATGACATCAGCCGGCCCTGATTTGATCCAAACTTTTAAGCAAGCAACATATTGCAAATGTAGATCCATTTAGAGCTGCCTGATTATTCGTTAAAAGATTCAAACACTCACGTGATCTTATACCTAAATGACAGCGGTTTGTCTCTATTAAAGCTTAGACAAGTATGATCACAGCCAACATCTGAGCCAGAGAGAGCCGTTGTCGTGTATAGATATGAAACAGTAACATTATTTCTCTTACAATAAGTCATATCACAGAAGTACTGGGATAAAAGGTTTATAGTTCAGATATAAACACTGATGTCTGCAGTAGTGATCAAAATAGAGTAAATCACCTTTTGAAAGTAACTTGATGCTTCAAATAAGGATTGTATTAGTTACACTGTTACACCAGTAGGTGGAGACAAGGGACTGTTAAAAAATGTGTTTGTCACAGAATCATTCATTCAAGAGAATCATTCCAAAATTGATTCATCAATTCATCCAGTAATGAAAGTCTTTGAGTGAATCGCTGAATCATTTATTCACTGTTTTTTTCTTTTTCTTTTTTCTTTTTAATAAATCAAATTAGAAAGCGCCATGAAGCAGGTTGTCTGAAGTAAACCAGTAAACTTTTTAGTGGTTGGTAGTTAAATTTGTTAAAAATAAAAAAATCAAACAAACCTAATCAAAATAATAAAACCAAATCGATTTTAAAATTTGATTCTGAATCATTGAAAAAAGAATCACAATTCATCTGATATCAAATCCATTACAAAATGATGTCACTTCCTGGAGAAGGATGTTAAAAAAGGAACTGACTTTTGATATTAGAAGTATTAGGAAAAACCCTAAAAGGTTGTGAAGTGAAATAAGGACCTATACATTGATTATTTTGTTGAAACTAGAGATGCACTGATGTACCTGCCACTGATATTTATAATTTTGATCAATTTATTATCGACTATAGCATGACAAACAGATCAATATAGTTTATTTATTAACTTTGTGGAGGCACTGAGTTGTGTCAAGTCTTTGTTTATTAAAGAAATATGTAATGTTAACAGAGATTTATAGCAAAAATAACCTTAAGGCTGTCATGTTGTCTTGTTTGTATTTTTTTATGATGTTAAATGGATCCAATCTATGTTCAATGAATTTGTTTGATGCAGCAATGAACTAGCTAGTAATAATACTTTGAACTTTGCTAATTTAAAACATGATCAAAACAATCTATTTTTATGACAAAAATTCAAATAAGTGAACAAGTTACAAACACTGCTAATGGCCAATAGTTATTAAAATTGCCAAAACTAAAATCCTACCAGCGTATCCCATGAAACCATTTGATTCAAGACGGGAAAAACAAATGAAAATGCCCAGAATATATTTTTATTGTCTGTCTTTCCTAATTTAAGGCTGTTATTTTCATCCTTAAAAACTGTGGTCAATATTTTATCCAGTATACAGTGAATGGCTCATGATGAGGAATAAAGTGTGGATTGAGCGGCCGTCATTCGTAAACGGCCCTGTTTTCTCCGGCTGGACTGACTGACGCAGGCGCTCTCTCTCCCGCAGGCGTCTCCTCTGGATCGGCGTCCCCCTCCAGACGGGAGCAGCCGCTGTTCACGCTGAAGCAGGTGGGAATGATCTGTGAGCGTCTGCTGAAGGAGCGCGAGGAGAAGGTCCGGGAAGAGTACGACGAGATCCTGACAACCAAACTTGCAGGTATCAGCTGTTTAAAAAAAAAAGTTTTCATTCCCTCATAAGAATACATCCACAGTTTCAGGGCTTGACGCTTGCTTTCCCCGAAGGCTCACATGCTCTTAAAGGGATAGTTCACCCAAAATTGAAAATTATCCCATGATTTACTCACCCTCAAGCCATCGTAAGTGTATATGACTGTCTTCTTTCAGACGAACACAATCTGAGTTATATTAAAAAATATCCTGGCTCTTTCAAGCTTTATAATAGTTGTTTGAAGCCCAAAAAAATTCATCCAGCCATCATAAAAATAATCCATACAGCTCCAGGAGGTTAATAAAGGCCTTTTGAAGCGAAGCGATGCGTTTTTGCAAGAAAAATATACATATTTAAAACTTTATGAATTCAAATATCTAGCTTCCGGTGGATGATCGTATACACGCTGTACAAGTTGACTTGCGCCACAAGAATAACCTGTGATGTGATGTGATGTGTGACGCAGGATGTAGGCGTGTCATAAGCTTAAACGCCTCTTGCGGTTCAAACAAATAGAGCTGTGCATTAAACTCGAGCTCCTCTTATATCGAAATCCTCAAATTTCTCTTTAAAAATTATCGTTTTAGACTTATAATCGTGACAGGTGTTTTTTGCTCTATCCTCTGTGCTTCTGCGTTCGTCATTACGTCATGCATCGGGTCAGAGGTCACTCTTTCTCCGCAAATCTGTTCAACGATTAATCACGATTAATATAAACGTTTTTATATTATGAAAAGTTTTACATGTTTATTTTGTTTAAAAAAAAACACGTACATACGTACAGTACAGACCAAAAGTTTGGAACCACTAAGATTTTTAATGTTTTTAAAAGAAGTTTCGTCTGCTCACCAAGGCTACATTTATTTAATTAAAANTTCCTAATTTAAGGCTGTTATTTTCATCCTTAAAAACTGTGGTCAATATTTTATCCAGTATACAGTGAATGGCTCATGATGAGGAATAAAGTGTGGATTGAGCGGCCGTCATTCGTAAACGGCCCTGTTTTCTCCGGCTGGACTGACTGACGCAGGCGCTCTCTCTCCCGCAGGCGTCTCCTCTGGATCGGCGTCCCCCTCCAGACGGGAGCAGCCGCTGTTCACGCTGAAGCAGGTGGGAATGATCTGTGAGCGTCTGCTGAAGGAGCGCGAGGAGAAGGTCCGGGAAGAGTACGACGAGATCCTGACAACCAAACTTGCAGGTATCAGCTGTTTAAAAAAAAAAGTTTTCATTCCCTCATAAGAATACATCCACAGTTTCAGGGCTTGACGCTTGCTTTCCCCGAAGGATCACATGCTCTTAAAGGGATAGTTCACCCAAAATTGAAAATTATCCCATGATTTACTCACCCTCAAGCCATCGTAAGTGTATATGACTGTCTTCTTTCAGACGAACACAATCTGAGTTATATTAAAAAATATCCTGGCTCTTTCAAGCTTTATAATAGTTGTTTGAAGCCCAAAAAAATTCATCCAGCCATCATAAAAATAATCCATACAGCTCCAGGAGGTTAATAAAGGCCTTTTGAAGCGATGGGTTTTTGCAAGAAAAATATACATATTTAAAACTTTTATGAATTCAAATATCTAGCTTCCGGTGGATGATCGTATACACGCTGTACAAGTTGACTTGCGCCACAAGAATAACCTGTGATGTGATGTGTGACGCAGGATGTAGGCGTATCTTGCGGTTCAAACAAATAGAGCTGTGCATTAAACTCGAGCTCCTCTTCTTATATCGAAATCCTCAAATTTCTCTTTAAAAATTATCGTTTTAGACTTATAATCGTGACGGGTGTTTTTTGCTCTGTCCTCTGTGCTTCTGCGTTCGTCATTACGTCATGCATCGGGTCAGAGGTCACTCTTTCACCGCAAATCTGTTCAACGATTAATCACGATTAATATAAAAGTTTTTATATTATGAAAAGTTTTACATAATGTGTTTTTTGGATTTAAAAAAAAAACACGTACATGTGTACATTTACAAAAAATATGAAAATAAATAATTTTATATAATTCAAATGCTTTATTTATATATATATATGTATTTCTTAAGTATATGCATGTATGAGTTTATAAATAAAAAAAGAAATATGCATGGTACACACACACATTATGTAAACAAACTTTTATTTTGGATGTGATTAATCATTGAACAGCCCTATTATTATAGTTAAGTTTTAAATATGAATATTTTACTTACAAAAACCCAAACTTGAAGGTATCAGCTGTTTAAAAAAAAGATATGATAAAATAAGAATACATCCACAGTTTCAGGGTTTGACGATTGAATTTGGAGACATACAAAAAATTAAGAGGTGAAATAAAAATGTTTCAAAAATGCATTTTGCCTTTAATAAAGGAAATTACAAGCAAAATTATTTAATAGAATACAAAAGTACACTGATTTAAAAATATTTCTGCCTCAAACAGAATTGAATAGTTTATAGGCATAATAAGCAGATTATTGTGCCAATACTAGTTTGTTTATATATATATATATAATATGCAACATTTAATTATAAATGAGCCCAAAATCTCAACTCTTATTTTGAAATGATTTTGCTTTACTATTGCTGCTGTTCATTAAAACAGATAAGGGAGGTCAAATACACACTCTTACATCCATCTACATCATATAACAATATAAACACCATGACGTAAATATTGTCATAATTCATCAACAGTGTGTTATTCAGTGATTCTGAACTGCTCTGAAACTGTGAGTTTTGCCTTTGAAACATGCAGTGCCATTACAAAAACCAGAAGCGATCTCCTGTGCAGGCGTGTGTTTGTTTGTGCGTGACGGGGTTGTCGTCTTGTCTTTCCAGAACAGTACGATGCTTTCGTGAAGTTCACCCATGACCAGCTGATGAGGCGGTTTGGAGAGCAGCCTGCCAGCTGTAAGTGTCCCCTCTCGTCTCATTCAGACGCTTGTTCTCTCTGTCTGCCTCACACGCTGATGCTGATGTTGTCGTTGTGCAGATGTGTCCTGAGTGGCCGTGCTGTCGGGCGTCCTCGTGTCCTGTGGTTGGTGCCGTGTCCAGTGGATCTCTGCCTGTGTGAGCTCCTGACACTCAGACCGGCTCCGGCTGGATCTCCAGCAGTGCCAATCGCATCTTTTCCCCCGCTGGGCACAGAGTATGTGTCAGGCTTCTGTCAGTGCGTAACCACTCTCTCTCTCTGCAGCAGCTGAGTGCTTCCTGCCGTCGTCAACGCCCATATATGGACCTTTGCAACTATTATTCAAATCAGTGGCTCTTGTGTCTCTCTTACTGAACCCTGGATATTTATTAGGCTTTGACGATGCCTTTTATACAGTCACCTGTCATTTCATCCTCATTTTTTTTGTTTGATTTTGTAAAATGCCTTTTATTCATTGCAAATGATGATAAATGTGAGACTGTGTGAAATAAACTTTGGGAAGGTGTATCTCGGAGACTGCTGTTCATAGCTTTGTGTAAATACATCCTGGCTTTCATCTGGAGTTTTCCTGTACAAATCGAATACAGCATTTATTTTGATTAGTCTTTTTTCATGCTTTGTATTTATTTTAATTTTTTTTTTTTTTTTTGCCCCTTTCCTCTGCATTATGGTTTTACTGCTCCTGTAGTTCAAATGACTTTATGTTGGGAAAAGTATACACAAATAAAAATGTTTACATAACTAGTGTTTGTTCTTGCTATTGTTCGTGTACTAGACTCCTAAGTTCACATGTGTACTCAGGTCTTAAACACTTAAAACTGTCAACTGAGATTAAATTGATAAAGTACTTCTTAAGAAGCACATTTAATCACTGCGCTCTGATTTTTCATCATGTTTGAAGTGATGATCGCTCACAGGTCTTGCACAGGTGCCCTAGAATCAATAGGCTGGTTTGATTTTAAGTTTTTTCTGTAATGATTTCAGCTCTTTTGCCAACAAAGACCCGCCTCCTTTGCTGAAACTCCGCCCTCTAAAGGCATGCCAGCAAAATGATTGACAGGCAGAGAGCAGGTCTGATTTGCTGAAAACGACTGATAACAGAATTCTTTCTAAATACTTCCATTAAACAAGCATTTTCTGTCAAGTTTCTTCGTAAAAGCGCTGTACAAATAAACCTGAATCGAATTAGATGTTATTCTATACGATTTTTATAACTTTATTTTGGCACCGGAACTGTTTGTACAAACACTTTATATACTGTACCCATCAAAAGTTTGGACATTACTATTTTTAATGTTTTTGAAAGAGTCTCATGCTCATCATTCAAGCCTGCATTTATTTGATGAAAAATACAGTAAAAACAGGAATATTGTGAAATTTTTAAATGTTTTTCTATATTAATATTCTTTAAAATATCATTTGTGATGCAAAGCTGAATTTTCATCAGCAATTATCAATGTTGAAAATGTTTTTTAATTTACTCTTAATTCTTTGATGAATAAAAAGTTAAAGCATTTATTTAAAATAGAAATCTTTTATAACAATATACACTACCGTTCAAAAGTTTGGGGTCAGTATTTTTTCTGTTTTTGAAATAAATTAGTACTTTTTTTCAACAAGGATGTGTTAAATTGATAAAAAGTTATAGTAAAGATTATATTGTTAGAAACTATTTCTGTATTGAATAAATGCTGTTATTTTAACTTTTTATTAATCAATGAATCCTGATAAAAGTATCACAGATTCCAAATATTAAGCAACACAACTGTTTCCAACACTGATAATGTATCAAATCAGTATATTAATAAATCATCATATCAGAATGATTTCTGAAGGATCATGTGACTCTGAAGACTGGAGTAATGATGCTGAAAATTCAGCTTTGATCAAAAACAGCTGATTTACATTGGAATAATATTTCACAATATTACTGTTTTTTCTGTATTTTTGATGAAATAAGAGCAGCCTTAATGAGCATAAGAGACTCTTTCAAAAACATTAAAAGAAGTAATGTGTCCAAACTTTTGATAGGTACTGTATGTAAAGTGTTTGTAGGTTTTATAAAACAGTTCTGGTGCCGAAATAAAGTTATAAAAATCATATAGAATAGCACAACTATAATGATAACGGCACGCAGGAATGATATTATTGGGAATTACTTTCAGATTCAGAAGGATTTTTTTTCCAGCTGATGAATGATAAAAACATTGACAGCCAATCAGAACCCAGCCTGCTTTAAAGAGCATTTAAAGTGACAGATGACAAAACTGCAGCATGCTAATATACAGTACAGTCCAAAAGTTTGGAACCACTAAGATTTTTAATGTTTTTAAAAGAAGTTTCGTCTGCTCACCAAGGCTACATTTATTTAATTAAAAATACAGTAAAAACAGTAATATTGTGAAATATTATTACAATTTAAAATAACTGTTTTCTATTTGAATATATTTCACAAAGTAATTTATTCCTGTGATGCAAAGCTGAATTTTCAGCATCATTACTCCAGTCTTCAGTGTCACATGATCCTTCAGAAATCATTCTAATATGCTGATCTGCTGCTCAAGAAACATTTAATGTGTACAATTGTACAAAATATTTGTGTACAATATTTTTTTTCAGGATTATTTGATGAATAGAAAGTTCAAAAGAACAGTGTTTATCTGAAATCTAATCTTTTGTAACATTATAAATGTCTTTACTGCCACTTTTGATTGATTTAATGCATCCTTGCTGAATAAAAGTATTCATTTCTTTAATTTCTTTTCAAAAAAATAAAAATAAAAATTCTTACTGACCCCAAACTTTTGAACGGTAGTGTATAATGCTACAGAAGCTTTGTATTTCAGATAAATGCTGTTCTTTTGAACTTTCTATTCATCAAGGAATCCTGAAAAAAAAAGTACAAAACTGTTTTCAACATTGAAAATAATCATAAATGTTTCTTGAGCAGCAGATCAGCATATTAGAATGATTTCTGAAGGATCATGTGACACTGAAGACTGGAGTAATGATGCTGAAAATTCAGCTTTGATCACAGGAATAAATTACTTTGTCAAATATATTTAAATAGTACACAGTTATTTTAAATTGTAATAATATTTCACAATATTACTGTTTTTTACTGTATTTTTAATTAAATAAATGTAGCCTTGGTGAGCAGACGAAACTTCTTTTAAAAACATAAAAAATCTTAGTGTTTCCAAACTTTTGGACTGTACTGTATGTATATATATATAAGTACTAATATATTTATCAGTATAGTTATGGTTCTTGGTGTGAATAGGCCTTTACACTTATGACGTTTCCAGTTAAAAATGCCTACAAAAAAATTCTTATAAATCTCTTTCCGTGTTATTTATTACCAAATTTTGGATTCAATCAACTTGTTTTCTTTCAATTAGGGCAAGTTCAGGGTCAACAAAACATTCGGGGTCAATCATCCTGAAAAACACTAGACTGGGAAGAGGCTAGGCAAAGAGAAGGACCATCAACCACTGATTCTCCACAAGATGGAGGACTGTAAAGCATGATCCATTTCTACCTTCACAACTTCATAGCTGCACAACTCAGTCATACTTAAAGTAGCTATAGCAATACAAAGGAGTTATATATTTTGTATTGCATGTATTAAATTTTGTATTAAAATCTAATTTTATTTAATCACAACAAAATGCTATTAAACACAATACATACTCTGGTGGAAATTACATCATGACAGGACCATAACCACAAAAAAACTCCTTTGATAATCAGTTCAAGAAGCTATAAAGCTGTGAAAACAGAAGTACTGATGACTTTTATTTTGAAAACAGGCACAGGAATGACAGTAGCTGACTTCAGGAAGCTCAAACTTGCGTCCTCACAGAAAGAGCACGAGGATACTGATCAATGACATTTCATTTTCATTCAATGTTTTCATTCCTGATGTAGTTTAATGTGAATCTCGCGCGCACATGGCGTGCTTCTTCAGGAGGAGTGTGGCGCTGCAGGTACGCGCAGCGCGCGTCTGATTCACCTCATGATACACTGTAACATTAATAAAGTCGCTCTGGGTCTCATTTGACTTGTTTTGCAGCTTTCAAAGGTGGTCGGAGTGTCTGAAGATGCTTTAATACCCCTGATCTCTGCAGTGCCAGTGTCAAAGAAACAGTAAGAGCGAATATTCAAACACCCTATAAATCCATACACTCATTTTTTATTTTAAGAAATAAGATAATATTACATTGAGAAAAAAACAACAAAAACAGGCCAAAGCCAGTAACTACAAAGAAAACAGACACTCACAAGACAAAAGGAAAATTCTTTTCCAAATTTCATAAATTTAGAGAGTAAAATATTTTATGTGATTAAAAAAAAAAAATTTATTTATTAACTTCTCTTACTTTAATTAAAATGCAAAATCTCTAGGGCAACAGCCAAGTCTTTCTTCAATAAATGTTGTTCAGGATAGAATTCCAATAGAATTTCCCCTGACGGGTACAGCAAAGTTTTATATTCATAAGACAAAAATAACTCAAAAGAAACCCTCATATATTACCTCACAATACATTTTGAAACTCTTTCGAACATGAGATCACAGAACAAAAAGCTTATAAAAACAATAGAAATTCTAAAGCTTTTCAAATTCATGGAACTGCCCTAATAATATGTAGCACTTTTTATCCTATTTTTGTATTTTAGTTATTGTTGGTACTCTTTGTTTTATATGCTCTGATATGTCTTATATTTGTCTTGTAAAATAAAAATAAAAAATAAAGTTATACAGCAGCTTGTGATGACGTCAGTAGATGTGTGACGTGCTTAAATCAGTATAAAGTCACTTCATCAGCTCCTCCAGCTGTGGTGTCAGGTCTGTCTGATGCACTGATGCAGTGTTTGTGACCTCAGGACGACCTCTGACCTGCGTGTGTCGGTCAACAGTCTGCTGCAGAGAGGAGCTGTTGCTCCTGATGGAGACCTGCAGACCCAAACACAAGCGCTGGCCAATCAGGTGAGCATTTACATTTACATTTATGCATTTGGCAGACGCTTTTATCCAAAGCGACTTACATTGCATTATACTATACATTTGTATCTGAGTATGTGCAATCCCTGGGATCGAACCCATGACCTTGGCATTGCTACTGCCATGCTCTAACCACTGAGCTACAAGAAAATGAGCAGACGCTCGGGAAGGATTGACAGACAGGAATACAGTCTGTTCTTGGGAAAACTATGATGACTCTTTTTTCCCTGTGATATGAATGTTTTTATGTATGCTCATGTTTAAAGAGTAAGTTCTGGAGGGATCTTGTGTCTCTTCTCCGCTCTAGATCAAACGGGACGCTGTCGTGGAGGAGGTCGTCGCTGGTCGAGGAGTGATTCACTTCAGATTAAACAAACTGATCCTGGCGCAGGTGAACAGACGCTTCTCACAGACATGAGGAAACAAACATCATAGACATAACTCTATAATTACATTATAAGTCTCCCCAATCATTGTTGATGTACATGACTTATCATTTTGTCGTTTTGTGGTTTGTCAGCTTGAAATGAAGTCAATGCTATATGTAGGCCTGTTGCAATTATTGATTAATTGATCATGGTTGTTCGATCTAATCACAGTTATTTGAGAGAACTGCAATAATTGTGCAGTTTAAATTTCACATTTTGCCAAAGAATATAAAAAACGCAGTTGAAAAGTACATAAAGATAGTCAAAGGTTTTCCTTCATACGAAATGAAGGTTTGAGGGTTTAATCAGACATATATAGTATATTATATTATATTATAAATTTCACAGCATTAATCATATGGACCTATTTTGTTATAATTTATTATTATATGCAATTCCAACTTTAAAAAAAATTAAATAAAATCACTGAAATTGACGTACAAAACAGAATTAAATTAAATAAAATTATTTCTAAGAGCACAAAATTCATGATTGTGAAAGGCCATAGCTACATGTAGGGATATGGCATAATAACAACAATAATAATAATAATAATTGCCCTTAAATTCGACATGAAATGAAGATTCATCTAATCTATTTTCTAAATACGTATTATTATGGAAGCTTGCTTTATTCGCCACAGAATAAAAAAACATAATTGCAAAATGTTTTCACATTTTCATGTATTTGTGAGTTTATATCTCGCAATTCTGAGAAATAATTCTGAATTGCAAGGAAATAGTCACAATTTTAAGATTTTGTGGCAGGAACGAGCTTCCATATATTACAGATCTTACTGTGAGCAATTCATCCGTGCATGTTTAATTTTTTAATAATGTTTTGACTTCAAAATATTTAATCAAATTGTAATAACTGTATCTTCCAGTGAAACAACAGGATTCTCCAGTCATTTAGTCTGATTAAAGAGTTAGTTCACCCAAAAATGAAAATTAATTACACACCCTCATGTTCGTTCATCTTCAGAACACAAATTAAGATATTTTTGAGCCATCGGATTTTATCAAAAATATCTCCGCATCCAATCAACAACCGATGCATAGAACCAAATCCTGCCCTACATTTTCTTTTTCGATAATCTTTCACTCAGATGTATGTCACAGTGCAGAAGAAAACACCTGCTTCAGTTTCAGTGTGACTTTAATTTCTCATGCTTTGCTTCCTGTGGCCTGATGTGTGTCACAGAAGCTCTTAGAGCAGCTGCACTCAGAGCCTGACGGGTTCGGCGTGAAGAGTGACCTTCTGCGCCATCTTCAGGGCGGCCGGACGCTTGTGGAGTTCAGGTCGGGTAACACACGAGCCGTTAGTTTAGTTGTCTCTGCAGCGTCACCCACTCAACTCTCTTCTCTCACAGTTCTCCAAACATCGCTAAGAAATTTCATGCCGGACATCTTCGCTCCACTATAATCGGTGAGATCATCATTACTCTGATAAATTAAATGTTAAATGCAGAAAGTTCCTGTTAAACTAGTTCTCTCTGTCACCAGCAGATGGAGCGCTTGAACACAAGATTGATATATGAAACCAGTGGTTTTAACAGACCAGTTCTTCACAAAACAGATGTTTTCAGGTTAAATTATTTGCTTTTTTTGTAGGAAACTTCATTGCCAATCTAAAGAAGTCCTTGGGGAAAGATGTTATTCGAGTCAATTATTTGGGCGACTGGGGAATGCAGTTTGGTGAGTTAACATTATTAACCTGGAGAAGGCAGTAAGTTTAATAAAATGATAATAAGGGCACTTTAAAACACCTGATAAAAGTTCATGGGCATGTTATGTGTCAGCGGCTCTGGTTTGAGTCTGTCACTGGTGTTCGCAGGTCTGTTGGGCGCCGGTTTTGAGCGCTTCGGCTCTCAGGAGAAGCTGAAGACGCGGCCGCTGGAGCACCTGTTTGAGGTCCGTCCTTACAGAGACGTCTGTGTGTGTTTCATCACTCATTGTCACTAGTTGATTTGTTTTCACTGGGGCTGCAGGTGTACGTCCAGGTGAACCGCGAGGCCGAGAGTGACGAGAGCGTGCGTTCGGCCGCTGCAGAGTTTTACAGGCGTCTGGTGCAGCGTGAGGATCAGGCCCTGGAGCTGTGGAGGCAGTTTCGAGAGATCACTGTGGACGAATACAAACGCATCTATCAGGTAATATCATGTGTAATATCAAATTTTCAGTTTATTCACATTTCCGTTTAGGTTTTTTTATGCACACTTAAAATGACCCATGATTTCAGCATTCGATTGGATATCTGATATTGATTCATTTAAACATATTTTAGATGCATCATGTCAATTTTTCTTAAGCAAATGAAAAATCTCTCTCAATTGAAGCTGTAAACTGTACTGGGAAGCCGGTCACAAACACCCGAGTTGCACGTAAAGCAGTTTTCATGAACACACATGTATAAACTGAACTAAAATACTGAACGTAACTCAACATAATGAACTCCGCTCCATCATTTTGAGTTGCTTAGACCCAGAAACACATTTTCAATGATATTATTGTTTCTACTCCAATTTGTTGTTGAAAAATAAATACACATTTAAACAGTGGCTGCCATATAAATATTTTATTATAACATATCTATTCAAACATACATTAAGTTATTAAGAGTGATCTGTCATGCCACACCAAAACATTTGGTAAATACAGAAAAAAAATGATGGTGTTTGTCCTCTCTCAGCGTTTAGGCGTTGACTTTGACCATTTCTCTGGAGAGTCGTTTCATGACGGTCAGACCCAGAATGTGCTGGAAGAGCTGAAGACCAAACGCCTGCTGAAGACCACTGAGTACAGCCACTCCTCTCATGCAGAGCAGAGCTTTTCCGGCCTAAATTAAAGATTTATGTGTTTGAATCACATATATTTTCATCCATTTGGATTACGGTTTTAACATAAACTGATGATAAACTTCATCTAATGCATATTTGTCAGTCATACATAAATGAAACAGGTCAGACTTCTGCACTCGAAACAATCTTTGCATAATTTATTTGCATCAATTTGATTTTATTTAAATCATGTTTTCAAAATCTGTTTATTCAAATAGTTTAGAATCAGCATAAATCTGTTCATTGTGAAAACAATTGCATTCTTTCATGGTTAAAATGACTGATTGTGGAACAGTCAAATGTATGAGATTGAAACAAATTTGATTTACTGATGATAAATATATAAAGCTGGTTGTGTATTTAAAGCTCACCTGCAGTCAATAATTTTATCCCTTAAAACTCATCTTTGATAATCAAAATGATATATTTAAAGGTTTTTTTCCTGTGAAAATAATTTATTCATGCCTTCAAATAGCTTGACCGTAACTCTACACCCTTGCTTCATTTAGTATACGCAGAACTATGAATATGCAAATTAGCAAATACATAAATTATATTAAAACTAATCCAAATTGATGGATTTTAAATTCAATTCAAATACATAAATCTTAAATTTAGTTAATAAATAAACGTAATATTTAATTACATTTGATGTTTTTAAAACGTGTGTGATGGTTAGCGCTGACTGACTGTGATTGGTTGTTGAACAGGAAGGGCACAGGTGTGGTGGATCTGTCTGCGACGGGCGATATGTCGTCTTACGCCACATTAGTGCGCAGTGATGGGACGTCCCTGTACATCACCAGGTGTGCCACACTGACCCACACACACACACGTGTGTTGAGTTTAAAGCGGCACTGTGACGGATCTCACTTCTGTGTGCTTTCAGAGACGTTGCAGCAGCGCTGGACAGGAAGCAGAGGTTTGGCTTCGATGAGATGATCTATGTGGTAAGAACGGTCATGGTTTGAAATCACCGCTGAATCATGTGACTCCTTCACCTTCTGCATCTGCTCCTTGTTCCCTCTTTAAGACAGATAAGAGTCAGACCGTCCACTTCCAGCAGCTCTTTCACATCCTGTCATTCATGGGACACCAGTGGGCAGAGAGGTACTCACACACACACACACACACACACACACACACTCACTCCGTCCCAACCTACCAGATGTGTATATTTAATTTGATTGTGACTCATTTACATATTTTAACGTAACATTTCAGAACTTAATATGAAAAAATTTTAGCAATTCTTAATGTAATCAGTGAACAGGGGAAGAGTGATAATATCTATTAGCTATTATTTTTATCTTGATCACCTGTGGTGTTTTCACTTCATGCTTTAAAATAGTACAGCGTGGCATATGGCGTTCATTAATGACTTGCGGCTACAGTTTCTGTCAGCTGTCTGACTCCATAAACATCATTATTGCTGCTCAAACACTGATCCGGTGGTACCTTCCCCTTCAGGACGGAGACACGCCTTGTCAAAATATACCTTGACAAAACCTAATGGCTGTAAAAAGTAGTAATTCTCTCGTTTGACACACCTACTAACTAAACACCTCACAGTATTATGTGTGTTAGATGTCTTCTTTTGCTTTTTGAAAGAACTTGAAACACTGGTTATCTGCTCATCTCGTGCTGTACTGAGATCTGACACCTAAAGAAAACATAAAATAAAGATCAATATATTTACACATTTTCATACGTTTGCTTCTGAAACAGGTCCTTAGATTCTTTCTAAGGTTTCATTTGTTAAAATTATTTAGCTACATTGACAAGAACTAACAATGAGCAATATATTTTTACAGCATTTATTAACCTTTGTTTATCTAAATTTCAACATTTAATAATACATTAAGATCAAAAGTTGTATCTGTGTAGTTAATGCACTGTGAAGTAACATGAACATTTTTATTTACAAACATTAAAGGTAGGGTAGGTAATTTTCGGAGAGGCTAGCTCCCTTCAGAGCGTCTCCAAAGCCACTCCTCCTCCAAAACACAGCGTCAAGAGAAATGGCTTTAAATTACCTCATGTCTGAAATCACATAACATTACAATAATAATGAACGTAAACAACTTACAGAGCACTGACCTGTACCACCTGACTGCTGCA
The DNA here is from genome assembly GCA_003731715.1 of Anabarilius grahami. Classification (NCBI taxonomy): domain Eukaryota; kingdom Metazoa; phylum Chordata; class Actinopteri; order Cypriniformes; family Xenocyprididae; genus Anabarilius; species Anabarilius grahami. The sequence goes on along the minus strand of RJVU01047119.1, from coordinate 3,199,549 downwards.
GATTCATTTCAGCGTTGATAAGTGTTGCCATTGAAATGCATAAATCCGATTCTGAGGATGTAAACCTCTCTGAGTAGAACGTCACGGGTTGTTGTCATTATTCAGCTCCTCGGGTTGAGTTAGGCAGGTCATTCCACCAGCTTTGAACGGTCAAGGTAAAGGTCAGTGAAAGTGCCTCTTTGGGATGATGGCACCACAAGGAGCCGTTCACTTGCAGAGCACAAGCTTCTGGAGAGCACTTAGGTCTGAAGTAGTGAGTTTAGGTGTAGTGGTGCAGAGCCATTGTTCTGTAGGAACATCAGTGGCTTAGCTGAGACCACAATCAGTTCTGTCTTCACAAAGTTGAGTTGAAGGTGGTGGTCCTTCATCCAGCAAGAAATGTCTGTCAGGCAGGCTGAGATGCGAGCAGCTACTGTCGGATCATCTAGGTGGAATGAGAGGTAGAGTTGAGTGTCAGCAGGATAGCAGTGACAGGAAAAGCCATGTTCCTGAATGACAGATCCTAGGGATGACATGTAGATGGAGAAGAGAAGCGGTCCAAGCACCGAGCCCTGAGGTACTCCAGTGGCTAGATGTTTTGACTAACACTGTATCTACACCGGACGCGACAAAGCGCCCATTGCAAAGCATTTGTCCTTCGTGTCAGTATGTCATAAATAGAACGAGGCATCAGTTTACTGTTGGAGATTTATCGCTCGCGTTGTGCCTCATCCAGTGTAGACAACATCACTGATTATAATGTATTTTGTTGCGTTGTATCGTGCTGCTTGCGTCCGGTGTAGACACGGTGTAAAGGACCTACCTGAGAGGTCAGATTTGAACCAAAGTGCAGTTCCCAAGATGCCCTTTTGTTTTACTGGAGAGTTTCAACCAGGAAAACAAAAGTTTTTATGAAAAACATTGCCTACCCTACCTTGAAGAAATGTTAATAAATGCTGTAAGAATATAAGGTTACACTTTATTTTACAGTGCCGTAGTTACATTGTAATTACTCAAATAAGTACTGAGTACTATTAATTAACTACATGTACTTACTATAGAGTTACAGTTAGGGTTTGGTTTAGGGTTAGTTACTTGTAATTGTGCATAATTTACTGTTATTACTATAGTAAGTACATGTAGTATCGTGTAACTATGGCACTGTAAAATAAAGGGTTACAGAATATATTGCTTATTGTTATTTCATGTTAGTTAATGCAGTAACTAATGTTAGTAAATAAGACCATATTGTAAAGCTACCGATCCTTCAATAAATTTTCTTGTAGTTCACGGGACTAACATGTTCAAATATGAAATTTAATCGTAAGCTTGGTGAACAGCTTTGGAAAATTTGATGTTTCCCATTCAAAGAGAGAGGAGCTGCACTTGCATGACTGAAACAGCTCCCCGAGACGCAAATATGGCTGCCGAGTCAAATGACTTGCCTTAAAGGGACTTTAATGTGACTTTGTGTGTGCTCGGCAGGTGTCATCATGTGGCGTTTGGGCTGGTGCAGGGCATGAGCACGCGCCGCGGGGAGGTGGTGTTCCTGGAGGATGTGCTGGAGGAGGCGCGGAGCCGGATGATCAACAACATGAGGCAGTCCAGAAGTGAGAGACGCTCAGTCTGACCACCATATCAAGAGCACTGATGATCCGCGTCACACCCTCGTTCTAGAGCCACACCTGTTTATAGCTTCTGCACACATGCTCTGGAACAATCGGATGGTGGCTGTTTTTTTTGTTGTTTTTTTTTGTGGGAGACACTGTGAATTAATTTGTGATTTCTAATGGACCCTTTGCACTTTTGCAGAAGTGTTCATAGTTGTGTAAACTACAACAAATATAATATTTGCGTTCTCATTACCTGCAATAGCAAAATAAAAAATCGATGATAGCGTTTCTATGACTTTACAAAAGAAGAATACATTTTTTTAAAGAGGTTATGTTGGTCAGATGAGAGAAAAATTTGCCGTCACTCTCTCAGCCGTTGTGTCAGAAACTCTCACAGCAGTGTTAACTAGTTTACTGTCAATTAATGCCAAGGTAATGAAACACAAAGTATAGTGTTATAAGTGTACAGTACACTTTTTAATAATGAAAATATAAGCAACATTAATAACTGTGGAAACAACATCAAAATCTGTGAAAAGTACAGTAATAAAGACAAGAGGTTCTTGAAGTTCTAATATAATTAAAACTGAATGAAATAATTAGTATATAGACATTTATAAAAAAAAAAACCTACAAAAATGACAAATACACAGCAAAATTTCAAAAATTTTAAAATGAAAACCGAAATTTGTTTTTTTTACATATATGATATTAAAATGAAAACAAAAAAATTACTTGAAATAAAATAAATGTAACCTGGAATGAAAAAAAAATAAAAAATGTTCATCTTCATTAGCTTAACTTGAAGTACTAAAATAACTAAAACTGAAAAAAAATATATATATAGACATTTAGAAAAAGAAAAAAAACTAACAAAAATGGCAAAAATACAAAGCAAAATACTAACATTTTAAAATGAAAAAAATTAATAAAAAATCATTGTTAAATTTCATTGTTAAATGTTAGTGCCGTGAACTACAAGAAAATGTATTGAAGGATCGGTGACTTTACAATAAGGTCTCATTAATTAAAATCAGTTATTACTACATTAACAACTATAATAGTATAACAATGATTCTAAAGTTAATTAAATACTTAATTAATTCTTTTAAATCCACACAGTTGGCCCGAAGTGCTAAACATGGCTAATAACACAATAAAGACAATAAAAATCAATCTTATGAATCAGTGAAATCAGCTTCAAAAGAATGAAATCAAAGCAAAACACATGATCTCTCAACATCTCTTCTATTCACAGCTGTCTTTTGGCATGACTAACTAGTTTTTTGGTGAACTGAGACCCTTTTTGTATGTTGTGTAGCTTCAAAAGTGCTGGAGGAGCCGGAGCTGACGGCCGAGAGGGTTGGGATCAGTGCTTTAATCATACAGGTACACACACACACACACACACACACACACACACACACACACACACTCACACACACTCAAGTGGTTCCTCTGAACACAAGCCTGACTGACTGCATTTCACATCTGAAGGGTGTGTTTTATTGTGTTGATCTGCCCCGGCAAGCTTGAACTCATATTGATTGTTGTCATATTCAGGCTGAGTGTGTCATTGTGTGTTTTATAGCGTCATGCTGTCGGTGTGTGTGCTGATGTTTATCTAATGTGTTTGTCAGGACTTCAAAGGGCCTCTGATATCGGACTATAAATTCGATTGGGACAAAGTCCTGCAGTCGCAAGGGGACACGGGTGTGTTTCTGCAGTACACACACGCCCGACTCTGCAGGTACACACACACACACACACACAGCTAAATAGTTGACAATGCATGGACTTTCGACTGTTGGTTTACATACAGTTAGTTATAAACACTATAACCTAATCCTAACAGAAAACGTATTTCTACGGCAGTGGCGTGAGACTGTGAATGTGTTTAGCTGTAGCGCTGCTGTGTTTGTGTTACAGTTTGCTGAGGAGACACGCGAGTGAGTCGTACTCTTGCCGTGACGTCTCTCCTCTCACGGACAGCAGAAGTGTTTCAGTTCTCCAGCACCTGCTCAGGTGAGCGTCACCTTCATCACACATACATGACATCAGTGAAGCTGGTCCGACGACATCAGTGACGCTCCAGATGAATACTGTATTGTATTGGTATGGAGACTATGTGTTGGGTTTGTTTTTAAGCTCATCTGTTCAGTTCACTTCATATAAATGATGAAATAATGAATGACACAACACTGGAATGCATGCTGTCAGGAGTTGTGTGCAGTTATTTCACAGCTATGAAGTAGTTCCTGGTCACATTTCTTCCCACATTTCTTTTAATATTCCATAAAAAAATAAGAATTGTCCGTTTGATTTCATGGTGACTTTTACATTGACAGTTTATTTATTCCAAATAATCATTTGTAAATGGAGTCTTTGTGTAATTGTACCACAGTAAAGTCTGACTGGCTGATTGTTTTCAGATATGATGAAGTGCTTCTTCAGTCGGCGAATGACCTGCAGCCCAGACACCTGGTCAACTTCCTCATGACTCTCAGGTACACATTAACATCCTAATTCACGTACACACCACACCATAAAAGTGTGTGCTCTTCTTCTGAAGAAAAAGTAGATACTATTGAGTGTGTAGCAGGATGATGTTCATGTTCATTCAACTCATAAATGCGATTTTTCAGACATGACTTAAACGCACCAGTAACCAGTGTTTAGGTCAGGTTTAACACCTGATTCAGATCATCAGGAGAGACAACGAACTGAACCGAGTGTGTGAGATTAGAGAGACTGAGCAGCCGTTAACACGACACCATTTTCAACTAAATACTGAAAACTGAAAAAATACTGAAAAAAAAGCACGTTTTTGAAAACGCTACTGTTATCAACTCTGTGTAAACTACAAAAATGTAAATTTGCGAAAACGATTATGTCATACGCATATAGGAGTTTCTTTACAACGTGACATCGCCATCTACTGGTCTGGCAGCAGAATACAGCGTTTTCAGTCATTTTCGCAGATCGTTTTGTCATCTGTACATGGAAAACGCAAAAGAAAAGCTGTTGTTGTCGGGTAAACATACCCTTAGGCTACATTCACACTGACAGTCTAAATCTGATTTGTGTATCCGATTGGAATCTGATCTAAATTGACTGTCCACATTGTGTATCACAACTGTTCAGATCTGATTTGTCTGTCTATGCCACGTTTTTGTTTTTTTCCAGAATATATACAGGTGCTGGTCATATAATTAGAATATCGTGAAAAAGTTCATTTTTTTATTGTAAATTATTTAAAAAAATGAAACTTTCATATATTCTAGATTCCCTACATGTAAAGTAAAAAATTTCAAACGTTTTTTTTTTTAAGATTTTGATGATTAGAGCGTACAGCTCATGAAAGTCCAAAATCCAGTATCTCAAAATATTAGAATATTTCCTAAGATCAATCAAAAAATGGATTTTCAAAACAGAAAAGTTCAAGTTCTTTAAAGTATGTTCATTTGTACACTCAATACTTGGTCGGCAGCACATATTACAGCAAATGACTTGCTCCTAGCACAAATTACAGCATCAGTGAAGTGTGGCATGGAAGTGATCAGCCTGTGGCACTGCTGAGGCACTATTGAGCCTTCAGATCATCTGTATATTGTTGGATCGACTGTTTCTCATCTTTCTCTTGAAAATATCCCATAGATTCAGGGGTCAGGCATGTTGGCTGGCCAATAAAACACAGTAATATCATGGTCAGCAAACCACTTGGAAGTGGTTTTTGCACTGTGGGCAGGTGCTAAAGTCCTGCTGGAAAAGGAAATCAGCATCTCCATAAAGCTTATCAGCAGATGGAAGCATAAAGTGCTCCAAAATCTCCTGGAAGATGGCTGCATTGACTTTGCACTTGATAAAACACAATGGACCAACACCAGCAGACGTCACGGCCCCCCAAATCATTACTAACTTCAGAAACTTCACACTAGACTTCAAGCAGCTTGGATTCTGTGCCTCTCCAGTCTTCCTTCAGACTCTGGGACCATGATTTCAACATGAAATGCAAAATTTACTTTTATCTGAAAAGAGGACTTTTGACCACTGTTCACTGTCCAGTTCTTTTTCTCCTTAGCCCAGGTAAGATGCTTCTGACGTTGTTTCTGTTTCAGAAGTGGCTTGGTAGTCCTTTTCCTGAAGATGTCTGAGTGTGGTGGCTCTTGATGCGCTGACTCCGGCTTCATTCGACTCATTGTGAAGCTCTCCCAAGTGTCTGAATCGGCTTTACTTGACAGTATTCTCAAGCTTGCGGTCATCCCTGTTGCTTGTGCACCTTTGCCTACCCAATTTCTTCCTTCTAGTCAACTTTGCATTTAATATGCTTTGATACATCACTCTGTAAACAGCCACCCCATTCAGTAATGACCATCTGTGACTTACTCTCTTTGTGGAGGGTGTCAGTGATTGTCTCCTGGACCATTGCCAAGTCAGCAGTCTTCCCCATTAGTGTGGTTTCAAAGAACAAGAGATACCCGGAATTTATACTGTAGGGATGGTCATTTAATGAAACTCAAATGTAAATATTCTAATATTTTGAGATACTGGATTTTGGACTTTCATGAGCTGTACGCTCTAATCAACAAATAATAATAAAAAAACTTTTGAAATGTTTACTTTACATGTAGGGAATCTAGTATAAATGAAAGTTTCATTTTTTAAAATAATTTACAATGAAAAAATGAACTTTTTCACGATATTCTAATCATATGACCAGCACCTGTACATTGGTTTTATGGCAGTGATGTTGTGTTAGTAGGTATACGCCAAAAACTACAACAACAACATAGAGAGGGTTTGCAATACAAATGTTGTCATATACATGACGACAACATGTAGCCTCCACATTTCACATTTCATGTTATTTTATTGCCGTTCACACTTGCTAAATATCAGATTCCAGTCGGATATGCACAAAAAAGGCTTTGGATTGACAGTTTGAACTCTCAGAATGTATAGAGCGGTGAGTCTGAAAACCACTGGTGTAGTTTTGCTGGTTTGTGAGTCCCACAGAAGAAACGTGTTTGTTCTGACGAGGTTTCACTGTGTTTTCAGTCACCTGGTGGCCTCGGCTCATCGAGAGCTGCCTGTGAAGGGAAGTCCAGCGGCGGCGGCCCAGGTAAACACAGGTTTGAGCAGCTGCGTTTATCATCAGACTGAAATGTTGCTTACAGTGTGTTTGCTTCCTCAGGCCCGACTGTGTCTGTTCAGTGCCGTCCGGTCAGTTCTGGCCAATGGGATGAGGATTCTGGGTATTACGCCGGTTGATAAAATGTGAATTTCTGTTTAATCACTAAATAATAAAAGTCTTTTTTTATTAGTGTCTGTTAATTTCTTGTTTAACACACACCATGATGTTTTATGCATTTTTTGCTTATATTTAAATGACGCTACACAAGCCACCCAGAACAGGACGTCTGGTTTTGTAGCATCTGAGCCTGTATAAAATGAAGTGTTGTGCTGCTAACAGTGACCTTCACTTCCAAAACACTGACAAAATAAAAACAGGTTTTCTTGCAACCAAATAATCTGTTAATAAACAGGCTGATGGACCATTCACACTGAGCCCTTTATGTGAACAATTAAATCACATGTTTAACAGGAACATTTTAGCCATGTAAAGCCTTTCTCATTCAAAATTAAAATGAACTTGTGCAGTACTGTGATGTGGATCTTTATGTATGTATTACGAACGGGTCACTGGAGGACACTACATATTATCTAAACAAGCTTTTCTGCTGGTAAATGTAAGACCAAGTAATGAAAATGTAAGGTATAAATTAAAGTGAACACAATACTTCAATATGTTCCCTAAATGTAATGTCTAAGGAGAAACATGAGTTGTATTTTGAGTTTGAAAATACGAATTCCAACAGATATCCATTTATTTTTAAACCATTTTACAACAAAAGTAGCTTCAATCGCTCAAAACCACTAGAATATGGAAATTTATTTTACTGTAGCTTCTGATCACACTGCAAAAAAATGTTCTTCCTCAGTATTTTTGTCTTGTTTTCCAGTGCAACTGTATAAAGATTTGGTAACACTTTAGAATAAGCACTAGTTAAGCATTAGTAAATAGTCAATTCATCATTTATAAAGCATTAATAGACATTAGTGCGCAGTTTATAAATACACCTGTAAATGATTTGTTCTTGATTTATAAGCATATCTATAATGTGTTTAATAATTGTATTTTCATACTTTATTTTTTCAATTTATCATTTCTAAATTATTACTTTATTTACAAACCAGTTATTTAGGAGTTATCAGTGATTCATGAGATCATTTAGGAAGTTTAAATGATTAATAAACTATTTAAACCTTCATTTAGACATATAATAGTTACTCAGTGTGTGAATAAATGCTTTATTAACATATTTCTACTGCAATTCATGATTAATTCAGGTAATTATAAAACATTTAGTAGTTGTCAGTTAACTATTTTTGTAAGCTCATCTAAGGTGACGACTATTCTCGCCTCGTAAAGCTTTTATTAAAGGAGATACAGAACATAGAAATATTTATTTCAAGGGGAAAAAAATGAAACTTTACGACGGGTAACTTGATATAAAATTAAAAGTAAACCTCTGCAATTTCACAGAAAATAAAAATCCAAAACATAACTGCAGTAAAATGAATACATTTCTGTAAAGTGTAAACATTGCTGAATAAAAATTACGCAAAATACAACAAATTATGTTTTTATAAAACAATAATAATGTAATAAAATATTTCACAGTGTCAAAACTACCTCAGTACTAACTTTAAAACAGAACAGCAGCGCAGAAGATCACTGAGCCTTTAAATCTCCTTTATAAGGCATAAACAGTCCTCACTTTAGATGATACTTAATTTAGAAATGATAAATTGATCATTAATAAAGTATGAAAATACAATTATTAAACACATTATAGATATGCTTATAAATCAAGAACAAAGCAATTATATGTGTATTTATAAACTGCTTATTAATGTCTATTAATGCTTTACAAATGATGAATCGACCGTTTACTAATGCTTAACTAATGCTTCATAGTGTGAGTTATTATGAAGTGTTACCAAAGATTCTTACATCAAGATGCATTTACCGGACATAAAATATAAAGTGAAATTGATCAAAATAAATTGAGTTTATGATTAAAACAAGAAGAAATATCTGCCAATAGGCTCATCTTAATTCAAAGGGATGTTTTCATAACTCACTGAGAGAAGCACAAACTAGTTTTGATTTTTCAAAACTTAATTTTGCATTTGCATCTCTAGTATCAAAGATGTTTAAATATGTGGAAAACAGGACAAAAATACTGAGGAAGATAATTTTTTGCAATGCAACATTTAATGTCATGACACTTCCTGCTCTGATTTAAGAACTTTTTAAGGCCTTAATTTGTGTAAGTGTGAATTAAGACCTGCAGAAAACGAGATGTATCATCAAGGCAAGAACGGCAATTATGATGATGTTTTGTTCGGAATACATGCAAATGCACATGTAAAAGAATAAGAATCGGATTGCAAAGTTCACATGTGAACAGTACTGTTTAGAATCTACTGTTTTATCCATCTGTGTTGGATTCATCATAAACACCCACTGCAGTACGAGAGCTTGACTTCAGACGCATTTAATCATGTCTGCAGAAACAGTTCATCAGAGCGCCTCATAATCACATACAGAGATTGTCCTGGACGATGAGGCGTTCCTAAACCACTGGACTCAACGTTTGCTCTGTGATTAAAACAAGTCGGCCTGTAGGTAAATATTTTAAAACACTTGAGCAAATTAAATTGGCAATCTAAAGAAAAAAACCTGTCCCGTATTCAGTTTACGGTTTAGGCATCAGTGTTCGTTACTTGCTGCAGTGTCTCACAATCTCCATCAAGTCCAATAGTATAAATGATATTATATAGATAGAAAAAAACAATCACATAAAACCAAATCTGGCCTGTCATTCCCATAACCCCACCTCCACCCTCCTTCATCAGCAGCACAGACAGATCAAAACTCTTCCACAACAAAGTGTTGTTCGGTTCAGTTCACGTCCAGCTGCTCGAACAGCAGCGTCTAGAGTCGTGTGTTGATCATCGTGTCAGTTTGTCTTTCCCACCGAACTCGTGTCAGACGCCGATGAGTTTCTGTGTGTCCTCTCTGTCTGTACTGGGTTTCAGCACTTTGCTGGTGTCTTGTTTGGGCAGGCCGTACGTGTAGATGGACACACACACCAGCAGGGCTCCCGTGATGAACGTTGTCGCTGCAAAGACCAAAAGAGTAAATGAGCACAGCAGGACACGAGGCTTCTCTAAAACATCACTTTAAACCAGGGTTCTGCTTGTTAACTAAAATTTACATACATTTACATAAACCCCACCCCCAAGTGCATGAGATTCTCCAGCTTTGTTGTTGTTGTTGAGCTGTTAAAGCTCCGCCCTCTTCTGGAAAGGGGGCCGGGAGCAGCAGCTCATTTGCATTTAAAGGGACACACACAAAAACGGCGTGTTTTTGCTCACACCCAAATAGAGGCAAATTTGACAAGCTATAATAAATGATCTGTGTGGTATTTTCAGCTGAAAATCAAATTCTGGACCTGACGGCAGCTTGACTGCAGGAACGACACACAGGCGAACATGCCTCATAAAGACTCATGGCTCAGTTCCTACAGAGATTCACTGATGCTGAGCATCACAGTCACGCCTGCTTCAGGTCTACTGCCTCCTGATCACGAGATGTCATGACTGAACGATGCACTCACTGATCTGCAGGCCGAAGAGGACGACAGACGCCACAGTGGACAGCACGATCGCAGCGGCCGCCGAAAAGCCCTTCATGATGTTATCGGTGTATTTCACCACCACAGACGTGTACATTCCTCCCACACTCGCCAGAACTGCAGGCAGAAAGCAAACGAGAAACCAGTCAAACCACATCATCAATGGCATTCAAGAGCTTTACATTTACAATGACACATGCATGCGGCATCTGTTTAAATTTACATGGGCAGGGCGCTCTTGTTCAGTGAGCTGTATCTTCCTAACTTACATGACTGCAGGTATCAGAAATGAAGGTGTTACTCACAGACGACTAAGCAGACCCAAGGCGTGTATCCGTAGAAGAAGCCTTTCTCCAAGACCTGGGCGCCGTCTGTCATGAAGACCCCTATGAGGGTCACGACGATTCCCGACAGGTACATCTGGATGTTTCGGATCCACAGAGAGGTGTCCGAACTCTTCAGGACCTTCTCAAAGTACACACCTGATCCAAAACAGAGAGTCACTAACGCTCCCTAATGTGAGAATCCATCAATAACACGACTGAACACACAATACCTGCAAACCCGGAGCAGAGGACCGCGACAGCGATCGCCATGAAGCCCAGGAACGGGTTCTGCTCCACCTGAATCACAGAGAGCCACATTAAACACTTTAGTTAAAGATGCTCTGGCTTATATGACAGTCAACACAATATATCTATAACACTTGAATGCTACAGATTTCAATTTTTGACTAGGAAACTCGTATTTATGATAATTCCGATAGCATGTGAAGGCAGCATCATAGCTTCGCACAACGACACGAGCAACAGCAGATTCGTACCTGGACTTTGGTGGACTGCGGCGGGGTCCACTGCACCAGCGTGACGCCTCCACACAGCATGAAGACCGAGAACCACTGCAGACGGCTCAGAGAGCGGCTCAGCATCAGCACCATGCACAGCGCCGTACAGGGGATCTTCAGCTGATACGTCACCTGACACACACACACACAGTTATCAGACCTGCAGCTTCAGTCTGATTCATGAACAACACACTCATTCTCTAGGGGTAAAACCGGCAGAAAGGAATAATTTGTGTTTGTCAACATGAAACCATCTTCTTGAGTCAAACAGGATATTCAACGAGAAAAACAGGTACAGGGCGGGACTGCATATGACAGTTCTTGACAAATAAGAGGGACTGATGTTGTCAGCTGAAAGGAAATGTTTTTTTTTATTTGGACACTGATCAGTCGTTCACAATGAGAATAGGATCATTAATACAAAAGCAAACAGCCGGTTTTGACATCATGTTGACTTCAAACAGAGCTGAGAGCACTACAAACACTTTGAATTCAATTCGGAGTCTGGCATTATTTACTCATGATTGTGTGGTTTTTGAAGAAACTTCACACTCTCTTCCATACAACAGCAGTTCATAAAGTATCCTTCACTCCCCTGAAATAGGTGAATTGTGGTCAGTAACTTTAAATGTCAATCTGATGTCTTTTCCTGTCTGAAAGGGTGGTTTTTGACCATAATAAAGGCCTGTTCACACAAAGGATGATAACTGTAATGATAATGATAAATCATAAATATAAACAGCAGAGTAAACAACACAACTGTGATGAAAACAGCACAGAGAAATCCTTTCATTTTAATCACTTTGAGTGTTTTTCTTCCAGCAGTGATAAAAACATGGATAGAAAATCAGAATCCATCCTGCTTTAAAGAGCTGGAGCGTTTAAAGTGACAGACGACACCATCTGATTGCCATGTAAAGTTACTGACCACAATTCACTCAATTCATCATGAAGTTTAGGCATGTGAAGTCTCAGATGTCACACACATCTATCATAAGCCAAAGGGCTGGATACAAACCCTTATTGTACCATTCTGGGAACTAAACTTTGTTTCCTGGCAGATTGATAAACCTGTGCGCCGCTGCCTGCTGGAAGATTAAGTGAGTTTTGTGTGTAATAGGTATCAGGCGCTCCGTGAGAGGACTGTATGAGTCTGCGTCCAACACACATCAGGGTCCAGATTAAATAAGGTGGATTAACATCATAAAAACACCACTGCTCCTCCTGTACAGAGCTGAACATTTCAGAATTATGTGTACAAATGTGGCTGGAGTCTCAGCTAGTGACGGGCGCTTTTCAACACTACTTACTTAGTGAAGCTTTAAAACTTTTGCGAATCATTTGTTTCAAACCAGGTGATGATACAATTTGAGCAATGTTGCTTGGGCACTTTCCTATTGAGAATGAGCAACAAATTTCTATATGGATACTTTAGATAGCTCCAATTTTTGAGATCCACCAATCAGAATGCTAGCAGCCGATCACGTGACCGGCTTGGAGCTGTCAGAAAAAATCTTTTTATGCTGTTAAGTTGTCATGTGTCAACCCAAAACAGGGAATTTACCTAATTTAATGCTTAAAATACCAACAGGTGTCCAATTTAATGCACCTAGGCTGTGATTTAGCCATTGAATATTTTAAGTTAAATGCTAAAAAGACGTGCTTCATGTAGCGTCTGCAGTGGGCCATAGGGACTGTGGCACGCTTTTACCCGGGTTCGAATCCGCCTTTTGCCAAACTCGCTCTTCTGCCTTTTCCCATCACAAATCAGATCGGAAAGGAATTTATAATTTAATAAAAATGAAGAAAATATTTGAGAAGTTTAAATAAAGTGCCTAACAATTGTTTAATAATAAAGTATTTATTGGGTTGGCAACAGATTTGCTCCTCTCTGATTGGTTGCTGCCAACTGTCCGTTGCCCTAATTAGTTGCCCCGTGTCTCACCAGGTTGCCCGTTGATGGCAACATTGCTCAAAAAGAACTGAACAGACAGCTAAAAGTAAAGTAATTTACTAGAGCGGCTGAAATTTTTTTTTAAAGTGTTAACTGCTGCAGTCTGTTTGAAAAAAAAAGTTTAATAATTTTTTTAATAGGTTGAACGAATGATTCAATGACTCAATTCACTTGCTTTATTACTGGATGAATCACGCTGCGTCCGAAATCGAATACTTCTCTACTATATAGTAGGCGATAAACAGTATGCAAACAGAGTAGTATGTCCGAAATCATAGTATTCAAAAAACAGAAGGCGAAAAGTACCGGGATGACTTACTACTTCCGGTGAGATTCTGAAGTGCGCATGCAAATTTACATTCCCATGAGGCCACGAGAGAAGATTTGTGAATGGAGTTGACGGGACATAACTGACACTAGTAGGTCATGTGACAGCACCAACATGGCAATTTCATTCATACTACACACATTCATACTATAAAGAACATAATTTTTCGATGGTCGTGAAGTCAATTTAAACTCAAATGTAGCACCTACTCAGTGCGTAATTTCAGATGCAGCATCAGTGTTTTTGAACGAATCTCTTGAGTGAATGATTCAATGACAAGTACAGTTTTTAACAGTCACGTGTCGCCACCTACTGGTGTAACGGTGCAATTTTAAATAATGCAAGACAGAAATAATGATGCTGTGATGTTGTAAAGATTGTTTTTGAAGCCGTTTCATATCTATACAAGATAACGGCTCTCTCTGGATCAGATCTGAATGTTGGCTGTGATCGTACTTGTCAAATATTAAAGGATTAGTTCACTTTCAAATAAAATTTTCCTGATAATTTACTCACCCCCATGTCATCCAAGATGTTCATGTCTTTCTTTCTTCAGTCGAAAAGAAATTATGTTTCTTGATGAAAACATTCCAGGATTATTCTCCTTATAGTGGACTTCACTGGGGTTCAACGGGTTGAAGGTCAAAATTACAGTTTCAGTGCAGCTTCAAAGAGCTTTAAACGATCCCAGACGAGGAATAATAGTNTACAAGATAACGGCTCTCTCTGGATCAGATCTGAATGTTGGCTGTGATCGTACTTGTCAAATATTAAAGGATTAGTTCACTTTCAAATAAAATTTTCCTGATAATTTACTCGCCCTCATGTCATCAAAGATGTTCATGTCTTTCTTTCTTCAGTCGAAAAAGAAATTAAGGATTATGGATTTTTCTCCATATAGTGGACTTCACTGGGGTTCAACGGGTTGAAGGTCAAAATTAGAGTTTCAGTGCAGCTTCAAAGAGCTCTACATGATCCCAGACGAGGAATAAGAGTCTTATCTAGAGAAACCATCGGACATTTTCTAAAAAAATACAACTGTATATGCTTTATAAACACAAATGATCACCTTGCCAGTTTCGTTTTTTTCCATAAATAGAATAGGGAAGGCGTAGGACATTCAGCGTAAGCGTTTTGAAGAATACGGAAAGCGGAAGCACATGCAAGGCGATCATTTGTGTTTATAAAGCATATACAGTAGGGCTGGACGATTATGGCCTAAAATCAAAACCTCAATTAATTGAACATTTTACCTCGATTAATGAACGATTATTTTGTTTCTGTTGTTTTTTTTTGCCCCTCATAGTTCACTGACAAGGTTTGCACTGTAAAAATGATTGACTATTAAAAGGTGGGATATTTTTTTCTATTAAAAGAGTGATCTGATATAACAGCTCACTATCAGCAGTTATTTTATCTGTGGTTTGTAACATTTCTTACAGATTTCTGCTCGTTGTAAATCAGATAAAGATAAATTAGCACAGTACCAGTAGGAGTGATTGCGTGTAAATCATCCCGTCTCTCTATTAATTGTGAAGCTGTGGGTTGTAAATGGTTACTTCAAAAGTGGAAAAAATATATGCTATAAGAATTTGAGTTTCTAAGCTACTTCAGTGATAAATCACAGGACAGCGCTGACAACTAGTTTCTGCGTTCCTCTCTGCGCGCGCGATCTTCACGTTTTGCGCAGCTACTGTTTGTATGAGTGTTCGTGCCACAATGCAGCTGCGCGAGCGCGGTAGCTCGATATAATAATACACATCCGATCGTGTAATCGCTTGAATGTCCAAACCATAAAACAAATACAGCTGACAAAGTTTAGTGAAGACGCAAGGCTCGCGCGCCATCACTGTGATGAACCGCCGTTCACCTCCGTGTTGCTTTCATGCCACTGACTGGACGGGGCGGAGTCACATGGCTACACACGCGGTAGTATGTATGTAGGGGAAAGTATTAACAGGATTAAAAAAAATGAAATAACCGACATGGGAAAATTACGTCGGTTAGAGGTTCTGAATTTCGGTTTCGGTTACTTTTCGATTAATCGTCCAGCTCTAATATACAGTTGTATTTTTTTTGAAAATGAGCGATGGTTTCTCTAGATAAGACTCTTATTCCTCGTCTGGTATCATTTAAAGCTCTTTGAAGCTGCAGTGAAACTATAATTTTGACCTTCAACCCGTTGAACCCCAGTGAAGTCCACTATAGGGAGAATAATCCTGGAATGTTTTCATCAAAAACCTTAATTTCTTTTCGACTGAAGAAAGAAAGACATGAACATCTTGGATGACATGGGGGTGAGTAAATTATCAGGAAAATTTTATTTGAAAGTGAACTAATCCTTTAAGGTCCTGTCCATACTCCCACTCCCACGTACTCAATCGTAAACACAGCTGTCAATCATGACGTTACACCCCGTTTTTAAGGT
Source organism: Anabarilius grahami (assembly GCA_003731715.1). Classification (NCBI taxonomy): domain Eukaryota; kingdom Metazoa; phylum Chordata; class Actinopteri; order Cypriniformes; family Xenocyprididae; genus Anabarilius; species Anabarilius grahami. Next base: position 3,183,635 of record RJVU01047119.1, on the reverse strand, counting down.
ATCAAATAACTAAAGCCAAACATACTGGAAAAACTAACACTTGCGTCTTCTAGGTAGTTCTTATAACATATGTCTGCATTAAAAGAACTAGCTAAAATGGCAGAAACCATCTTTGGAAAATTTTGTTTTTAGTTTGTCTCGCATCCAACCAGCCACCAGCGGGCGATCGAAATGTTTTGGCTCCACTTTTTTTTCCGAAATCGCCTCCTATACCCTTATTTAGGGCACTATTTGAAGGGACAGCCATTCGTAGTTACTATAACGAGAATAATCCTGGAATGTTTTCATCAAGAACCTTCATTTCTTTTCGACTGAAGAAAGAAAGACATGAACATCTTGGATGACATGGAGGTGAGTAAATTATCAAGAAAATTTTATTTGAAAGTGAACTAATCCTTTAACAGACAGAGAGCCGAATCGCTGTCATCTAGGAATAAGATTGCAATCTTTTAACGATTAATCATGCAGCTCTAATTTAATGGTATTTGATTATGTTAATAGCATTTCACTTTGAGTAAAACATTTAAAATTGCTTTGTAAAAGGTGTTTTTATGCATGTTCAGGTGTTGCAGCATTGAGGCGTTCTGAAACAGTGAATCATTTACAAAACACCTGGTTTAGTTGATTCAAAAGCTTCATTTCTCCCATCAGATTTTCAGGGAATAACGACTTAAATTTCCTCACACTGATATATGATGTTATGTGAGACTTACAGATATACCGTAGTTATTGAAATAGTATGACAGAATCCGTACGGATGTTCATAATACCTGGTAGACAGCGGCGTCCAGATTGCTCAAGGCCACGAAGGCCATGTTGTTCTGGACGGCGTACACCACCGACGGCACGCTCAGCTTCAGCAGCTCCTTGGGACTTCTGAAGATGTGAGAGACCACTGCGGTCCGACAGCGGCCCAGGTCTCCGGTCTCCCTGCGTCAGACAGCAGATCAGATCAGATCAGACATGGGACAGAGGAGGCAGCGGTCAGTGTCAGAGGTCAACACGCACCTGACCAGCATCAGCAGACTCAGCAGCAGCTTGATGACCTCAGCCAGGCACACCGCAGTGGTGGAGAAGTACAGGTCCGAGGACACGGTCCGGGTGTATCTGAGGGCCACAGTGTATGTGGCAGCGATCAGGGTCATGACAGTCAGGCAGTAGATCTTGAAGATCACACTCACTGACTCTGAGACAGAGACACAGCATCAGCACCACTGCACATCACACACCAGCACCATTGACACCATATAAAGCACAAGCTGCATGATATCACAGGTTGTTGTGATTAATTAGAGACACTAACATGATGTGATTTAATAGAGTCTTGTATTAACATCACAGCTGGTCAGATGAGGGTCAACTTACCGCTCGCCATGATTGATTTCTGTCGGTAATGATAATAATAATCGATCAGCTATCTTCTGATCAACACGTCTGCCTGCATTTCTGTTTCCAAGACGAATGGAGAGTCCAAGCCTCCGTCACCAGAAGCAGACACTTCCGGGTGCGCGCACACGCGAGGCGACATTTCAAAATAAAAGTCGGTTTATTTTTAGGCTGATATTTCAGAATCAGAAAGAGCATTATATAAGTGTGCACACACACACACACACAAGGAATTTACTTTGGTATATATATTTTAACTGTAACTCAATGAATAAATGCACATTATTCAAACTAAATAAAATGTAATTGATATTATTTATTGAATTTTCTATTATATCAGTGTTCGAAGCTATTTATAATTTACAGTTAGCATGAAATCAAAATTAACCCTATTTACAGTTGTTATCTTCACAATGTGCAAACATTTTCAAAGCTTTTATCACACTAGTAACACACTGCATGAAGTATAAAGTAGTGAACGGATGTAGGGAATGAAGTCGTTCACTCAGAAATGGCCGACACCCGATATAGTGCACTATATAGTGCACTTCGGACACAGCTCTGACCTTTTTTTAGTGGTCCAGACCGAAAGCAAAGAGTTTAGAACCCAAGAGGAGACACTTTGATACTTTTTGGGTAACAGCCACTAGATGGCGCCCCGGTAGCGCGGCCGCCATTATGGGGTGAAAATACTAACTTTTTATTTTTTTATTTTTTTTCAGTTGTATGTAACCTTTTTATTTATTTATTCATTTATTTTTTGCATATGAACAATAACATAACAGGCCAACATAATTGAAATTATATAGCTTTACAGACTGAGAAATAACAAATTGTAATACATAACGTCACAACAAAACATAAACATAAACATAAAAGAAAATTATATTAACTACAAAAACACTGTAGGGGATTAATTCAAATTGGTAATAAGGTCATATTGATTAAACAAATCAAGTAATTTTCTGGCTTTATATGTTCTCATAATTTTTAAGGCTCTTTTATAAGTATATTAAACTGGGGTGCAGTTTTCAAAATTTTGCATTTGTGAATAAAAAATGTTACTATATGAAATAGACAGATAATAACAAAGTCTGCGTTTTTGTCCTCCAAATGTGTACCAAATGTTATCATGTCCCAATAATAAAAGGAAGAGAGGATATGTTATGCTTTATCCAATTAAGGACCTCATTCCAAAATGGGTTAACCAAATTACATTGAAAAAATAAATGTTCCACAGTTTCAATATCATTATTACAAATTTGGGTGAAAATACTAACTGGACCATNACAGTTATTTTAAATTGTAATAATATTTCACAATATTACTGTTTTTTACTGTATTTTTAATTAAATAAATGTAGCCTTGGTGAGCAGACGAAACTTCTTTTAAAAACATTAAAAATCTTAGTGGTTCCAAACTTTTGGACTGTACTGTAAGTGTGCACACACACACACACACACACACACACACTGAATTCACCTTGGTATAACATATTTTACTGTGGTATATATTTCAACTGTACCTCAATGAATAAATGCACATTATTCAAACTAAATAAAATGTAATTGATATTATTTATTGAATTTTCTATTATATCAGTGTTCGAAGCTATTTATAATTTACAGTTAGCATGAAATCAAAATTAACCCTATTTACAGTTGTTATCTTCACAATGTGCAAACATTTTCAACGCTTTTATCACAGTTGTAACACACTGCAAGAAGTATAAAGTAGTGAACGGATGTAGGGAATGAAGTCGTTCACTCAGAAATGGCCGACACCCGCACTATATAGTGCACTTCGGACACAGCTCTGACCTTCTTTTAGTGGTCCAGACCGAAAGCAAAGAGTTTAGAACCCAAGAGGGACACTCTGATACTTTTTGGGAAACAGCCACTAGATGGCGCTCCGGTAGCACGGCCGCCATTATGGGGTGAAAATACTAACTTTTTATTTTATTTATTTTTTTCAGTTGTATGTAACCTTTTTATTTATTTATTTATTTTTTGCATATGAACAATAACATAACAGGCCAACATAATTGAAATTATATAGCTTCACAGACTGAGAAATAACAAATTGTAATACATAACGTCACAACAAAACATAAACATAAACATAAAAGAAAATTAAATTAACTACAAAAACATTCAAATTGGTAATAAGGTCATATTGATTAAACAAATCAAGTAATTTTCTGGGTTTATATGTTCTCATAATTTTTAAGGCTCTTTTATAAGTATATTAAACTGGGGTGCAGTTTTCAAAATTTTGCATTTGTGAATAAAAAATGTTACTATAAGAAATAGACAGTTTATAACAAAGTCTGCGTTTTTGTCCTCCAAATGTGTACCAAATGTTATCATGTCCCAATAATAAAAGGAAGAGAGGATATGTTATGCTTTATCCAATTAAGGACCTCATTCCAAAATGGGTTAACCAAATTACATTGAAAAAATAAATGTTCCACAGTTTCAATATCATTATTACAAATTTGGGTGAAAATACTAACTGGACTATTGAATCCTTCACATCTTACTCACCCAAAATCTGCACATTTTCAGAAGCGCAATAGAACAGTTTTTAAATTAATTCACCAGTAAATTGTATGATCCTACAGTAAATGTTGTTTTGTCTTATATATGTTTTATTTTACCAGTTGTGGAATCCAAACATTCAACCATCTGAGGTAACGCAGTTAGCCTACTTTATTGAGTATTTCCATTTTATGCAACTTTACACATTTATTAATAATAAATTAATAATTAATACATTTAACATCATCATGTTTGCAGCGAACAATATATTTCAGACCTAGTGGAGTAATAGTAATAATCTGAATTAAAATATTGTATGTTTTAATGGATCACGCTACAAACATAATGATCTTATAACACATGATGCATTGCTGTTATCCCATAATTCACACTTTTGGACACTTTTGCTTTAACGGACATCATTAGACAACACTGCAAAACCAAGCTGTTATATTCATATATTTATTGTCCAACATTCCCAATTTTTCTGATGCATGTCCTTAATTTAATGTCATATGTTGGTAATAATTCAGTGTTTATAAGCCTTTTAAAGAATTTTAACCCAAACCGACCGGGTTTCTAGAGAGCAAAGGTTTTGTGGAAAAAGTGGAAGATTTAAACACAAAGTGTGTAAAATAAACTGTTAAAAGGATTTGATGATCACTAGTGATAGTTTATTCTGTGTTGTCATCATTCAGGTTGGATTTCAGCTTTAATGTATGTTTATTTTAACAAAGCAGCTGATATTGCCATAGGAACTAGTGGACTGACTCGCTTTCACCCCAGAATGGCAGAAGCGCAGGGCTGCTGCTGGGCGCCGGTGCTGCACTGGAACGCTCTATTGAGTGTCGCTTCATGTCAGTGTGTATTCTTTGCCGAAAGTAAAGACTCGATTCTTAAGAATCTAAAAACGGTCGTAAATATCACATTAGGCTATGGTAAGTTTATTTATCGGCTTTTGATATCATGTCACATTATTGTACACTGTTTTCTGTTTTCTATCATACATGTAAAGCTCAATATAGGGAGTTGTGATGTAAAATGTGACAAGTTCTTCAGAGGCCAGTTTCATAAACAACCACTAATTTAAGACGAATTCGAATTCAAATGAGATCAATCTACCTTTTTATGAAACTGACTTAAATGTTATGACCAGTCTTGAAGAAAAAACTAAACTAACTTGTAAGACTAATCTACCCAGGTGAAAAAAAAGTACACTTCTATAATGTATTTAAAGTGCTCCATTTTCGTGCACTAATTTTGTACTTAATATACTAAAAATTCTTCTTTAGTACTTCTTAAGATTATCTAAGTGTACTCAACTGTGCTATTTTGAGACAGCATGAAATATGTGCTTTTAATACTATCTCTGTATTTAAAATATATATTTAGCTACGACTTATAGTGCATTTGAACCAATAGTGTACTACAAGTGGTAGCTAAATATATATTTTAAATACAGAGATAGAATATTAAAAGCACATTTTAGTTCATATTTCATGCTGTCTCAAAATAGCACAGTTGAGTACACTTAGTTTATGTAACTGGCTACAGGGATTATAATGATAACGAGCTCTAGAGATTCTGCTTTTAGTTTAGATTAATTTATCGATTCTTTACTATCTGAAATATACAAAGGTGGAAATGTAAACATTCAATGTCTACAAATACGATCCAGGGTTCCACATTAAGTGTGTGTGGGGACAAAACAATATCAGACTTCATAGACTGTCAAATATGTGAACTTGAAACTGAACACATTATTTTACATTCAATAATTGTATTTATTTCTAAAGAACTCCTTCAGGATATGTTGGTAAGCAGATATTCTGTCTGTAACCAGTAATTAGCCGGTAACACTTTACAATAAGGTTCATTAGTTAAACATTTGTTAATATATTAACTAACATTAACTAACCATGAGCAATACATTTGTTACTGTATTTACTAATCTTTGTTAATGTTAGTTCATGAAAATACAGTTGTTCATCGTTTGTTCATGTTAGTTCGCAGTGCGTTAATTAATGTTAACAAGATTTTAGTAATGTATTAGTAAATGTTGAAATGAAAATGAACAAAGATTAATAAATGCTGTTGAAGTGCAGTTCATTATTAGTTCATATTAACTAATGTTGTTAACTAATGTTATAACTAATGAACCTTATTGTGAAGTGTTACCAGTTAGCCATTTCTTTTAATTTTTAATTCATTTATCTAAATTATGATTGCTTTATGTATTTTTTTTTTCTTCACCCTCCTGAAGTATTCATTACTTCCAGAAATGTCTTATCTGAGATGCAATGTTTAGGGTATGATTCTGGCCTCATAGAAATTAGTAGATCTATTATAATCAGATTATTGTAATGTGCAAAGTGCATGCATGTTTTTCCACTTAAAAAAAGAATGAATGTGTTTGAATAATATAAATGCAGTGAAATTTGAGTCAGCGTGATTTGTATTTTCAATTATCTTGTTTGTTTAACATTATATTGAAACTTGAACAGTTTATTTGAGAATTTGAACAGTTTAACAGGCTACATGTCTAAACCTTCAGGATTTATTCACTAGTGCTTCAACTAAAAAGTAATGTGTAGCATTAAGATTTGTTTTCACTAGAATTAATAATTACTGGAATAGTTAAAACACTATGTATGATTTGTTCTGTGTTTCCATATGCAGGTCTGAAGTCAGTTTCTCATTATGGAGAACAGAGAGAAGAGATCTTCATCTCCAGAACCCAGCTGTGTGTCTATGAAGAGTGATGCATCCATGGATCCTCCTGTTCATTTCCATGATAAAACAATGACCTCTGACCCCAGGTAAGATATGATCTAGGATTAGAGACAATGGACTGACTCATAATAAATGTAACGGCAGGCAGATCTAAAGGGAAAATTATTTGGGTGTGTTTCTCTGTATCTTCTAGGGGTGTGCACAAATAGTTGAATATTTGAATATTCGACCTGTAATTAATATTCGAAAAATAAAAATGCTATTCGAATTTTACCATGTTGCTTTGCTGGCTGTAAATGCAGTGAATCCATGATAAATCCTAAGCACTAAAACTCGCAGTTATAACTAAATGTACCGGGTGGCGCTGTGGAGCGTGTTTAACAAGTTTATTTCATTTGATCGTCACTTAATGTTGTCGTCTGTCTCGCACAGTTTGGAATTACTTGGATGAAAATGATCTTACAAAATGGAATTACTTTTGATCAAATGAATTAATGACTGAGTTATCATAATATCACCACCATATCGAGAAAGTACATGAAATCTAAACACCCGTCGAATGAGGAAAGACGACTGTCCATCACTGCATTCACGACAGGTAAGCTCAGCTGTAAGTTATCCCAGAGTGAGCCGAGATGATAACTTATCTGATAGCAAAATTATTTTGAGGCATATGTTTCCTTTAAGTTTCGTCGAGGGAGATATATTTACGAACAGAAAACAAGGTGCTAGTGTTAGAAACTTAGCTTAGCACACCGTTGTGTATTATTGTTAACTTTGTCTCTGCAACGTCTGTCAGCGCAGCTCGTTTTTTCACCCGAGCATGTGGATATTATTGTTTTTCTCAACATGAACATGTGAAAAAATATAAACACGATAACCATATAGGCTACTGACTCGAGGGTATTATGTACGTTACGTTTTGTATGATAACTGGTACTGTCTGCTTTATAAGCGTTTTTCCCATTCGCGCTGCTTGAGCTTAAATGCTTTTGTTCTTAATATTTTCTGTTTACACATATTGTTTAATGCTTTGAACTAAAAGAAAACCTTAAGATATAATGTAAGCTTGTTGTGTATTGCCTAATCGTAAGCTTGTTCAGAAATGGTTACAAAATCTTGATGAACATAAAACAATAACGTCCTTCTCGTTTAACCTCATTTAAATAAACGAATATTCAAATATTCGTTTTTTACGAGCCCAAATATTCTAATACAATATTTTGGAAATATGCCCATCCGTAGTATCTTCAGGAGGAGGAAGAGTCTGAGATCTTCATCTCCAGAACCCAGCTGTGTGTCTATGAAGAGTGACGCGTCCATGGATCCTCCTGTTCATTTTAGAGATGAAAAGGTGACCTCTGACCCCAGGTGAGATATGATCTAGGATTAGAGACAATGGACTGACTCATAATAAATTAAACTGCAGGCAGAACTTGTTAGGGTTTTGTTATGTTTGGTGTTAGTTTTATTCCTGTGTGTTTGTTTCCTGTGCTTCAGTTCTATTTAGTCTTAATTGCATTCTAGTTAGTCTCCTTGGTTACTGATTACATTCAGGTGTCTGTCATTACGTTCTCTGTGTATTTTATTCTCCCTTTGTTTTTCAGTTCATTGTCGGTTCTCGTCTTGGTAAGGTGTGTTTGTTGCTTCCTGTTGGCTGTATTCTAGTCTATGTTAATAAACCTTTGTGTTGGACTTACTATTATCTCCTTCGTCGTCTGCTTTCCTGCAACTCACCGTAACATAATTCAGAATGAATTATGAGGACAACACTTCACAGAACGGGCAGTCGCTGGTGGAATATGTGGAGGTGTATATGCAGCTCTATCACGAGGTGCTCTGGGACGATGAATCGTTAAAACAGCTTTTCTGGAGCGGGATGGACGATATTCTGGCCCAGATGCTGCTGTTGTAGGAGGATCACCTTCCTTCCATCGAGTTTGTTGTCTATGCCTTGTGGGTCTGCGGTTCCTCTCTCACCGTGGGAGTCCTCGAGAACAACGACACCACTATCTCCGACTCCCCGAGACAGTCAACTCCTCCAGCAGCCATCTCTCTGCCCGCTTCAGTGAAAACACTTCGTCCCAGGCCGGAGTGTCCGGATATGACAGAGGGACCTCCCGCAGCGATTCCAGTGATGCCCGCCATGCCCGCCATAGAGTTTGAACCTGAGCCAGCGCCCGCCGCGGACCACAAGCTTGAGCCCCTTCCATGCCCGGACTTAGTGCCAGCCACAGAGTCCACCCCGGAGCCAGAGCAGGTCACCGCACCCGTCCCGAGGCTGGGACCATTCATCAGATCCAGCGAGGAGTCAGGTTCAGTGAAGCAGTTCTCAGATGAGCCAGGTGAGGAGTGCTGGCTCATAAATTTGTCCACAGAGCTCATTCCTCTACACCCTACAACACTCTCTATCTTGGATGAAGCGATCCCACTCAATTTCCTGCCCCCCATTGTCTCCATCATCTCCACTGACTCCAACATATTCCCTGGATTTACCTGCCCCACTGGTGTCTCATAGCTCCTCGACTCCGCCCTTGCTGCTAATACCGGCCAGCTCATCGGCTCCATCTCGGGCTCTTTCTACACCAGCATGGCTCTGTGATGCTGATCCCCTGGATACACCTCAGGCCTCCGGGCCCAGTTCTCCACCTCAACCTGTCGGCCCTGCGGATCCATCTTGGCTCTGCGCTCCTTCAGCTCCGCCGTTGTCCGCCATCACTAAAGCTCCACCGGGCTCCCTCGTTCCTCCAGTTTCACCTTGGTCTCTCGTCACCCTGGTTTCGCTGCAGACATCCGGGCCTCCGGCTGCGCCTTGACCCTCCTCCCCTCCAGCTTCACTGGGATCCTCCTTCCCCCCCCGGTTCCACCAAGGTCCTCGCTCCCGATGACGTCACCTTGGTCCTCCAGGACTGCGATGTCATCCTTGCACCTTCACCTGGGTCTCCACATCATTCCGCTCCTCTGCCGTCAGTTGCCACCTAGGCTCCGCCCAGTAGAGTGTTTATGACTCCACCTTGGCTACTCCCTCCATCAGTTCTGCCTTGGTGTTCCTCCCTGCCATATCCTCCAGTCTCCTGCCCATCTTCAGCCTCTCCTCGCCCACCTCCAAAACCCCCTCCCTCCCTCCACAGCTGGACTCTTTTTTTTCGACGTGAGGTCACGCCTTGTGGGAGGGGGGAGTACTGTTAGGGTTTTGTTATATTTGGTGTTAGTTTTATTCCTGTGTGTTTGTTTCCTGTGCTTCAGTTCTATTTAGTCTTAATTGCATTCTAGTTAGTCTCCTTGGTTACTGATTACATTCAGGTGTCTGTCATTATGTTCTCTGTGTATTTTACACTCCCTGTGTTTTTTAGTTCATTGTCGGTTCTCGTCTTGGTAAGGTGTGTTTTTTGCTTCCTGTTGGCTGAATTTTAGCCTATGTTAATAAACCTTTGTGTTGGAATTACTATTATCTCCTTCGTCGTCTGCTTCCCTGCAACTCACCGTAACAGAACTAAAGGGAGAATTATTTTTTGTGTGTTTCTCTGTATTTCCAGGAGGAGGAAGAGTCAGAGATCTTCATCTCCAGAACCCAGCTATGTGTCTATGAAGAGTGACGCATCCATGGATCCTCCTGTTCATTTTAGAGATAAAACAGTGACCTCTGACCCCAGGTGAGATATGATTTAGCATTGGAGACAATGGACTGACTCATAATAAATGAAACTGCAGGCAGATCTAAAGGTATAATTATTTTTGTGTGTTTCTTTGTATTTCAAGGAAGAAGAAGAGTCAGCGATCTTCATCTGCAGAACCCAGCTGTGTGTCTATGAAGAGTGACGCATCCATGGATCCTCCTGTTCATTTCAATGATGGAGCAGTGACCTCTGACCCCAGGTGAGATATGATCTAGGATTAGAGACAATGGACTGACTCATAATAAATGAAACTGCAGGCAGATCTAAAGGTATAATCATTTTTGTGTGTTTCTCTGTATTTCCAGGAGGAGGAAGAGTCAGAGATCTTCATCTCCAGAACCCAGCTATGTGTCTATGAATAGTGAAGCATCCATGGATCCTCCTGTTCATTTTAGAGATGAAACAGTGACCTCTGATCCCAGGTGAGATATGATCTAGTATTGGAGACAATGGACTGACTCATAATAAATGAAACTGCAGGCAGATCTAAAGGTATAATAATTTTTGTGTGTTTCTCTATTTCCAGTAGGAGGAAGAGTCAGAGATCTTCATCTGCAGAACCCAGCTGTGTGTCTATGAAGAGTGACGCATCCATGGATCCTCCTGTTCATTTCAATGATAGAGAAGTGACCTCTGACCCCAGGTGAGATATGATCTAGGATTAGAGACAATGGACTGACTCATAATAAATTAAACTGCAGGCAGAACTTGTTAGGGTTTTGTTATGTTTGGTGTTAGTTTTATTCTTGTGTGTTTGTTTCCTGTGCTTCAGTTCTATTTTGTCTTAATTGCATTCTAGTTAGTCTCCTTGGTTACTGATTACATTCAGGTGTCTGTCATTATGTTCTCTGTGTATAACATACTCCCTGTGTTTTTCAGTTCATTGTCGGTTCTCGTCTTGGTAAGGTGTGTTTGTTGCTTCCTGTTGGCTGTATTCTAGTCTATGTTTATAAACCTTCGTGTTGGAATTACTATTATCTCATTCGTTGTCTGCTTCCCTGCAACTCACCATAACATTCAGAATGAATTATGAGGACAATGCTTCACAGAACGGCCGGTCGCTGGTGGAATATGTGGAGGTATATCTGCAGCTCTATCACGAGGTGCGCTAAGACAATGAATCGTTGAAACAGTTTTTCTGGAGCGGGATGGACAATATTCTGGCACAGATGCTGCTGTTGAAGGAGGATCACCTTCCTTCCATCGAGTTCATTGACTATGCCTTGTGGGTCTGCGGTTCCTCTCTCACCGTGGGAGTCCTCGAGAACAACGACACCACTATCTCCGACTCCCCAAGACAGTCAACTCCTCCAACAGCCATCTCTCTGCCCACTTCAGTGAAAACACTTCGTCCCAGGCCGGAGTGTCCGGGTATGACAGAGGGACCTCCTGCAGCGATTCCAGTGATGCCCGCCATGCCCGCCACGGAGTTTGAACCTGAGCCAGCTCCCGACGCGGACCACAAGCTTGAGCCCCTTCCATGCCCGGAGTTAATGCCAGCCACAGAGTCCACCCCGGAGTCAGAGCAGGTCACCGCACCCGTCCCGAGGCTGGGACCATTCATCAGATCCAGCGAGGAGTCAGGTCCAGTGAAGCAGTTCTCAGATGAGCCAGGTGAGAAGTGCTGGCTCATAAATTTGTCCACAGAGCTCATTCCTCTACACCCTACAACACTCTCTCTTGGATGAAGCGATCCCACCCAATTTCCTGCCCCCCATTGTCTCCATCATCTCCACTGACTCCAACATATTCCCTGGATTTACCTGCCCCACTGGTGTCTCATAGCTCCTTGACTCCGCCCTTGCCGCTGATACCGGCCAGCTCATCGGCTCCATCTCGGGCTCTTTCTACACCAGCGTGGCTCTGTGATGCTGATCCCCTGGATACACCTCAGGCCTCCGGGCCCAGTTCTCCACCTCAACCTGTCGGCCCTGCGGATCCATCTTGGCTCTGCGCTCCTTCAGCTCCGCCATTGTCCGCCATCACTAAGGCTCCACCAAGCTCCCTTGTTCCTCCAGTTTCACCTTGGTCTCTCGTCACCCTGGTTTCGCTGCGGACATCCGGGCCTCCGGCTGCGCCTCGACCCTCCTCCCCTCCAGCTTCACCGGGATCCTCCTTCCCCCGGTTCCACCGAGGTCCTCGCTCCCGACGATGTCACCTTGGTCCTCCAGGACTGCGATGTCATCCTGTGCTGTCGTCCTTGCAGCTTCACCTGGGTCTCCACATCATACCGCTCCTCTGCCGTCATTTGCCACCTCGGCTCTGCCCAGTAGAGTGTTTAGGACTCCACCTTGGCTACTCCCTCCATCAGTTCTGCCTTGGTGTTCCTCCCTGCCATATCCTCCAGTCTCCTGCCCATTTTCAGCCTCTCCTCGCCCACTTCCAAAACTCCCTCCCTCACTCCACAGCTGGACTCTTTTTCGGCGTGAGGTCACGCCTTATGGGAGGGGGGAGTACTGTTAGGGTTTTGTTATGTTTGGTGTTAGTTTTATTCCTGTGTGTTTGTTTCCTGTGCTTCAGTTCTATTTAGTCTTAATTGCATTCTAGTTAGTCTCCTTGGTTACTGATTACATTCAGGTGTCTGTCATTATGTTCTCTGTGTATTTTATACTCCCTGTGTTTTTCAGTTCATTGTCGGTTCTCATCTTGGTAAGGTGTGTTTGTTGCTTCCTGTTGGCTGTATTCTAGTCTATGTTAATAAACTTTTGTGTTGGAATTACTATTATCTCCTTTGTTGTCTGCTTCCCTGCAACTCACTGTAACGGAAGTAAAGGGAGAATTATTTTTGTGTGTTTCTCTGTATTTCCAGGAGGAGGAAGAGTCAGAGATCTTCATCTTCAGAACCCAGCTGTGTGTCTATGAAGAGTGATGCATCCATGGATCCTCCTGTTCATTTCCATGATAAAACAGTGACCTTTGACCCCAGGTGAGATATGATCTAGGATTAGAAACAATGGACTGACTCATAATAAATGAAACTGCAGGCAGAACTCAAGGGAGAATTATTTTTTGTGTGTTTCTCCCTATTTCCAGGAGGAGGAAGAGTCAGAGATCTTCATCTGCAGAACCCAGCTGTGTGTCTATGAAGAGTGACGCATCCATGGATCCTCCTGTTCATTTCCATGATAAAACAGTGACCTTTGACCCCAGGTGAGATATGATCTAGGATTAGAGACAATGGACTGACTCATAATAAATGAAACGGCAGGCAGAACTAAAGATATTGTATTTATACATTTTAATTCTTTATTTTACATATTTGTTAACTTGTAGTTTCAGCGGAGTGTATAGAGATCATCAGACTGGAGAACTGCAGCTGGATTCTCCTCAACCAATGAATGATGAACTACAGAGAATCAAAGACCGACACAAAACCAGCATGAAGAACAAGTATGAGAGATTATTTGAGGGAATGAAACTCCAAGAGAATGAAACCCTCCTGAACAGGATCTACACACAGCTCTACATCATAGAGGGAGAGAGTGAAGGAGTGAATGAAGAACATGAGGTTTTACAGATGGAGAAAACAGCCAGAACACAACACTCACAAGACACTCCAATCTACTGCAATTACATCTTTAAAGCCTCACCTGAACCAGGATGTGAGGAGAAACACCAGATCAAGACTGTTCTTACTAAAGGAATCGCTGGAATCGGAAAAACCATCTCTGTGCAGAAGTTCATTCTGGACTGGGCCGAGGGAAAAGCCAATCAGGATGTAGATTTCATGTTTGTGCTTCCATTTCGAGAGCTGAACTTGATCCGAGATCATCAGTACAGTCTTCACAGACTTCTGCTGGACTTTCATCCTGAACTTCAAGATCTGGACTCAAAGATTTATGAGGAGTGTAAAGTTGTGTTCATCTTTGATGGTCTGGATGAAAGCAGAATCACACTGATGTTTTCAGACGCTCAGAAAGTTTCTGATGTGACTGAGACTTCATCAGTGGGTGTGTTGATGTCAAATCTCATGAAAGGAGATCTGCTTCCCTCTGCTCTCATCTGGATCACCTCCAGACCAGCAGCAGCCAATCAGATCCCCTCCAAATTCATCAACCGTCTGACAGAGATTCAGGGATTCAATGAGCCTCAGAAGAAGGAATATTTCAGGAAGAGAATCAGTGACAAGCATCAAGCCAGCAGAATCATCTCACACATCAGAAGAGCAAGAAGCCTCCACATCATGTGCCACATACCCGTCTTCTGCTGGATCTCATCCACTGTGCTTCAGAAGCTCCTGAAAGAAGACCAGAGTGCAGAAATCCCTCAAACTCTGACTGAAATGTACATCCACTTCCTGTTGATTCAGATCAACATGAGGAATCAGAAGTATGAAGAGAGAAATCCAGAGAAACTCCTGCAGTCCAACAGAGAAGTGATTGTGAAACTTGCTGAAGTGGCTTTCAAACAGCTGATGAAGGGCAATGTGATGTTCTATGAGGAGGACCTGAGAGAGAGCAGCATAGACGTCACTGACGCCTCAGTGTATTCTGGGATTTGCACTGAGATCTTTAAGGAGGAATCTGTGATTCATCAGAAGAAAGTCTACAGCTTCGTTCATCTGAGCGTTCAGGAGTTTCTCGCTGCTTTCTGTGTGATTTACTCCTATTTAACAAAGAACAAGGAGCTACTGAATGAATTTTACAGATCTGATAAAGTCTCTCTGGATGATCTACTATCAGCAGGAGTATATAAAGCCCTCAGGAGTCCAAATGGACAGCTGGATCTGTTCCTGCGGTTCCTGCTGGGCGTCTCACTGGAGTCCAATCAGAGACTCTTACAGGATCTACTGACACACAGAGAGAAAAGTTCAGAGAGCATCAGAGAAACCACACAGTACATTCAACAGAATATCAGTGTTGGACGTGAACTCTCCACTGGTCAATCCATTAATCTGTTCCTCTGTCTGCTGGAAGTGAAAGATCAGACTCTGTCCAGAGAGATTCAGGAGTTTATGAAATTAGAAAAACACTCGGAGAAGGAACTCTCTCCTTCTCACTGCTCAACAATCTCCTACATGCTTCAGATATCAGACGAGGTGCTGGATGAGTTTGATCTGAAGAAATACAACACATCAGATGAGGGGAGAAGAAGACTGATACCAGCTGTGATCAACTGCAGAAAAGCTCTGTGAGTGTTAATTACTAAGAAATGAATAATAATTTAATTTAAAAGAATATATACATATATACAGGTCCTTCTCAAAAAATTAGCATATTGTGATAAAGTTCATTATTTTCCATAATGTAATGATAAAAATTAAACTTTCATATATTTTAGATTCATTGCACACCAACTGAAATATTTCAGGTCTTTTATTGTTTTAATACTGATG